>OZ017738.1:355151796-355544296 GCA_963969285.1 Odontomyia ornata | reverse complement strand
ACGTGGCCAAATATTTCCCTTTTGAGTGGAAAACTCATACAAACATAATTTGCATGAACTTTTCCATCAAAAGAGAAATATAGACGTTACCGATTTATGTTATAGAATTCTGCGATCGAATCACATAACCCTATATCATAAAAGGGCACGCGAGTAGATGGCCACTCTACATGGCAAGAGCCCCTGTTAAGCGACAAAAATGGAGGAGCGCGCCTGATGGCTAGCCCATATCAGCGGAAAAGCTTGCCATCGATCCGGGTCCTATCCCCGGTCAGGTATGTCGGAATAGAAAGACCGAAGTTTGATTTAATAATGCATTATATTTATAGTTCTTTCGTTATATTTTGGCTTTTCTCAACTTTTCTTTCGTTTAAACCTTTTGCTACGTTAAATGTTATAATTGTGGAACTAATAAAACTTGCTCACTAAAAACTTGTTACAAAGTCAACTTCATGAACTAGAAATTATTTAGATGTGAATTTTGTTCACTATATATTTTATTCTGTTTCAACCGAAAGTAAACATCAATTTTGGTTTGAATATCAAACGAAAAAAAATTCATGATTTATTTTCCGAAAAAAATATTCTTTCATTTTACAAGGGAATACGACTTTAAAGTCTTGTGAATATTAAAGGGTATGTTCAGTTTCTGGCACTCAAGGTCATGTTTAAATTTCGCTCTATGTTGAACGTATAGCTATATATTAATCCTTTTCCCCCTTCACCAGTTCACTCGTTATTATTTCGAAATTTTCATGAATTATGAATTTATGCTGCAGACTTTACAACCTATTAGTTTCAAAATTTAGCCCATCATTTTGAAGCTCCAAAAAGTGCTTCCATTTATTTATACAGAAATCGCTTAAACCGTTTGAAAGGCTGTATGCCGTCATTCAAAGAAAAAAATTATGTGTACATATAAATTGTAGCTGAAATGATAGCTACAATTTATACGTACGTATATAGTTTCAATTCGACTACAATGACAATTTAAATTTAACTATCACCCTTTCTGAAAAACACGAGTCATGCTAAACAAGGAATGCTCTATATAATATACAGCTATGGTATTGGCGCAATTATATCGACTCAAAATCTACTTATTACTCTTTTGATTCTTTTTTTTCTGCATTTCTTTTTTTTAGTTAATTTTATCAAAAACAATTGTGCCCAGTGCTGTAACACTAGAAAGGATACTTTCAGCATAGTCGTGATCATGATTATTGTGTTCCAGGTTAACAGTCCCTCACTGTCTAGTCAGCACTTCCTTAAACGCCCTAGACGCCACATGCATACCAAAGTTAGGCTGAAGTTGGCATCCAAGAAAAATTCGTGGGAACAAAATCCGCTCAACGCAATCAACTCCGTTGACAATTAACACTATCCCTTGAACTTTCCACATAACCTCGAAAATGAGATGGCGATGCGATTTGTGTCCTTTCACTGGCACTAAGTTGACGCTAGTCAATAAAATTGCACTTGAATGACAATAGCTGGACAATATTCTGACCTTTTACAGGGAAGATGATTCTTTTTGTCTTGACTTTGTCTATCGTGACAAATCTCGTTTAGACACAAAATCACACTTCTTATTCTTGGCAAAGAGAACAGTTACATTTTCAATTCCTTACCAATTCCACGCAACAAAGTAGAATCATGATCGCTTGGCACTTATTATTATGTAATTTGAGTAGTATAGGAAAGTTCTCACGTCTGCAAAATTACACGCAGCATAAGAATGGTCCTCCACCGTAGCGGATTTTTCACTAAAATACTCGGGGTAGATGCAAAAAGTGGCACACGATGAGCCAGCTGCCCAAGTAAGTGACAAATCGAGGCCAATCCATACACGAACGTTTCTTCCTCAAATCAACCGGAACTCCCATGTGGACAATAGTTACGACATCAACTCTCGAAAGATTCCTCGCGGTATTTAGCACTCAATGCAAATCTGAATACACAATTCCACATACTTTCATATTTACGATACCGTTCTCATGAACAAACCCAGTTTAATGGCCCAGGGGTTTTCCTTTACTCATTCGCAACAGGCATTACGTGCTTTGAAACTTCCTTTGGTTGAGAATTTCATGAATTCAATAGCTTAGTCATATCACTTGCCTCGAGAATAGAATGCACACAAGCACAATAACACCCTAGCTCCACTTGTTTATACACCATTGGGACAAAGACATAACAGATATGATATGATTGTTGGAAAAAAACCACAGAATATCTTTTTAAATTTTTCCTGGGAAACGAACTTTACGTAATATCGCAGTCGTTCGAATTTTACATTTTAATCAAATTTTCGCGATTTTTTTCCTCGAACCGTTCTCAACTTTTTACTCCCGCCGCCTCCAATATTCATCTCATGATCGAGTTTTTCTTCTTTCGCTTAATAATTTAATTTTCTTCCCGGCCATTCTCCGTGGGCTCGCCGGGTGAAGGTCTTAACTCGATTCCCCGATCCGTCCGCAAAACCTGTCTTTCCTCTATCACAGTTCGTGTATACGGTGAATCGCATCAGCTGAGCACTATTGTCTTTCGCAAGGTAATACACCGTTGCGGTCCACTCAATCAGCGTTCCCACACTCAAATTTTATTTGGCAGATTCAAATTTTTAAAAATAAAATTTAACTGAAGTAAAGAAAAATGAAGAAAATTTTAAATGGTAATAAAAATTTAATTTCATGAAAAATATAATCAAAGGAAAACGTTTAAATTCAAGATAGAGGAAAATTGATATAAAGTCACAAATAATAATAATAAGAAAGAAAACTTTTTTGCAAATTACGATTTTGAATTGAAATAAGTAATTATTTTTCTAAATCTGCCATTAAAATTTCGAATAGGGGAAAGGAAGGTTTTCGAGCAGTTTGTTTGTGTGACTGCTCGATTACTACAGGTTCGTCAATAATTGCATACAGCTAATGGTTGTATCTGATTCGCCATTGGTCCAAGTCTAGCCACGCTCCGATTATTCGCCTGAGGACCCGTCGCTCAAAGGCACTCATTATATTTGGGGATGCTTGGGTTAGGGTCAATGTTTCACACCCATAGCATAACACAGGTCTTATCACAGATTTGTATACATGGAGCTTTGTTTTCCTGTGTATGCAGCTGGTTTTCAATATGGGCAAAACTAAATAATATTTTATTTGCGAGCTGTACGAGGGTCATTCAACAAGTACTTAGCCTCACCCCCGATGGCGCTGCTATTAAAAAAGAGTTTTACCATCGTGCAGTACATTGTTTTAGTAGCCTACTGTCAAAGTTTCAGTTAATTCCCTTCATTAGTTTTGTTGAATGTACTGCACCACGGTAAAACTCTTTTGTAATAACAGCGCCATCGGGCGGTGAGGCTAAGTACTTGTTGAATGACCCTCGTATTCTTCGGCGTATTTCATCTCTTTCATTACCCGTTTTCGTTATTTTGGCGCCTGAATACACAAATTTGCCAACATTTTCGATACTATATTCGCCAAGTATGATATTTTGTATGCTTGAGGCATTTTCCCTCGACTGCGTCATGAGGTTTGTTTTATTTTCATTGATTTCTATTCCTGCTGGTGTTGCTTCACTGTCGAGTTCCAGGAAGAGATCTTTGGTGGTTGTTAATGACCGTGACTAAATGTTGATGTCATCTGTATAGGCTACTACTTGGCTCGGCTTGCATAGTAACGCACTTCGTGTGTCGACAGGTAGCTTCCAGATGAACTACTCCAGAGCCAAATTGAATAGCAATGGGGCCAGCCCATCTCCCTGCTTTAGTCCGATATTTGCGTCAAAGGCATCGGTGAGTTGGTTATTGATGCGGACTTGGGAGGTCATCGACGTCATTGTCATTTTAGTAAGACGGACTTATTTGGCTGGGATGTTAAAGCAAAGCATTATTTGGTACAGCACGTTACGATCAATACCGTCGTATACTTGCTTAAAATTAACGAACATTTGGTGCACGTCTTTGTTGAACTCCCAGCATTTTTCAAGTACCTACTTGACAGTGAACAATTGATCTATTGTCGACCTACCTGCTCTAAAACCACCTTGATACTCCCCAATAATACTCTTCATCCAGATTTGGTGGGGCTAATGGAAGCTCTCCGCAAACATCTATAGACTCCGATGTTCTGGAGCTGTGTGGAGGATTAAGGAAGTGCTTGAAATATGATGGCCATCTTTCCTTAGTCTTGAGTTTATTAGCGATGATATTGCCGATGCCATCACGACAGAACGTGGTTTTTGATTGATAACCATGTTTCAGGCTTTTCACTCCCTTGTATGCTTGTCTTGTGTTGTTGCCCGTTAAACTTATTTCTATACTTCTCAATAGGCCGTCATAGTATTTTCTTTTCTTAATTCTAATTTTCATATTCGCTACTCTTCTGAAATTTTCATAGTGTTCTCTCTTCGTCCTGGTTTTCCTACTAACGTAATCTTTGTTTTTTTGTTTTATTGCCAATTTTCACATTACAATAATATTCGATTCTTAGTCTTGAAAAAAGTTTTGCTATTATTTGTTTTTCATCTTTACAAAAATTTTAATGCCTTGAAAATAGCTTAGTAACTGCAGCTTAGAGAAGATTTATACAAATCCTTACATAGGCTTGGCATAATTAATTATTTTTTAATTGAAGCGCACTATAGTATAAAAACAAAACGCATATAATATATTTGAAATTAAAACATAACAGATGTGGTCTCATAGTTTTTCCTCTGAAGTTACATTAATTGTTAGTTATTTGTATATCACTTATATAAGACCCGTAATTCTACCAGTTTCACCCTGTGTTTTTGGTAGTTCAATGTTTCCCTGTCTCATTATGCTGCTACCATTTAAATATATTGATTTAAGAAATTGATATTGTGAAGTGAGAGTGTTACGGGAACCGCAGTCCAAATATTGCTCGGTTCGTGTTCCGTCGTTCCTCTCTGTGTACTGTAAATGACAACATACATATACGAAAAGCTGCGAATTGTAATCAATGCATCTGTGGGCGCGGTGTCGTATCATGGATTAGCAGAAGTGGGTGTGTATCCATACTCGTATTAAGTATCAAACATATACACACAAGACTTCGCAATCGAACGTACCGCCCAGCGGAACGAATTGGTTACATGCATAGCAAATCGAGCGAAAGCTTTAGCTTTGTGGTTGTACCAGTCACAGAGAGATGGCACAAAATACGTTAAACTGTTTTTGTTGTTGAACTTTGATCTTTTTTAAATGGTAAATTTTCTTCATTATTTTAGTTGGTAAGCAATAAAGTCAGCATAGTTATAGTACAAAAGAAAATTGAAGACACAAGAAAATGGAGAAGTATTTCTCCATCCACTGGCTCAAGGCGTGCGCCCGAGCTTATTCTATCCCAAGGCACTTAGCCCGGGATAAGTGAATTTAGGATACGTTCAACTGCGTACTCAAGGCATCAGCCCGAGTATCAGCGCCCCAAGGCAGTTATGCCCGGGGCCTGCAGTTGAACTAGTAATTGATTGATTTATCAATCTGACTGCGTACTCAAGGCATCAGCCCGACTATTAGCATCCCAAGGCTTTGTGCCCGGGGCTAGCAGTTGGATTATAATCAATCGATTCGTTAATATAACTGCGTGCTCAAGGTGTCAGCCCGAGTAACAGTTGAAGCTTTAATTGATTGGTTTTTCAAATAAATTAATTACTAAAAGAATTCAATAGCGAAATATGTTATCAATATTAATACAGTCAACTGAACGTGTTATTATATAACCAAACAAAGAATAAAATAAAACTTAAATCATTAAACAAAACACTCTTTTACTGATCTAGTTGGCGAGTATAAAGTAGCAGATAAGTATCATACTGGAATATTTCTCTCTCTCCCCGGGAGCCTTGATGTGTATATAGTATACACATCATATCGAGCTCCCAGCGCATGCCAGTAGACATGGGGTGTACTGGTATTGTGCAACAAGAGATGAATAACAGGTTTTCTTGCAGCTATATTAAATTAGCTAAGTGACTTTCATAAGCACCACCCCAAGTGGTTATTCTATAAGAGGCAATACTATTAAAGAGTGCGTAATAAATTGACACTAAGTAGGTTTTTATTAAGAATGCGCTTTAATCGAGAAAAAACATATAATAGACATCTGAGTTTTCTAACTAAGCAAATCACATGATTTTGCCAAGTCAATCCCGAGTCTAAATTTATGCCAAGATACTTGATATTGTCTACTCTTTGAACTGGTGTTTCATTTATGAAGATTAAGATTTCAGTGGGTATGCGTTGAATTTGATTTTCGTAAGTAATATATTTTGTTTTCAACACATTTAAAGCTAATTTATTCCTATGCAACCAAGAGTGGACTGCCTGTAAAGTATTATTCACTTCATAAGAAACCTCCTCCCAACTGTCACCAGAGCAGAAGATTGCGGTATCGTCTGCATAAACAACAATCTGGTTGAAGATTGTTAGAAGACTATTTATATATATAATGAAAAACAAGTGATCTAAAATTGTACCTTGAGGTATACCTGTTTGTACTGCCGCATACTCACTGAAACTACCATTTATTCTTGTGCATCTTGTGCAATCGAGAATAATTTTCCCGAATGTTCAAAACATTTATTATGGAATGCATGGCGTTATTTTCAATGTGCATCGAGCTCACAGAGTTAGACAAAATATTCAAATATTTTAGTGCGATGCTAATGAGTATAGATGAAAAAATGGCAATGGTAAGCATGCATTTGCAAGCAATCCTTAAAGCTATGAACTCTCAAAAAATAAAATTGCATCAGCAGATTAATAATCAGACTGATGATGAGTATGAGCAGTTCAGGTTAATAATAAAATCCTATCCATATTTCGAAGCTCACTGTTTTACCAGCGGTACAACACTTACCTAGCAGTTATTAATAGTAAAATTAGCCCTGGGTTCTACGAACTATATAAATTACAGTCTTACAGAGTAACGATTGCCTAACAGTCCATTCAATATGTCCATAGGATGACAAATAGATGGCACTACCAGATTTTTTTCGATATGATTTTCTATTAGTGCTAACCTTCAGACGATACGTATATAAATTTGACAGCAATCAGACGATTTATAACACTTTGTGCAAAACAACTTTTGTTATTGGAAAAAAATGGAAAAAAGTGAATTTCGAGTTTTGATAAAGCATTGCTTTTTGACGAAAAGAATTCAGTGGAAACCAAACAATGGCTTGATAAACATTATTCGGACACTGTTCCATCGAGACAAATGGTAAAAACGTGGATTCCTGAATTTAAATGTGGTCGTACCAGCACGGATGATGCAGGGCGCAGTGGACGCTCAAATGAAGTTGTTATTCCAGAAAATATAAAAAAAAATTGTAGTGATCGAGCAGTCACACAAGCAGACTGCTCGAAAACCTTCCCAAACCTTAACCGAAATTAATTGCAGAGTTCGACAAAAGAGAAAATAGAAAGATTTCATTTCTTCCATTCATAATTATAATTTATAAAATTTTTTTTTTAATTTTATATCAATTTTCCTTTGTGTCAAATTTATACATTTCCCTTTAATATTTTCTTGTTATTATTAAACGTAATTTTATCTCAATTTTCCTTTATGTCAAATTAAAACGTTTCCCTTTAATTATATTAGTCATGAAATTTAATTTTTAGCACTATTTGAAATCTTTTTCATTTTTCTTTTACTGCGGTTAATTTTGTGTTCGAACAGTCACAATATCAAACTGCTCGAAAACCCTCCTATCTCCTATCAAAATTGCAATTTATAGCAACTAGCACAATTGGGTTGCTAACATGTGGGAGATTGTCATTTGGAAGAGGAAGGCGACAGGTTCCGTGTGCGCACACGTGGCGCAGTCACCAACCCAGCGAGTGACATCGACGAAGAAAATCAGGTAAATGGCCCCAAGAAAGAAAAGTTTGATACCAAAAGAATGTTTTTCAGTAACCAGATTACAGGGAGGATCAGGCAAGTGAAATTGAAGCCCTAGGATCGATACACTGTGGTGAAATGGAAGTTATTGAAACGAAACCTGTACGCAATGTTGAGACGGACAACGGTTTAGCATGGGACTTAATTTGTACGTATACCGAGAAGCATCCCGATGAAGCGCCTAAGGTAAGAATTGAAGGAGCAATTAAATTCGAAGATGAAGATAGAGATATGCTATTGAAGCATAAAGGACGTAGTAAGTGGACTCAAATTTTTCGCTTAAAGGGGGGCATTCACATTGTTCATGACATGAAAATTACGGTTCAAAGGAGAATGCAAACGCGATTCTATAGGGTTGGGACTTCCATTTCGCTTTCAAAAAGTTGCTCGCCGAGTAAAATTAAATGCAAAAATTAATAAGTGAAAGACAAAAACAATTCAAGTATAATTTCGCGGATCGGTTGCTTCATTATCAAACGTTGTAATGTTTTGAATAGAAATGCCATCTCAAATAGATATAGTGAGGAGAAACGTCGCGTACGTGAAAGTGTTAAAAACAATATTATAACAATTGTCGTCTTATGTGCAACGATACGACTTATACCATTTATTACGGCCAAAATGAAATCGTAATGGGGAAGAATAAAAATTTTTCATAAGAACTGAAATTTATCATAAGAACTGAAATTTGAATTGTGATTAGATACGTTCCTTGATTAAGTGCGAGACAAAAAATTGCTAAATAGGAGGCTCAAAGAGTGTTGCATTGCGATCAAATATCTCATGGTGCTCGTCAATCTTCTATTTTGGGTGATGAAACTTGTGACGTCATTCTCGAGTGGGGAGCTGTTGCCTTGCCTACCTCAAGTTAGATGGAGCCCGCAATAGCAGTCAAGGACACGGAAACCAAAGCAAAGCATTTTCTGAAAAGTGTCTTTCGCCCGTTTTGTTAGTGATTTTGTATGGATATTACGTGAACAAAAATAACCATGCGCAATGTGACACAAACACGAGGAATGATTATAGTTAAGAAATGCTGAGATATTGCTTTGATGATCAGACGCGCTAACATTGATGCAAATTCGCCGAAGTTATGAGAAGATAACTCCTCGATTGACTTATAATCTAGTCTCAGCGTGAAGACTGATGACGGTTAGTTCTCAAATGCAGATTTGTATAGACACAAGTGTAAAAAATTTGAAAATACACGGTGGATATTTGCGTGATTAGATACGAGTGTGTGCAGGGTCGGAGTAAATTGATCGCGAGTGAAATGAACAGAGTGGGGTCTGCGAAGATTCTGTAGCAATAAGTGAGGAAAAAACCGAAATCGAAGGTCTTCTAAACGATCAACAAACATTTTATTGTGGAAACCGGGAATACGATCAATTTATTCAATTCACGCCTCTCGCTGCTCGTCTTGTGAAATGCAGTACGCGACAATTAGTGAGTGAATAGAAACCATCTGGCGACAAAAGAATAGGCGTTGTTGGTTGCAACCCTACACAATTAGTATGTGCATCTGCGTGTGATTTATTTTACATCGAGATGGTAATTAGTGGGAAAAAACTACAAATCTTTAGAGTATGAAGTCGCTTGCCTAGACATTACACCCCTAGATGAGGCCAAATCAAAGTCGGCCTTAGTTGTCGTTGGCTTATGGACAGGCATTTCCGCAGTTGTGATTACTTTACCAGACTTAGGAACTATATATACGGAGAAATTAGGAGGGGGAATCATTACTCGTTCAATATTGATGACAAATTTTGAAGGAATCAACTGCTTGTTGTATGCCCTTGGGGATGGCTTCATGTTTTATTTCAATTCGAATAAATCGGATGAGTCACTTTCCGATAAGAAGAAGGTAATCCTTGGAGTAGTCCGCGTGGTTTAGTGGTTAGAGCACTAAGCTCGTAAGTCGAAGGTCTCTGGTTCAAGTCTCGTTGGCGTCATCGAGATTTAGTTCGAGTGGTTCTTCGGACGAACTATAAGCCTGTTCAGTTATGATATGTGCTGGTTTAAAATCACAACGTTTCGCAGCTGGGTGGACGGACACACGGCCAAAGCGTGATAATGATCATATCACCTTGTCGAGTGCCAATACATTAGATCATGACAATGAGATACTCTAACTATCTCTAAGCGAAGGCCCGAATGGGGCTGTAGGGCTACAAAGCGAAAGAGAGAATCCTTGGAACGCAACCAACTATGCTGAAAACATTTAAATCGTTTTCTACAGCCAATGTTTTTGCTTGCTCTGACCGTTCGACGGTAATATATTCTTCGAACCATAAGCTTGTTTTTCCCAACGTAAACCTTAAAGAGGTGAATCACATGTGTTCGCTAAATGCAGAAGCGTATCCAGATAGTTTAGCATTGGCTACGAAAAACTCGGTGATTTTAGGAACAATTGATGAGATCCCGAAATTACACATTTAAATCATTATCATCATAATTATTCATTTGTAAATGTCCATTTTTGTTTAACCAGAGTAAACTCTAATCAAGGATAAGCTTTTAAATGGAATTTATTGTTATTTGCTCGCTAGGTTTCTTTCTTATTTTTTTGTCTTCGCTTATCTTCATACGCAGATCATATCTTAAGTCAAAATAGGCAGGCGTTTCCTACGCTTTCATCCGGTGTCTTAGTTAGGCGCTGATAAATGATATGCATTTTCAAAAGAAAAGGTTTAATAGAAGTCAGGGCTTAGCCAGACATTTAAAGCCGCGTTGTACAACCACAATTAATATTTGCAGGACAGTAGGGAAAAAAGTATTGCAACAATATTTCCTCCTATATTTGATATGCCAGATTTATTGTATATATAATTTAGGGTAGAGTTTGGATGAAACTTGTAGTACCATAATGTAATCAATTGCGTGTAGAACCTTGTTATCGCACGATCAATTTGTATGAATATGCCTGAAAACTTCTGAGCGATTAATTTGCATGCTTCCATTTGTATATTTATTACGTTGTGCATCTATCGAAAATTCTTGTATTTAATAATTTTGTTCTTGAACTTACATGTATTTCTTACTATAGAATTTTTTTTTTCTGCAGCCTCAAATATCTGCACTTAGTTAGTTTTCGACACCAGATATTTAAATGAGCATACCGATCTAGTTTTGAAAACTCAACTTAAATTCACACCTATTTTAGTCCGTTCTTGAAAGCGAGCATTTTTTTGTAAATTTATGAAAAAATTTAGATGGATAAAATAATAAAAACCATGAATTGCTAAATGAATAATGTCGGTCTTTTCATTGTGTCCTGTCTGACCGGGTATAGGACCCGGTACGGTAGAAGGCTTTTCCCACAAAAATGAGCTAGCCATCGGGCGCGCTCCAACTTTCTTTTAGTTTCAGGGACTCTCGCGGGTTGAGTGACCTCTAGACATAAATTGATCACCGGTATATTTCTTTTCTGATGGGAAGGCTTACACAAGTTATATTGTATGAGTTTTCCACTCAGAAGAGAAATATATATCCACTGCAACATTTTGGATCTTGATCCGGTTGGGCGGGTGCGATGGGGCACCACCACCATCCGGTTGTCTCGCTCTTATTTGTGGGCCATGAGAAACGTCGGGTAACGACGAGATTCCCCTAAGCCCGTCTGTTTTGGCTTGTTCCGACTTGTTCTTTGAACAAGCAATTCTCCCCTTTGTAGTTACCTACATTTTTCGACTTCGGTCGACCTGTTTTGAGACCCAAGAATTCGTGAATGCGTAATTCTTTTGTAGTCGGTCCTTGTGCTGGGGGAACGAACCTGCCCCACGACACCGCAATGCTAGCCTACCAGCGCATTCACGCGTCCCCAGACAAGGGCATTCTCGGCGGATATCAAGATCATCTGATATGTAACAATAGACGAAAGATGGCTTCACTATTACACATCAGAATCCAAAAGACAGTTAGCTGAGTGGACAGCAGTCGACGAACCGAATCCAAAGCGGGCAAAGACACAACAATCGGCCAGTAAGGTGATGGCGCCTGTATTTTGGGATGCGAACGACGATGGTGGACAAAAAAAAAACCACCATCAACAGCAACTACTACTGAGCTCTTTTGGATCGATTGAAGGCTGAAATCGCAAAGAAACGGCCGCATTTGCAAAAGAAAAAAGTATTGTTTCACCAAGATAATGCACCGTCTCACAAATCGATGAAAACGATGGCAAAATTGAATGAATTGGGCTTTGAATTGCTTACCCACCCACCGTATTCTCCAGATTTAGCCCCCAGCGACTTTTTAAAGTTTTTTTTTTAATGCGAGAAAGAAATTTAGTTCCAATGATGAAGTAAACGCTGAAACTGAGGCCTATTTTGATGAGATAGAGAAATCGTTCTATAAAAGTGGTATCGAAAAGTTGGAAAATCGCTATACTCATTGTATCGCCCTCGAAGGCATTTACATTGAATAATAAAATCGAGTTTCGTCAAAATTTTATTTTTTTCTTACTTATCCTATGGATTTATAGAATGACCTATTACTATGCCCCAAAATTTGTTGATCATCTTACCACAAATCGGAGGCCTACCATTATTTTATCGCTGAATATGGTTTTGATAGGTCCTCAAATATCTAGATTGAGTAACACTTATATGGAAAACAGGTCCAAAGTAACAAAGAAAATCGTTTTTGAAAGAACTACAAATGCTTCTATGCTGAATAATGCAACTAGACGCAGATCGACAGGCAGTTATAGCGAAAACAAAGTTGAACTGCAACATAAGTTATCCAGAATCTGGTTCCATAGAGCCTAATAGCACGTTTCCATCTACATGCGCCTACAAGATTTCGATAAGAAGATTTGAAAGTGTTTCCATCTAGATATGCTTATAAAATTTCGATTAGAAAATTTGTAAGTTTGATATTTGGTTCGGTTTATAGTTTAAATTGGTTGCGATGAGTCGAAAGATGAGTGCGCTGAAGAAAATTTTGTTGCTATCCTCTAAACTTAAAAAGCTAAAAAAACGAAGAAATCAGCATTTATTAAAAAAGCTTCTGCTGCTGTACAGTAAACAAAGCTCATAAGTTCTATTTCCGACAGGAGAGCAGCACCAAAACTATGGACTTTGGTAAGATGTTATGTTATGCACTCAAAATCATTTTGGGAACATGATGTTCAGCAAAATAACTCTGGATATTTCAAGGAAAATTTCCGGATGACCAGGGAATGTTTCGAAGTTCTATGCAAAGAGGTTAAATCGATTTATAAAAAGGATACCAAATTCAGAAAGTGCATTGATTTAAATAAAGGAGTTGCGATATCTTTATATGCGCTTGGCTCATCAGCAGAATATTGCACTATTGGAAACTTATTCGGCGTTAATAAGTCGACAGTTTGCAAGATTGTAATGGAATTCTGCAATGAATTGTGGGAGGTCCTACGGAATAAATATCTCAATGTATTCCCCTTAACTAGGAAAAAACTAGAAGAAAATGTAGAAGGTTTCAGAAAACAAGGTCTTCCATAATGTTTTGGAGCCATAGATAAGCTACTTACTATGATATACTCGTATAAATAATACCCACTCAAGAAAATTGATAACAGATGGCACTCAAATTGAAATCAAACCGCATGCTGCCGATGCTTTAGACTACCAAAATTATAAGAGGTGATACTTTACAGTTCTTTTAGCATTAGTAGATTATAGGTATGGAATGTTTGAATAGTAACCACTCATAATATATGTAAGTTTCTCTATCTTCTATAGATATGGATTCCTTAACATCAACGTAGGATCCCCTGGTCGTTGTAATGATTCGAGTATCTTTGAGACGTCTACGCTGCAGTAGCAATTAGGCATTTCTTTAATGCGAGATATGTCCATAATGTTTTGTAATGTCGATATTCCAGTGTTTATCAAAGGAGATTCTGCTTTCAAATTTTCGACTAATTTCATGAAGCCGTTCCATTTAACGTGAAAGCCAATCCCCGCAAAAAAAACATTTAATTACGCCTTGTCGAAATGTCGTCGAGTTGTAGAAAATGCATTCGGCCATTTGAAGGCTCGCTTCTGCCGTATTGGGAAGGGTAACGATAACAGTTTAAACAACGCACCTCTTATAATCAAGGCATGTTGCGCTGTCCACAATTTCCTCAATAATAGAAACGACTCAATGAAGAACCGTTTTCATGAAGAGATGAAAAATTCAGATAAATCACGTAGCAGAGAGCAGCCACAAACAAAAAATTGGGCATACGACAACGAAAGAGTAGCCGAGACCATTCGAAAAGCGCTAAGTAAGTATTTTATTGATATAATCTTCTTCTTCTTCTTAGCACTACAGCCCCTCTCGGGCCTTCGCGTCCTGCAACTAGCGCCTTCAACTGTCTCAGTCTATTGAACGCGTCCTCCAATTCCTAAATCCGAGAAGCGATGACCTGTCTTCGTCGACCAAGTCAGACCAGCGTTTCCTCGGTTTCCCCACTGGTCTCCGGCCTTCAGTTCACCCAGCGAGTACCTTTTTGGGTATCCGTTGTTCGTCCATACGATTCATGTGGTCAGCACATTGTAGCTTCCGCAGCCTTACAATCGTTGAGACCTCCGGTTTGTCAAAAGATTTCATACAGCTCATGGTCGCTCAAAGGCGTTCAATATATTTGCGGATGCTTGGGCTATGGTCCATGTTTCACACCCATAGCATAGCACAGGTCTTATCACAGATTTGTATACTCGGAGCTTTGTTTTCCTGTGTATGCAGCTGGTCTTCAAGACCGTCAATGTTGAATTGAATATTTTATTTGCGAGCTGTATTCTTCGACGTATCCCGTCTCTTTCATTACCCGTTTTCATTATTTTGGCGCCTGAATACACAAATTCGCTCACATTTTCGATACTGTATTCGCCAAGTGTGATATTTTGTGTATTTGAGGTATTTTTCCTCGACTGCGTCATGAGTCTTGTTTTATTTTCATTGATTTGTAGCCCTACTAGTTTTGCTTCACTGTCGAGTTTCAGGAAAAGATCTTTGGCAGTTGTTAATGACCATTACAAAATGTTGATGTCGTCCGCATAGGCTACGATTTGGCTCGACTTGTATAGTAATTTACCTCGCATATCGACAGGTAGCTTCCTTATGACGTATTCCAGAGCCAAATTGAATAGCAATGGAGCCAGCCCATCTCTCTGCTTTAGTCCAATATTTGTGTCGAAGGCATCGGTGAGTTGGTTATGGATGCGGACTTGGGAGGTTGTCAGCGTCATTGTCATTTTGACGGACTAATTTGGCTGGGATGCCAAAGCATAGCATTATTTGATACAGTACGTTACGATCAATACTGTCGTATGCTTGCTTGAAGTCAACAAAAATTTGGTGTACGTCTATGTTGAACTCCCAGCATTTTTCAAGCACCTGCTTTACTGTGAACAATTGGTCTATTGTCAATCTACCTGCTCTAAAACCACCTTGATACTCCCCAATAATACTGTTGGCGTATGACCCAATTTTATTTTCTAAGATTTTAGAAAATATTTTATACGCCGTACAAAGTAGTGATATGCCTCTATAATTTTCGCAATGTAGCTTGTCACCTTTTTTGTGGATAGGGAATATATGTGATTGGCTCCATTCTTTCGGCATATGTTCTTGTTGCCAAATGTGCTGGATGACTTTCTGAATAGCTTAATGAACACTTTTGCCACCATATTTGATGAGCTCCATCGGGATCTCATCGATGCCCGGCGCTTTATTATTCGTTTGGGTTTTAATGATGAAACTAACTTCATCCAGAGTTGTTGCGGCCAATGGAAGCTCTCCGCAGACATCTAAAGGCTCCGATGTTCTGGAGCTGTGCGGAGGATTAAGGAGGTTCTTGAAATATGATGCCCATCTTTCCTTAATCTTGGTTTCATCAGCGATGATATTGCCGATGTTATCCCGACAGAGTGTGGTTTTGGGCTGATAACCACGTTTCAGGCTTTTCACCAATTTGAATGCTTGTCTTGTGTTCTTTCTCGATAAACTTACATCTATACTCCTCAATTGGTCGTTAAAGTATTTTCTTTTCTTAATTCTAATTATCTTATCCGCTACTCTTCTGAAATTTTCATAGTGTTCTCTCTTCGTCCTGGTTTTCCTACCTACGTATTCTTTGTATGCCTGATTCTTTTTATCGAACGCATTTTGGCACTTATCATCGAACCAATCGTTCCTCTTGCGCCGGGCTTGATGTTCGATCGTCTGTTCTGCCACGGTCCTAAAAGCCGCTTTCACTTCCATTCAGTCTTTAACGATGTGTCCGATAAGATGAGAGCCAGCTGGTTGTCGAGAGTCTCCGTGAAATTTTTGGCCACAGACGCGGTTTGGAGCCTTTCGATGTCAAATTTTTGTAGCGGGCTGGCCTTCGCCGAATATCTCTTTGACATACGACATCGATAGGTTAATTTGATCAAGTAATGATCTGAGTTACAATTGGCTCCTCGGTATGTACGGACGTCTAGTATGCCCGAGGCCCAACGAAGTTGGATCAGAACATGATCGATCTGGTTTTGTGTGTTGTCATCCGATGATACCCAGGTTATTTTATGAATGCGTCGATGTGGGAAGCAAGTCGAACTTATGACTAGATTTCTGCTACATGCAAAGTCAATCAGGCGCTGGCTCTTTTCATTTGTTTCATCGTGGAGGCTTTATCCTCCAGTCGTTCCCCGATAAAATATCTCATTGCCAACCTTCGCGTGGAAATCACCCAGAATTATTTTTGTGCCATTTGTAGCCAATGAGTCGACCAGTCTTTCCAGGTGATTGTAGAACGTTTCCTTTATTTCTTCGTCCTTTTCTTCGGTCGAGGCTGAACGTTTATCAGTCAGATTTTAAAGAATTTCGCTTTTACACGGATCGCACACAGCCGTTCATTGACTGCCTCAAAATCAATTACGTGCGATTCGAACTCCCGATACACAATGAAGGCCCCTCCGAATTCTCGTTTTCCGGTAGGCTGTCTTGAATGTCGTTTCCAGTTCAATTCGTTTCCTGGATTGCCAGTATTTTTATTTGATATTGACAGGCCTGTTGTAAAAGGTCCTTAACAGCTTCAACTCCATTGAGTGATCTGACATTCCAGGATCCAATACCATAGTCCTTTTTTCGTTTGCGGGGTCGTTGCCGTGAGTCCAATCCATTCCGAGGCCTATCTGCAGGTTTCGAAATATTTTAAGGTTTTCCAGGGACGGGGAGTTAGCCCGCCGTCCAACCTCCATTCCGGCGGCATGGTTGTTATATCGATTCCGTTATCAGGCGCGGAAATTCGCCTTCACCCTCTTACGTTCCTACAAAGGAGGTATAAGTAGGATTTAGTAGCAGAGCTGTAGATGTATTTACAGTTACTAGCATTTCTCGCCATTAATGACCCATTTTGGGGGAAACAGTAAACCCAATGTGCGACACCGAGATCATTTACGTCATTTAGTTGGGGGGTTGGGGATAAGGAATCATGGAAGCTATAGGTTGGAGAAACAAAGGCTTCCCTCCTCCCTTCTCAAACGGGCTTGGGACCGTCTACGGCGGAGTTTTATTGATATAATAGTAAGCACATATTTTGGAAGTAAATAATCAATCACCTCGGAGGAACTGCTTTATAAGCTTGTTTATAAACATATAATCTGCTCATCCACTTAATTCTATTAATTTCATTGTTAATTTTTTGGTTTATCTCCTTGAACTCTTATATTATTGCTTTTTTTCAGTTATGAGAATGTCCTCTTCAAGCAACTCAATCGTCCCTGCAGAAGAAGAACTCAACAAGTCTTCTCGGCTAGTGAATGCCGACGGCGATTCGGAAGCAGAATACGATATTGATTCTGATAATTAATATTTACGTAAGAATTTTTGTTATTATGAATTAAAACTATTATATTTTATTAATGAAATGCTTTCTTCAGCAGCCATTTCTGCAAAGATATGGCTGTTCCTCTTCTGACCATGCAGGTCAGAAATTCTGCATCTCTAATATCAATCAGCAATGGAACTTGCACCTCTGTCCACATTGTTTTCACTTTCCGTTTAGACATTTCGAAAGACATACAAGATTTGGCACAGATGAAAACGGGGCATAAGTATCACCAGTCAATACAGAATCCATTTTTAAAAGAGACTTCGAATAAAAAATAAGTACACATAAACGCAAAGAGGAATATTCAAAAGCTGTTTTTTATAAAATTTGCAAAAACATGTCAACAACATTGTATTAAATTATTTCAGAAACATCGTCGAATTGTTTTGAATACAATCAAAAGCAGGTGGAACATTTGGAAACTGAAAAGCCACATGGAGATTTGTGTTTGGGAAAATCATTGCAACAAAAAAAAGTGAAATATTAATGCTTGATGATAATTTATTAAATAATATTGATTATTATCTAGAAGCCAAGTATAAACTTTTGACCATTGGACGATATTCAGCATTCTCATCGCTATCGGACAAATTGTTTCAACTATGCACCAAAGAATATATCACCTTAGGAAAGAAAAGATGGATTGATGGTGGTCGATCATATTGGCAGATTTTTCAGCAGGAGAAATTAGCAAACACAGGAGAGTATGTAGAATCAATTAACCTCTCGCAAAAAAAGTTTCATCGCCATAGAAAACATTGGCGGTTGATGGTAATTAGTATCAAAAGAGAAAATATTTATAAAATGGATCCATATAAAGAAGGCTAGGATGATAAGTGTACATTGAAAGCACTGAATAATATACCGATACATGTGATTTTGAATCAAAACAAGTCAATTAGAAAATTGTATAAGTCAAAAAATGTCATTATTAACAACCAAATGACGTCTCCAGCTACGGTGTTAATGTTATATGTATATTACATGTATTGCTTAGCTACAGATGATATGTTTTACTGTGCCTTCAAACCAGAAGAGTTCCGTAGGCAAATAGCATAAATTTGTTATTAAAGTTGGGAAATATGCTTCAAACATGTATTTTTTGTTTTGCTCGAGAATCAACTGGATCCTTGATGTGTAATATTTGTAAACGTCCATGTCACATTTCTGGCATTTAAATGCTGCTGAAAATATTAAACATGTGGCAAAATCATTGTTTACTTTTTAATCACATGTTTTCAGTAAGTGCTCATAAGTCTGAAGATTTTATTTGCCACCAGTGTAGAGGCACATTTGAATAAGTTAAAAATATATCACCTTGGCTATATGTCAACTGAAGTTAATTTATGCAATTGAATTTTTTTGCCGAATAAAAAAAAAAATTCACTACTCGTCTTTTTACAAGCATGATGCTCACATTAACGTTAATTGAGTGTTACAACTTGTTACATGTATGCAACCACCCTGCCTTTGTTGGCGTGGTGATCGCACCTCATCACACGAATCTTGATACCTAGGGGGAAAAAGTTCTGTCCTTTAGAAATTAGAAGAACCTTTATTATCGTTTTATTAAAGCAATTCTTTATTCTCTTTTAACGTTCAACACCCATTTGAAGCTTCTGGGACTCGTTTGGTCGGTAGCGCTCGGATCATGCCACCGTTAGCATGCTTCTACGCCCCTCCTTGATTTGCTTCTTGAGAGCCCTGGCCCGGGCCGTGAAGAACTCCCGCTCCTCGTCAGAAATCACGCGCCGTGGGTTGCCTAGCTCCTGCCGCAGCCTTACGCGTCTACCTCCACGCTTCGTTTCCTCCGGTGTCTCCCTGTCCGCTACGTCCAACGGGGCTGTCAGGCGGGCTAAGTAGGTCTCGAGGGTGATTGATCGTCGCGTGCCTTGAGAGCGATCCCGGGGGGGTGGGCTCCGGGGTTGACCTCGGTTCCTGAGTTGGCTCCCTTTTCCTCGGGTACCTTGGTATCGGACCCGCTAACGAAGCAGCGCGGAGCGCCTCTTCCAGGCTGGGCTTAGTGCGCCTCGCTTCCAGAGTTCTGGTGTTGCTGTCAGGCTCCTCGTCTGGGTGGTTGGGTCCGGTAAGCGCGGCCATTGTTCGTATACAGTGGTGCACGCGGATGAAAACTGGAAGCAGAGCTTCAGCGACTCCGAGCACTCCGTTTCCCGTGGATGCCTACACTGTCTTCACTTTGTTGGTTCCGTATGGCGTTGCTTTGCGTCGAACTTCTGATGAGGGTTTTCGTCTTGACTAACTCTCGTGAGACTTGCGTGGAATAAACTGCCACTTTTTCCAATTCGCCACTAGCTTAAATACAAACAAATTGCTTGCATTGCTAGTGAGAGTGGTAGACCTTCGATCCAGTTAATCCGCACAACGCTGAGTTTGTAGATGTGCTAATTCCCCTTAACTTGCTTTACAAATTCATTCCTCTCTTGTTCTTCAGGAACAATCTTGTTCCATGAAAAGGAACGCTGGCTCCAATCTCATGCTTTTGGCTCTTTTCTTCTTCAGTATTCATATATCTGAATATTCGACGACTTCTCCCCATACAATTTCTGAGTTGGTTGTCGCGGCGAATTGGTACTCAGGTGAGCGGATTGCGCATAGTACACACATTCAACTGTATACATGTACTCCAAATGCTCTCAACATGGCAATTGTATGGACTACCATGTATGCGTGTGGAATTCACCGCAGGGCCAATTCAGCGACTTGACCAATGAAGCGTAAGATATAAGTTCTTATATACATGAAATTGCGATTATGACTATGTTTAGGGTGTCGCCGTTCCCTAAGTATGGACGGTGAAGCATACATTGCTTGTTGGCTCGTGCGATCAATGATTGGAATTGTGAATAACTGTTATGGATTTTGTTGTAACGTATCGTAAGCGAGGCATGAGGGCATGATTAATTGTCATGAATTTCTGAGCAATTTGTATTTGATTGTTATCGTAACATGAGGACCTTGCAGCAAAAGGGAGGCAAATCCAAATTTCAAAGCTGTTGGATATTAAAGAAAAACGTTTTTAAAAATAGAATAATGCATTTATGTTTTGGAGCTAATGATATTGAATAATATGAACATTTTTACATATATTACTTAAGTTTTTAAGATTTACAAATAAGTTTAAAAATTACTCCAATTTTTAAATTATGGATCTGCCTCCGTTTTGCACCGAAGCTTAAGAAAAATACTACCCTATATTGTACTATGGATAATAAAATAGATAAATATAAGGTTTTTTTTAATTCATGAACAATTACTCAGCATGTGAAAGATAAAACAATTTAAAGAAAAACAAAAACAAACAAGTGCTTAACAAAAATTATGAATTTATAAGTCAAATTTAGCTTGATCGTCGTCGTCTTCGCGAGAAATGTCATCATTCGGCCCAACAGCTTCACTTTTAAGGGCGTTGTAAAAATACAATTTATTTGTAAGAACATAGTTCTTTACCAGCTGTATAATATCTTTGCACTTAGCTGTTTTCAATGGCAATGCACTATCATACAACCGTTGCTGAGGCAGAACCAATAGGTTGGCTTGTACATTTCTCATTAAGGAAAAATTATAAAACATAAGCGTTCCAGTAGTAATACTAACTGCAATACCTTGAACGTGGTCCTTAGTGTATTCAAAAATTCCATATTGAGATATTTTGAACCGTATCTTCTCTACATTTGTTATAATTTTTTAAAATGACTTTCAAAATGTTTACTAAAGTTGAGAATCATGTTTTGATCCGCATTAACAACTTTAAAATTTTTAGATGCTTGCTTAATGCAATCGGAATATTCAGAAGTTGTAAAAATGTAGTCTTTCTTTCTATTGAACTTCTCTATTATGCCAAAACACCAATCACAGGGCAAAAAGCTATGTCCTGGCTCAGGAAATCGATGAACAATCTTCTCAGTACGAGTACATGAACACATCCTAAGAGTATAAAGATACTGAACTAATTTCTAGCTCTAATTCTGTTTTGCTGCATTATCCGAGAATAAATACAGTATTTCAACTGTGCTTGATAAAATGTTATTTATGTATTGATTTATGAAAGATACGACTTTCTTTGGTGATATTTGAGCTATGGTTTAATCGTATAAATAATAATGAGCGAAACCTCTTTTTGCTGAGTGGATATAAAAACTATATGCCCAAAGTTGACGTTTGTAAAATGCTTCGTCTGCTGGAATTTTAGGTAATTGCATGTTCTGCTGATAGTCAAAAGTTAACACCTCACACTCGTCATTAGAAATAGCAAGTTGACTCTTCTCTTTTAAATCAAGAAAAAAAATTCAGCTTTGTCTTGGTGGAGACTCTTTTTTACCTGTACGAGTATTTGCCGGATTTCATCACTATCTAATGTCTTATCTTTTAATTTATTATTCAAAATGTCGCACTTCTTGAATAAATCTGAACGTGGTGATTCAAAGCTGTATTTAAAATTTTGTTTGAAGTATCTGTAGTAAACATCAAAGGATACTATTGGCTTAGCAGATACTTTAAGACTAGCCTCATTTAGCTTCAAACATCGTCTTAACACTTAACTCAGGTGATAGATAATAACGAGAGCTTTTATTTCTGCTGTAGTGAGACCCGCGTCGTGGAAAACTTCTAATGTGAGAGTCAATTTTGGGAACCCAATCACTCGAAACACGATTTGGTCGATTTTTATGTTTTCCACGCTTAGATTTAGCTAGTCTAATTACAGTAGGGTCACAATACTCCTTAGAAATATTGTCTACTCCCTTTTTAAAGATTCCATGGATGGATGCAAAGCCATGTTTCTATTTCCAAATGCAATGAACAACTTCGTTTCTTCCTCTTACCAGTGTTTGGTCTATCCCTTTCAACATTTCCAGTTTTAATAAGACCTCCTAAATATACGTTTTGCACATAAGTTTCTCCCAATTTATTAAAATCTTTCAATATTTTTTTTCGCATTTCTTCATTAATTTTAACAAAACATTTATAATTTTTGCAACAGCAATCCGGTCCTGTCTTTCTTTCGCTCTTTTCACGGCCTTTAAAGTTTAAATAGCTTTTCCCAGTAGCAATAGCCTTCTTTATAACATTGCGTTTCCATTGTTAAATATTTGCAGCTTTTCCTTTTTTTTGACATTCCACCACTCGTTGATGGACATGGATGATTTGCATCAGATTTGTCTTCATACCTTGTTGTCGTTGTCTGCACTAGTTTGGTTTTGGAATGTTGACAAATCACGATCACTCCTATCACCACTTGAACTTGACTCATGTTCAGAAGGCTGGTAAATATCAGATGATCCACTATTAAACGGTTCGGAGTCACTCATTTTATGCACACTTAACCTATTCAAAGTTTATATAAAATACAAAACAAAACGTTTATCCGTTTGGGCCAAACTCGAAACATGCACTTTATTGTCACAGATGATGCAATCGAATCGTTGGTTGCGAAAAGAAGGCAGGTCCGGATCTGCTGCCTTCTTGCACCAAACGGAATAGGGTGGCACATACTAATTGACAAGTGAAGTGTCAAAGTTGCCAAGTGTAAAGTGATCGCTCGCAATAAAAAATTTTTCTTTAGAAGTGATTAAGGAAATCGATCAGCTGTTTTCTTGACTTTGAGAGTTGCTAAGAAATATTAGCTTCTGTAGCAAATCAAAGGAAAATCAGCTAAGTGGAAATTTTCTCATTTTAATTTTCTAATTGCCGTTAACGGTATAAAATTATATCAACTGAACTCTTTTGTTCATTAGTGCGATTCTCGTGCTCATGCGAGAATAATTTCTTAATAATTTTAATAATTTTAAAAATTTTAAATTCAAACTTATTAAACTCTCTCTTTTTTGCATATAAATCTTCTAAACCCATAGTTTTGCTTTTTAAAGACACTTGTTTTATTAACTTTCATTTTAAATCCATTCTCTTTTAAATAAATTCATTTAATACCATATAACTAAGCGAATAGAGATAAATAATAAATCATGGCATCACAAGCAGCAGACAAATGTGGAAAATGTAGGAAGCAAGCGGAGGAGAACCATAAAGGAATGGGCTGCGGAGGCATTTGCAACAAGTGGTTCCACCTAAAGTGTATCAAAATGTGTGAGGAGAGATATTTGAAGATCATGGACATTTCCGAGGATGTGATATGGATGTGTCCTTCGTGTAAGTCACAACACCAAAAGACTAAAGAAGATCGTCTCTTCAACCAAATGAAAGAAATGGAAAACCATCTAATAGAACTGAAAACCACCGTGGCCACCTTAATTGATAAAAGTTCATCCACGCGAAAACCTTCGTATGCGGATATGACGAAAAGTATTTCCACTTTTCTACCCGAACGCCGTACAAATACTACCTCGCAAAAAGGAATCATAATTAAGCCCAAGAAGCATTCATCCTCTGAAAAAACACTCATCGACTTCAAGTCGAAAATAAAGCCTTCAAAATGCAAAATTCCTCTCCAACTGATGCGTCCTCTTCGTAATGGTGGTGCCATCATAAAAACTTCCACAAATGACAATACAACCTCGCTCTACAACATTGCAAAGGATACCCTGAAGGATGAATATGATGTCATGGAGACAAAATCTCGTCAACCCAGGCTAGTAATTAATGGACTAGAAAAACAATTTTCGTATGAGGAGTTAATTAACGAAATTCACTCACTGAACCCTAATATTGGAGAAAATGATAAACTGGAATTGGCTCATGCCAGACGAACAAAAAATGGTAAATGGTTGCATATTCTGCAGGTAAATGGGAGTATGTACCAAAGACTGGTGAATAGGTACATCAATATTGATTATGGGTCTTACCTTGTGAAGGAAGACTACAATATAACGAGGTGTTACAAGTGCCAGAAATACAACCACAAGACATCAAAATGTGAAGGAGAGCAAACATGTGCTAAGTGTGGAGGAAAGCACGAAACGAAGGATTGCAAGAGCTCGTGCGAGAAATGCTGTAACTGTGCAGGAAATAGTAAGAACGTAGATTATTCCCACAGAGCAGACTCTACGGAGTGCGCAAAATACCAGCGAAGGATCACAATTACTAGGAGGAGCATTGACTACGAGTTCAAATAATTTTTAACAACGCAAATCGATTAATTGGGACGAAATTAACGCTCTTATATGCCAATATAAGAAGTTTACGGCACAAACTAAATGACATGCAGATTTATTTGAAGCAAAATCCTGAGATAGATGTGGTGATACTGAACGAAGTATGGATTTATCCTGAGGAATCGAAATATTTTAATATTGAGGGTTATAACTCGGTATTCTCCTGCAGACCTGGAAGAGGTGGTGGGACAGCTATTTTTGTAAAAGATAAAATAAACTTCATCATTAAACGCGATACACCTGATAAATATAATATTATAATAATCGAATTAAACCTCGTAGGCATAAAAATTAAAATCGGTACCTTCTATAACCCGAACCGTCTGAATGCGCAAGATCTCTGCTCGGAACTCGACAACCTATATTCCTCAGAAAATAATTTATTTACAGTAGCTGACACAAACATTGATGTAATTACCGATTCCTCAGAAGCAAGGCTTTACAAGGATGTACTGGATACTAATGGTGCTGTTATCATCAACAACGAAACAATTACTCGTCCTGTTTCGCATACGTGCCTCGATCATATCGTTACAAACGATAAGTCAACTGCGGGAAAAATCAATTTCATATTTGAGGATTGGCCAGAGCTGGATCATCGTGTCTTCAAAATAAGCATCCAAGGCATAAGCGCACAAAAACAAAAACCTGTATACAAAACATTCCAACACTTGAACAAAGAACTCTTCAAATCACATCTGCAAAGGTCATTAGAAGTCCGGAGTCCCCTAAACCTAATGGAACTTACGAATATGATAACAGAGTCCAAACGTTACTCCATCGTCGAGAAAAAGCTTAGATGCCGCCAGCAGACATGGATAACAAAGCGAGTAATCGAAGCCAGTATTAAAAAGAGAAAGGCGTACATAAGCTTTAGAAGGAACATGGAAGATCGTGTGCTAAAAAACATGTACATACAAGCGAAAAAGGAATCAAAACGTCTTGTGAAGGAAGCTAAATTCTCTTACTTCGCTAAAAGGTTGGAGACAGCGGCAGATAACAATCATGAAATATGGAAGATAATAAATGAAGTAAAAGACAACTCTCCCCCCCGAATTTTAATACCGGATTCGCAGTTTTCTCCAGATGGAGCAGCAACTTTCTTGAACAACTTTTTCTCAACTGTGGGCGAAAAAATTACAAAAGAGCTTGGTGATGTCCCAACAAGTAGGCTAGATCACGCTAACATCTCACCCGATTCCATGTTTCATATTCATCCAACCAATAAAAACGAAGTTCTTAAGACTATTGAGGCATTGAAGAAAAATACGGCTCCAGGTATTGATCAGATCACGATGGAGGAAATTGCGCTTGTAAAAAATGAAATAGCAGAACTCGTGGCTAATTATTTAAATGAGCATATCAGAAACGGAACGTTTCCTGAAGAGGGGAAGCTTGCAAAAATTGTACCTATATTCAAAGGAGGAGATCGATCGGACCCCAATAATTATCGCCCAATTGCACTCTTGACCGGATTTAGTAAAATATTTGAAAAAGTAATTAACTCTCGCTTAACATCCTTCATATTAGATAACTCTATCCTAAACTCCCGCCAATATGGCTTTCAGAAAAACAAGGGAACGTTTGACGCTCTACTCTCGGTAACGCGATTCATCAACGAGAGACTTGATGTAGGGGATTATGTTGTTGCCATTTTTGTGGATCTAAGGAAAGCGTTTGATACGGTCGATCATGACCTCTTACTTCGAAAACTAGAAGCATATGGCGTTCAAGGCACAGCAAATAAACTATTTCAAAATTACCTAAAAGGCAGACTGCAGAAAACAGCATTTAATAATGTTCTGAGTGACCCGGCACCAATGAAATCAGGTGTTCCACAAGGCTCAATACTTGGCCCAACCTTGTTCCTGCTATACACTAATAATTTAAATACATGCAGGCTAAGTGGTAATTACTTTTTATATGCTGATGATACAGTGCTTCTTTACTCGGGACGCGATAAAAATGACATCGGAGACGCTATCAACGAGGATCTAAATTCATATAATTTATGGTTGAAAGAGAATAAACTAGCGTTGAA
Source organism: Odontomyia ornata (assembly GCA_963969285.1). Taxonomy (NCBI): domain Eukaryota; kingdom Metazoa; phylum Arthropoda; class Insecta; order Diptera; family Stratiomyidae; genus Odontomyia; species Odontomyia ornata. The sequence goes on along the minus strand of OZ017738.1, from coordinate 355,517,347 downwards.
TATTTCAAAGACAAAATATATTATCTTTAAGCAAAAGAACAGGGAAGACATAGATGTTGATATAAAAATTAATGGTGAAAAGCTGCAAAGAGTGCTCGAACTTAAATATCTTGGCCTTACTATCGATCACCGTCTGACCTGGCTCCCGCATATAAACAACTTAAGGAGGCAATTAGCACCAATAATTAGATTGTTACGAAGATATGAGGAATTTCCAAAAAACATCAAGCATCTTGTTCTGAATGCTTTCGTACTGTCAAAAGTACATTACGGAGTGGTAATTTGGAGTCAGTCCTCAAAGCAACACCTAAATATAATTTCCAGGATATTAACCAAGGCGTATAAAAATATACATAATCTCCCAAGGCTCACACCAACAAACATAGTGTATCAATCATGTAACGCATTAACTTTTAACCAAATCATTAAAATGGAGAAAGCCAAGTTTATCTTCAAAAGTTTAAATCTCAGCTTGTCGTAACAAACACCATTTATTAAAGTCTCACAAAAGAATCAATACAGTACTAGGAACGCAAACCAATTTGTAATTCCTTTTGCAAGGACAGATCGCCTGAAGAACGAGGCTACAAATGACGCCCTTCGTATATACAACAATCTTCCAGAATCAGTTAAAGAAGCGAATTCTCTTATGGTTTTCAAGAAAAGACTTAGGAACTATTTAATGAATAACGATTGAATCTCAGTGCAGAAACTTTCAACATAGCATCTTAGGTCAATTATTGATCCTATCTTCGAGATGCCTCGAGAAACACCTACTATTATTATAATATCAGTCTAGTAATTTCAACATAGCATCTTAGGGCATTGTTGACCCTATCGTCGAGATGCTTGAAGAGACAGCTATTCTTTTAACTCAGAGTTTTTTTTTTTACTGCGTCGAATTTATAAATTTTTTTTTATCTCTGAGAGCTGATCACGATATGGACAAGACAAGATTAACCGGAGGACTTCACATATTTTTGTGTGCCCCCTTATACCGATGTGTTATACATTGCCTGGGTGGCACACCTGAGGAAACGACGAAATGTGAAGTGCAGATCGCACGAGCGTAGTGTGACGAAGAAAGTGTGATGGAGAGAGTGGAAGGGAATGGAGGTAAAAAAAAAAAAAAAAAAAAAAAAAATTTTGTTACAGAGCGCTTGTTTTCTGCCCCGTTCACAAATGGCTACTTGGAAGATTCATCTATCCTAAAAACTTCAGAAAGATCAAGTAGAACGAAGTTATAGTCAATTGAATTTACACCAACAACAATATATGGCTATTAATAGTGCTTTAGATAAATTTCATAGATATATATATATATATATATATATATATATATATATATATATATATATATATATATATATATATATATATATATATACATACATATATATATATATAAATATATATATATATAAATATATATATATATATATATATATATATATATATATATATATATATATATATATATATATCTATATATATATATATATATATATATATATATATATATATATATATATATATATATATATACAGAGGTGGCCAAAAGTGATCGGACAATACAAGAAACAAGCAATAAAATACTTTTACGAGCATAAGCTTTGAAATGAAATAAAAATTTTTCCCTTATATAAAAGTTACTTGTATTCTCAATTAATTGCACAAAAAAATAAAACAGAAATAAAAAGATTTTCACATGAAAATTAACAACTAATTCAAATTCACATTGCATCAAGTGGACAAAAGTAATCGGACATTTTGAAAAGTGTGAAATTAGTCATTGAAGTTTGGAGCAATTCTTTTCTTTTCATTTCCGAGTTTAAAAGGGAATTCCCCTAATTATATGTTGATATGTGTTTTTCTGATATCAGTCATTTACTTGTCAGTTTTAAGTGAAGAAAGTTAAACATGGCTAAGAATCGCAAAGAAACCGGTATACATGAAAGAAAAGTTATAATAAAGTTGTATAAAGAGAATAAATCCTTTTCTGAAATATCAAAAATAATTGGAAGAAGTCGTTCGACAGTTTTCGATATCGTGAAACGGTTCAGAAAAAATAATCAGGTGGAAAACGAAATTAGGAGTGGTCGACCATGTAAACTAAGAGAGACAGACGCACGAAAAATCTTAAGAATTGTTAAAAAGAATCCGACTACAACGTCCAGAAGTATTAGGGATCAATTAGCAGATGTAAATGGTACCAATGTTAGTGCCCGGACTATTCGTAGAGCTCTCAGCCGTGCTGGTTATCAAGCGAGAGTACCTCGAAAGAAACCACTAATTAGCAAAGTTAATAAGAAGAAAAGATTATGCTTTGCAAAAGAATTTAAAAGCAAGCCGCTCGACTTTTGGACTCGTATAATATTCTCTGATGAGAGTAAGTTTAATATCTACCACTCCGACGGCAGGTTGTTGGTGTGGAGAACTCAAAATAGTGAGCTTCATCCCAAAAACATTCAACATACAGTAAAACACGGAGGTGGCTGTGTAATGGTCTGGGGTTGCATGGCTGCCAACGGTGTAGGAGAACTTGTTTTCATTGACGAACCTATGGACAAACTAGGTTACTTGTCGATTTTGAAAGAAAATTTGAAAAAAAGTGCACAAAAATTGGGTCTTGATGGTCATTATTTGTTCCAGCAAGATAATGACCCAAAGCATACAGCTCATGATGTTCGTATGTGGCTCTTTTTCAACACTCCTGGTCAATTAAAAACACCACCGCAATCCCCAGACCTAAATCCCATCGAACATCTTTGGGATCATCTGGATAAAAAAATAAGGAACCATCACATTACTAATAAAAGTCAACTGAAGACGGTGTTATTAGAAGAATGGGACAACATTACTCCGGACGTTACCCGTAAGTTGGTACAGTCTATGCCCAATAGGTTAACAGAAGTTATAAAACAAAAAGGATACGCAACTAGATATTAAAAGCCTATGTTCTAATGGAATCATCAGAAAGAAAAGTATTACAATTGAACGTCCGATTACTTTTGTCCACTTGATGCAATGTGAATTTGAATTACTTGTTAATTTTCTTGTGAAATTCTTTTTATTTCTGTTTTATTTTTTTGTGCAATTAATTGAGAATACAAGTGACTTTTATATAAGGGAAAAATTTTTATTTCATTTCAAAGCTTATGCTCGTAAAAGTATTTTATTGCTTGTTTCTTGTATTGTCCGATCACTTTTGGCCACCTCTGTATATATATATTTATACCCTTACTCGCTGTTTTACACCTCTTCAGACGTCCCGTAAAGTGAATCAAATACCTTGATTTTGTATGCGAGTGCTTAGTGCCCTGCGAGCAAAAGATAACGCACACCGTGTCTTGAAGAAACTCAGGACTATTGAAGCTAGATCTAATTTAAACAGGCTGCGTGGTATTTCCAAGAAGAAAATCAAATATGCTCTGAAGACTTAAAGCCTTTTTGTGCTTATTAGATCGCTGAAATCCTCATCTTTTAGTCTTAGTACGGCCCATTAGAATGGTGCAGAAGTTTCTTCTCCTCAATAAATTACTGACTCATTCGCCCAATTTTTCTCTTCGCCTTTTCCTCCTTGCGTTGCAGCTGTGTATCCTGTTGCCTTGCCTAATCGCCCTCCTTTCTGAATTTACAATATTTGTGCAGACATATCTGAAATTCCATCTTTGGTCAATGCTCTTGATCCTAATAAAAGCCCTGAACCGGATGGTTTGCCTAACATATTTGTGAAGTTGTTAGACTTATCACTAACTTTTTCGTTGTCTCTCCCCTTCAATCTAAGTTTGAGTGCTGATACTTTCCCTAACTCTTGGAAAGCAGCTAATATTGCGCCTATTTTTAAAAGTGGTGATTGGACGTCAGCTTCCCATTATCGCCCTATTCCCTTAATTTCCTGCTTTCCAAAGTTACTTGAACGACTGGTCCCCATAATCGACTCTCAAACTCATTTGCCCCTATTATTGCCCCAGAGCAGCATGCTTTCCTCAAAGGATACTCCACTACCTCTTATTTAATGGAGTTCACAACTGTTATTGCAAGAGCTTTGGATAACCAACTGCAAATTGATGTGATCTTCAGAAATTTCTCCAAGGCCTTTCACACTATGAATTATCTTCTTCTTTGTCGTAAGCTTGACGCTCTTGGCATATCTGGTGCTCTTCTACCTTGAATGTCACCTTATTTATTGTGTCGCCCCTGCCGAGTAAGTCTCTCTGGTACTACGTCTAGTCCTTTTATCCTTCATATAGTGTCCACAAGGTTCAATTCTTTGGCCTCTTCTCTTTCTGTTGTTGAAAAATGATCTCCTCTTTGTAATTAATTCCCCTTGTCTCTTATATGCTGATAATTTCAAATTATTACGAGCATCCAAATCCAATTTAAACTGCCAGCTCCTCCAAACTGATCTGAGTGCTCTAAATATATGGTGTACTTCAAACTATTTATATCTTTACGTTACTAAATGTCATAAAATGACTTTTTCTCTCAAGGACTCTCCTTCTGATTTTAATTATATATTAAATGATGCTTTGCCCTCTGTAGCGTTCAGTCACAAAGACCTTGGAGCAACTTTTCATCCAAAGTTCAAGTTTGATTTGCATATTTTAAAGTAATTACTAAGGCGTCTAGAGTTTCTGGGTTTATCCTTAGGCATGTGCATAACTTTGATAGCATCTCTCCTTCCATCCGCCTATTCGTTTGTCTTGTTCGCCCTTTGTTGGAATACTGTTCTGTTTTCTGATCTCCCCGATATTCCTATCACGTGTCTTTTTTTAGAAACTGCCCAAAGAAAGCTCTGCTACAATCAAATTCCGTCAAATATTTTTTTTCTATGCTGCGTTTCTAAAAACATCTCGTTCATCTCGGGTGAGTTCTTATTTTGTTATCCCTTATGCCAGAACTGACTTATATTTCCATTCAACAATTTTAACGATCGTAAGAAATCATAATAATCTCGAACTTGGTCGTTACCCGCCTTTTTACATAGGATTCAAGAAAAAACTAAAGCCGAGGTATCCAACACAGGATTTATGTGGAAACCGTTCTGAACTACCCTCGCCAGCCGTGATTTGGAAACCTTCCGATTACGTTTCAGATCAAAGTCAAAGTCAAAAGCGCTTTATTTAATACTAATCGGTATAAATTTTCAAAGAATATAAAGCAAATTCCATGCAGCATTATCCGAAACAAAATTGTTTCGCATTTCTGCGCATTGATTTTTATTCGCCAATTGTCAGTGTACAGCTGCACATCATTGACCATTTTTTGGAGATTGCTCTGAACTATTGTCTGCCATTTAGATGATCAGATCATCATCAAACGCTACCAATGATCGCATTGACCAGACGTTAAAATCAAAGCCTGTCAATATCTTGCGGATGAATATTGAAAAAAGCCGAAGCGCAGTAACTGTTCCCTGCTTTAGAACATTTAAGACCTTGAATCCGCGCATCGTCGTCAGATTTCCATCAGTTGCAACAAACGATTTCCCGTATAACATATTGCACATCATGGCAACAAGGTGCCTGGAGAACTTATCCTGAAGGAGTTAGAAAAAGAGTCCATCGAACCACACCGTATCCAAGGCTTTCTCCATATCATTGAGACACGCTCCAACACATTCTCTATTTTTAGTTTCCAACAAATGCTGAAGTTACTTTCGTTATCGCATGTATGGTCGAATGCCTGGCACGGAAACCAAATTGGTAATTCGGCATCAACTCATATTTTTCAATGTGGGCGTTTTATACTTTGTTCAGTAGCACTTCAAACACCTCGCTGATGTTAGGCAGCAAGCTGATTGGGCGATAGCTTTTAGGGCATGAAGATTCTTTTCCTTTCTTGGAAATCGGAAATACCTTAGCATTTTTCCACTCATTTGGGAAATATGAATTGCTCAACATGTTGTTGAACAATATAAAATAATTCCTAACAGCAACCTCTGGCAAATGTCGGAGAACTACATTTGGAATACCGTCAGTACCACATGATTTCTTATTGTTTATCTTGCCAAATATGAAGCGCAAAGCAAACTAAGAATCTCTAATCTTGTGCTGTCGAGAATAAAATGCCTCCTTAAAGTGCACAAAGAAGGAAATGAATTACGGTAGATAATCGCATCCGTGGATGCGCCTACTACTGAAATTGCAAAACGGATACTGGAAAAATGCAATTGATTGGGCAGGACTCCTAGTGAATATACTATCAAAAACACGGAAGTGTTTTTTTGAAGTTATGCTTTAAAATGTCAAAATAAAATATTTTGTCTATTGTATTTTCTATGAAAATCAACTGACAAAGTCAAAAGAGCTTTATTCAATACTAATCGATATAAATTTTCAAAGAATATAAAGCAAATTCCAAACAATAAACATACAAAAACCTAATGGCCCAAATGGCTCTCTGAATTTGTACGTTATCATTAAACACATTTCTTCAAAAAAAACTCTACCAAATTCAATTAGTTAAGATTATTACATATTTTGAAAATCAATTGGAAAAAGAAGAAAAAACCAACCAACATTATCCTAAAATTATTTAAAATTTAAACACAACAGTGAACTTCGATCCTACAGCTAAATGTTTTAACTTAATTCTAATAAAATTCAATCGAAAACTTTATCTTATACTAAAAATTATATAACAATGTTCTTAACCTAAGCGTTTAACCTTATCTCTAACCTAATATAATAAACATAACATATACCTAACCTATACCTAATTTTTAACAAAAATAAACAACAATACTAAATGTAGCAATAATGAGCTGAAACTCAAAAACTAAATAACGAAAAACACCAAAACTGAAAATAAACACGAATAATTTAGACATTGTCATTCATCCACCAATACCTAGATTGCCCCATCTCAGCTCGATCAGCTTCAACGAATCTAGCAAATGAGCATCTCCATTGAAATTGTTGGTCTCGTGAACTCAAACTCGGAGAATATTTTATCTTCTTATCGGTGGCCCATCTATATATGTGATATATGACTGGGACGGCGTCAGAATCAAAAATATATCGATTCATGTCCAAATACACGAATGCTTCTGAAGGAACGAAGCCAGTAGTGAGGCAAGTCGCAATATGCCCGTCTGTAGGTTGGAACGGCTGTGAAATCCAAGGATTTTCACTCACAGTCACAGATCTTGCGATATGATTCCGAAGAAGTTTCATAAATTCTTCTATTCGATATATATATAAGTTTGATAAGTTCTTCTATTCGATATATAATGCTTCCAATGCGTCTCAGGCTTTCTGTACAAACCAGTACATGCACGAAGACATTTCCTTTCGAAAACTCTTAATGTTTCCATTGTACTAGCACTCTGGTTGTACCAGATCTGACATCCATATGTCAAAACTGGTCTAACCAGTGTCTTGTAACAGATGATTTTGACCTTTTGATCAATGTATTTGGAATGAAAGAGTCGTCGTAGGGCCATTACTACTTTTTGTGCCTTACTGAGCATGATTTTCACATGTTCGATATAGTACAGATACTGGTCGAGATAAACACCGAGGTATCGAACACAGGATTTATGTGGGACTCGTTCTGAACTACCCTCGCCAGCCATGATTTGGAAATCTTTCCAACTACGTTTCAGGTCTTGACTGACCCCCTGCAGCGTTGTCCGAAACAAGATTGTTTCACACTTCTGCGCATGGATTTTCATTCGCCAATCGTCAGTGTACAGCTGTACATCATTGAACAGTTTTTGTAGATTTCTCAGAACTATCGTAGCTTTTCGGTCTGCCGTATAGGTGATCAGAGCATCAGCAAACGCTACCAATGACTCCTTCCGATCTCATACTTGACTGTGCTTTCCAAGTGTTTTGTCTAGTTCCGCATTTGGTTTTCAAAACACTAAAGCCCTACCATCACTGTGAAAAATATTAAATTAGCGTTCATCGGAGAATAAAGGTTTACTCCAGAAACTATTATCTTTGTTTACCTATTATTGACGAGGTAACTAATATTTGATTTCTTTTTGGAACTTTTGCACTTTAATCTGTCCCGTTAAGCACCCTGCGAAGGGAGCTCCCTGTACATCTTTGTTATATTTTTCCTTTGATCGCGCTGCTAGCCGTGAAGCACCAGTTTTCGGGTTCTGTTTAATTTCATAGATAGTTTTTGCTTCTTCTCTTGCATTCAACTTTCATGGTCGCCCAAAGCGAATGCGATGTTAACAGTTTCACAGTTTGCTATTTCCGCGTAACTTTTGTTTTATAAATTTCGGTTTAAAATCATTTTTCTTCCACGTTCACTTTTGTCCTTGTATTTCTAGCCTATACTTGTATGTCTTCGCACTTTGAATCGAAATACACAAACTAATTTCACAAAGAAATGTCCACAGAATCATGACGGTACTTCTGCCAATAATTAGAACTAGTTTTCTCGAAACACGCTACAGAAAAACTGACTTGAGATTACGTCAGTTTTGCGCTACGGCCTACTCTGTAAACAAAAAGCCAGGTGTTCCAACACTCCAGGTCCACCGCGTAATATGACATTGTGAATTATTTTTTCATTTGGCAATAGCATTGATGAACTTCTTAGGAATTTTTTTAATGAAAACTGTTAGTTCATACAAAAGGAATAGTTTTGTTTACAGAAAGAATAAATATCTACATGTATATATGAATTATTCGTGCTTCAATGTTAAAATCTATGTACAAATATGCAGACTCGACATTTAGTGTAAATAGAATGAATACAACCAACGCTAAGCACCATAACTTTCGTTAGATCTAAGTATGTAGTTATCATAATTGACTATATTCTTAAATGTTACGGCCGAAGAAAAAAAACTTATTTACTTTTGTATGATGTAAAAAACTGTTTGCACGCATTCCAATACCTTTCAGAAACGATTTAGCAAAATTTCAATTTCCACAAATATTTAAGTTCTATTTGTTTTTAATCAAATTTCTGCTTTCGTTTCATGACAGCCTATTTGTACGAATGTGATGCTAATTCTATTCTGCCATAATTTCATATTCACCACGCGTTGCCTCTTGAGGTGAACTTGATTTTCCCCTGCCTAAACTGTCAAGCACTGTTAAGTTTGTTGCTTCTCTTTGTCAGTCTAAGATATTTGCCGGCTTTTGTTCATATGTACATGGCGCGAAACGTTAATTTAACTGCTTGATTTTGAAGCAATTAGCCGGAAAATAGTAATTGGCATGTATGTTTGTAATGTGACTTCAAGTTCGGAAAGTAAGTTACACGAAAAGTAGTGGTTTTTGAGTAGTAGAGTAAGATGCACTTTCAAAACATGCCGAGGAAATTGTCTGTTAATGTCAACACACAACATTTGCCTTGAACAATGTAACACGCCGCCGGATAACGGTACGCGTAGCAGTTACTTACTAATGTGCAGGCGTCTATGGAGCGAGTTTCGGTAAAAGTAGTTCTTTAAGGACTCCAATTGGATCAACAGGTTGTACTTCTATATTTTCAAGGCAAAAGACAAGTTTTTAAGTGAGTACTTAATTAATTATATGTCAATGTATCATAATCGAAACCGACGTATAGGAGAGAGCAGGTAGGGATCATATACTTTTTACATGAGGTCATTTAAAAACAAAGCCAATAGCTATTCCGCAATAAATTAAATGCGATTGAATTATCGACTTATCTGTCTTTAATAATAATTTAGCTCATGGTTGATTTAATGTGACATAACAACCCTATGATCCATTTTCCTAAAAATGGAAATCGTGCGAAAGCACCCCACACGTGGGGTAGCTTCGTACAGGGGGCAGGGTACATTCGTACATAGTGGAGAGCCTCCGTACACTATAATTGAAATCACAATTTACATGAAATTAAACATTTATTGAGATCAAAATCACCACAAAATACAACTGAAACGTCATGATAATTAACAATATAGGGTAATTTCGCCTGTTCGCGTCCATTTAGTGCAGTTGGCAAGTTTGACGGCGATAATAAAAATGGCCCCAGCACTAATTTCTATGAAAAATGTATGTGATGTATTCATTATATAGTCTATTTTAAGATTAACTTTCAGTTTTATTAGAAACATCTTGTGTTTTCTTTTTAAATAGATAAACTTCAGAATTAGGCGTTTTTCCCACTTTGCGTCCACAAAATCCAAATTGCGTCCCCCCGTGGACCATTTAGCGTCCAGCAGCTTAGAAAAGGAATATAGGGGTGACATTTTAAAAAATTTGTAAAGAAAGATTGTATTTTAAAAATTCATTTATTTAAGAATATAAATATTAAAAAATCCACATTATTATCATTAAAAAAAATCACTTTCAAAAAATAAAAATAATTCTTCTCAACATTGGTTGAGCTTAAAATTAGGTAAGTAGTAGGCAAATTATGATTGCAACTTAAAGAATAAACAGTAATCAATATTGTAGCCTTAGGATTTCAATAAATAACACAGGTCACATTTAAAAGACTTATCTTTGGCCTCTAAATAACTTAATCCTGCAAATCGCGTGCATTTCAGATGATACCATCTGATACACTTGTCACAGCCTATGTTTTTTTCATCGTCGTCTTCTACATCTGAAATTAGTATATCGTCACATTTAGAACATTTCACTCGCTCCACGGCTGGTAAATTTTCTTTCTCAAATTCCTCATTAACCGTTTCCTGTGTGACTTCTTGTATCTTCTTTTTTCGTTTTGGAGCAATTTTACGAACCTTGAGAATGTTTTAAAGTCTTTTTCTGTTCTTGTTTTTGTAGTCGTTCTAGCTTTCTTTTTCGTGTTAATTCCTGCTTTTCGTTCTTGGTCTGCTCTTTATCTTCATAATACTTTCTCCATGCAGCAGAAGATATGGATGCTGGCGTTCTTTCCTTATTTTTTCGTGCTTTGTTAGAAATTTCAGGTAGCATCAGGTGGTCTTTAAATGAATCAGAAATTTTCTTTTGCGTTGCTGCTGAACCTGGTTGAACTAGAGACTCTGTAGGTAAAAAGGATGGTAGCGACATAGTTGATGCTGATGATGAAGTCAGAAGCAGTTCTGGAGTTAGTTCCTTGATGAGAGTTTCTTTTTCAACACTTGATATGGTTGGAGTTGATTCAATATCTTTTAATGGTAGAACTAGAACGTCGTCTAAGGACACCATAGAGCCGACGTTGAGGTAACTGCCAGAAAGATGTAACGTCGAAAGGGACAAGTCAGGGAACAAATTGTTTTTGCTGGTATCAAGAGTTGAATAATTATCTGGATATAGTGTGATTTTATCGTAGTCAATCTCAGAAGATGCTAGAGTTCTATTGCTGGTGGTTGCGTTTGATGTGCAAGGCTCGGTGAATTGTTTTGGTGCAGAATGTATTTCGGCTGATACTGTTTGAACCTGTACAGTAGGATCGGATTTAGCTTCATCATTTTTGTTTTCGGCGTCTTCGTGAAATGAAGAGATGGTAATTGCTTTAGTTGCATCCAATTCGCCATCAGTATGACTAAAAATAGTACTACTTTTTTCTGTTGAAAGTTCCATAGGTGACCTATCAGATTCAGTTTCGGTAGAAATCTCTGCAAATCCTACTTCTGCAGGGAGAGACTTTTTCAACCTATTGACTTCTTTCGTTATAGTTCTAATGTCAATATTTTTTTCTTGTAGTGTCGGCTTCAGGTGTTTCAAAACTTTTTTAAAACTTTTAATGTCCGAGTGAGTAACATCCTGTGACCGTTGATCAACGGCCTGAACATTTTCCAAAGTGTTTCTTACACATTTAGTGTAATCTGGACTATTAGCATCGAATGGGTAAAGACCACATCTCTTAAACCCATTTTTGATGTTGTCGGGCATGTTAGGATGACTTAATGCGTCATTTAACAATTTACAAAAGTTTGTTTTTGTGACGGCAGAATTCAAATTTTCTGGTTTTGATAGGAATGCGCGGACTGTAGATTTCCAATATATTTTTACCGGTGCAAATACGCTAACGTCAGCTGGCTGTAAAATATGGGTGGTGTTGGGCGGAAGAGCATACAAAATAATTTCCATTTGTTCACACATCTTACTTAACATTAAGGACATATGCGATTTATGCCCATCTACCAGCAAAAGCACCGGTTTTTTTATGTTATTTTCCACTACCCATTTGTGAAACACGTTGGTGACGTATTCAAAGAATACATCTCCTCTCATCCAACCTGTCTCCGATCTGCCTAAGCACCATTCTGGAGGCATACTATTCACCACAGCTCTTGGTGGTCTAATGTATGGAAACACGATACAAGGTGGACACATATCTCCATTCGCATTAAATGTTAATAATACCGTTATATTTTCTTTTTCATTGCTTGGCTTTATTTGGTATAAGTTTTTGAACCCTCTTGGACCTAAAACTTTTCCTGTCTTTGGACAAAGAGCAAAACCACTTTCGTCCCCATTAAAAATTCTTTTCGGGTCACTCAAAATATCTTTTTGGTGTATACTGTCCAAATATTCCTCTAATTCTTTAAACCACAATCTGATTGACTGTTCTGTGACTTGGGCTCGAGCTTTATTAATACCCTCCGCATTTTTAAGTGTGATTTCTTTATTTCTGGCCAAACATTTTTGAAACCACTTTTCACCTGGGCGATCATCCTTGAATTTATTTTTAAATTCACCGTCTCGAACTATTTTCTGAACAGTATCCAACAATTCTTGCTTTTTCACTGGAAATCCACATTTGGAAATGTTAAGAAGCCATTCAACTACTTTTTTTTCACCATCTACTCCTAACGCTGGTTCTGGTCCCGGTTTCTTTACTCCATCGGGTCTGCGCCCACTGATTTTGTCCAATATTGTGGTCTTGGGAATAGCATATTCTTTGCATATTTGTCTTATCGATTTATTATTCTCTCGAACTTCATTTAACGCTTTCTTTAAATCTTCTTCTGTGTATGTTCTCTTTTCCGTCTTCTTTCTTGTCTCTGAAGAACTCATCTTAAATGGGAAAAAATAAGAATGAAAGAAATTACGCATTCCAATTAAAAAATAGAGTTATAAACACGTAGTCTTAATAAAGAATACAATAATAATAAACAATACATTTTAAATTATTAATTATTATTTAAATTATTATTTTTATTATTTAAATTATTATTTAAATCATTTTTACAAGCAAGTATTTAACGAAAATAGTGGACGCAATTGGGTTTATTATTATCCCCTGTAGGTATAGTTTGCGGACGCAAAGTGGAAGTTTTCTAAAATTCGATGTAGTAATTCGCGTCCACCTTATTTTATTCGTTAAATATAAAAAACATAAGCAAATTCATAATTAATATTATTCCTTTTTTCATCATAAAAGTGTAGAAACAGCTATGTATCCTAAAATTCACATAAAACAATAAAAAACTTACCATCAAACACGCCTCTTCACACTAATTTTTATTTAATATCCCACGAGTACGACCTTCCTTGTTGAACAACCGAGACTAACTATTTTTTCTAAACGGTATAGGTTTGACGCACAGAATTTTTGTTCATGTGTGCGTGCCTCTTATGCATTGAAGTATTAGCGGCATAATGACTTTTCGTTCGATTGGTGTGTTAGTTGACTTATTTTCGAGTATTTTTAAAGGGAGATCCGCGAAATGGACGCGAATTGGGCGATGGACGCGAACAGGCGAAATTACCCTAGCTATTGTCACAAAAACTTTTATAAATCTACGTTATAAAATCAATATTTAAATTTAATAATTAGGGTAACATTAATATCATTTAACGAATCTACTATTGCACATTAAACATAGTAAGAGCTTTTTTAAATACATAAATATTTGCTGTTCTTGCTGTAGCAGCAGATATGGGCAATACACAGACCACGTCTGATAAGTAAACTGTGCCCTCATATTTGATATTAGGAAAAACAAAATTCCAAGCAACCGGCTTCTTTCTCAATAATGAAACTTTGTATTCCATGGGGCTGTATTTGATTACAACCTGTCCAGTATAATGTAAAACAGTCTTTTTTTCTCGAACTTAACCAACACAAAGCTTTCTTCTTTAATGTTTTCCGTCATGACTGAAATTTCGTTTTCAATGTCAGATGCTTCAGACATTTCTTCTAAGGCAGAACAAGAACTGTAACAATTTCCAGACTGAATATCGTTTCCGTGCCCTCTGGTGGAGCTCCTGGCGGTTAGCCCAATGGAGAGGGGCCGTGCGCCACTCGCTTTGCCAATGGGCCCCACAGGAGTCGCCAAGCGAGAATCGCGACTCGCCAAAAGGCTCGCACCGACACTGTCCGCGACACGACGCGCAATGCGATCATGCACCGCCTATCCTCCCTAACCGCGACCACAACTAAGGCGGGGGAACCTAGAACAAGGGATGAGCCCTGACGAACATCGGAGTCACACCACGTGGCGGCGAAGCGCCCTCGAGCCTTCCACACACGGGGCGTCGCTCGTACGGGAATGCCACCTCGCCACCTATATACAGGATTTTTAAACAAGAAATATATATGTAAAATTATACCCAGCTTGCACCATTCAACCGGCTTGTTCGACTCGGGGTGCCCCCAATCTTGCTGCCGCCAACTTCTGCTGTCGATCCACCTCGGTCGTAGAGACGCTCCTCCCGTTCATCCGAAAACTTCCTTGAATCCTCCAAAAATTCCGCCAAAAAAAATTCGAGCTCCCTCTTGGTAAAATGCGAAGTCAAAAAGAGAGTTTCCAAGCTCCATCCGGGGTCTTATATCCCCTCTGGTGGCCACGCTTTCATATCAGGGAGCTTTTCGATGTTCCACCAGTTCATGGCATTCACTGCATTACCCGCGTGTCGTGTCAGCTGGCATCTTGCGAGCTTTAGATGCCATAATATGGTGATGGAACGATGAAACATTTGATGAGCTATGACGCGATGATGGTTGATGTTGTTGTTGCTGCTGTTGCTTCGATGCAGATGACAGATTCAATTCATGTTGCTCAACATATGGTATACCTGCTCCCCCACTTCCGCCTACATTTCTACTGCCGTCCTGATATCTGCTGGACACTTTTTTCCGTCCTATATTGTGTTCGCGATCGTATCCAAATGTGCTATGTGTTGGCGGATGCTGCTGAATGTGTGGCTGGTTACCTTGGGCTTGCTTCTGCACTTGAATATGCGATTGATTGTAATATTGCTGCCGCTGCATTGCAGCTTGTTGCTGGCGCGTAGTGCATTTTACTAGATTATCATCACGAACCCATAATAGGTTTTTGGATTCATCAGCTACCAATGTATGGAACAGTAACGATTTATTTAGGAACGTTACACTCGAAATGGAATCTGTATACAGGAAGCTCGCTTAGTAAATCCAATAAACTCGTCAGCCCGGCTAAAGTTGTAACCGGTACACTTCCATCAGTATTTGCCGGTCCGATTCGGTGAAATTAATCGCACACTGTCGACATTTCAGCACAATGATTGAATGCATTGTCAGCGAAGTGCTCGTTGATCTGTTTAGAACCTACTTAATTCTAATTTCTAAGTGTGATACAAAATATAAAGCGTTACATACATCGTTAAACCTCGACTTCAGTTGGCTCGGGAAGTTATCCTCGCGGAGAACTTATTATATTTTTTTTTGTTGTTTTTTTTCCGTTTGTTTGTTTTCTTGTGTGTGTGGAAGGCTCCCGTGACAGAACTTTCTCGTAAAGTTTCATCTTCACTATCCTCACTATCTATCTCTATGGTTTTCTTTTGTTTCATTGGTTTGGTTTCTTTATTTGTATCTAACAGCAAATTCAACGCTCGCTTCATTTCCAATGGCGTTAGGTCGTCATTCGACCGGACCATTTCTTGAGTTCGGATTCGGAGGCGTGGTGTGAAGCTAGTGGCACCGTCTTGTTGAAACCACAAATCGTTGATATCAAAATCGTCCAAGTCTGCCCACAAATAATCTTCCAACGTAACACGATAGCGCTCTACATTGACGGTAACATGACAGTCGTTTGCATCCACGAAAAAAATACGGCCCAATCACACTTTCGGCATAAAAACCACACCAAACAGTAATTTTTTGCGGATGCAACGGTGTCTCAAGAAGCATGTGTGGGTGTGTTGCTAACCAATAATGCGTATTTTGCTTATTAACAAAGCCATTGAGAATGAAATAAGCTAAAGATAAATTTCCGATGAAATTCCTCATTTTTTTTCAAGCTTTGCTAGAGCCCAAATGGAGAAGTTTCGGCGTTTCGAATGATCAAGCAGCTTTAGTTCTGGAGTCAATTTGATCTTGGAACCATCTAGATCAAGATATTTTCGTAAAATACGCGACGGTGTCGTTTGAGCGATGTCTTTTTGGCACCGGAACGTCCAATAGTGAAATTTTGGCCTCGAGCTTATCCACTATATACACGCATAGCCTGTCGGGTGGGACGATTATTACGGCCGAAATTGAAGCAAGCGCTCTTGAAGTTGGGATCACCGACACCGTATTTCGGTAGGAATTATAGAAAGAGTTAGTTATATCCATTTCTCATCGAATTCAGTACTTGAAGAATGCTGAAAAAAATAAAAATCTACTTTTTAATTAATCTACACAATGTTTTTATTTTTACTGGTGGTGACGCGTTTCGGAATACACTGTATCTTCATCAGAGGACTAAATATAACAATACATATTATTACGTATTTATAAAATTATGTCACAAATGATCGTCGCAAGTTGCGACTTAATATATGTGATAAATAATTATTACATATATTAAGTACCGGTATTATGTAAATCATTAATTTCCGTTGATTCCAATAGATTCAGCAATCTACCCTTAGAGGCGTAATGTAGAATTTTGAAGTCATTGTTAAATATCTGATTATATTCGATTAAATGGGAAGCATAATTAGATGTATTATTTTTAACATTGAATAATTATTTTTGTTCCGTTATACGTTTTTCGAAAGATCTGCCTATTTGTCCTATATACAATATATTTTATCACCTTAACCACATTTTAAACTGTATACATCAGATTTTTTGGCGATTTTAATTTTGTTATTTTCAATTAGTATTGTATTTGGAAATTCTTATTAGTCTTAAAGGCTTCGCTAACACCATATGATTTCATTGTTTTCGCTATAATTTTCGAGATTTTGCCAAAATATGTACATACATGATAATACCAAAATTTCTCATAATCATTTGTCGATGCAGGAAAAACATTATCTATGGCTATTTTCAATTTAAATTTTTTTTTACGATAAATCGTTCAAATGTGAACCATAGCCATTATTCTTGGCTATTTGTTTAATGATATTTAATTCTTTATTATAATTTGTGTGTTCTGACGCCTTCTCGATGACATAAAAAAATTCTCTTGAGTTGATTGAAATGACTGACTTTATTTTCCTAATTGCTTTGTTTTTATACATTCTAATGTGGGAAAAAGTTCTGTGAGCAAAACCGTTATGCTGACGGATCATAATGATCGGTGAGACAAATTTTTCCAGGTGAAAATTAACACTGGAAATATCTTCTTACTGTCTGGTATTCGGAATTTGTAGATGAATCTGATGATGTTGGGAATGCTAAATGTATGAAATGTAGAATCTGATGATGTTGGGAATGTTAACTATGGGAATATTTGTTTGTTAATTAGATTCATGGGAATATTTTTTCATTATGGAATGTGAGACATTGTAACTTAGAATAATCTATTAACGTAACTGTTCAATGCTACCTGAAAGTTCCACGAATTGTTTTATTTGCCTTTAAAGTCCGCCAGACTTGGAGTTCTGATCTAGTATAATGCAACTCAGAATCTTTCACTGATAGGAATTGTAATCCAAAATGTTTCAGAGGATAAAATAAGCATAGTCCCTTCAGAAAACATTCACTTGACACATTTTACAAATCATCAAAAGAGGAAATAATAACTAAGATCTGCACGCTCAGACATAGTTGTTGCATTGACTATTAGTTCCGCCAATCCCTGCATGAGCCCTAATTAGTGTACTGTGGGGTATTCACTGCGCACTCGCGTAAATTAGAAGACTCGAGTTTGATAAAAAGATTTTATTTTAACATAATAATGCGTCTGACAATCAAACAAAGATGCGTCCTCGATGGCGGCCAAAGAGAGAGAGAGAGAGAGAGAGAGAGAGAGAGAGAGAGAGAGAAAAGGAAGGCGAGAGAAAGAATTGTCAACAATTCTTCGGTTGCCAATCCACATAGCCACTACGTTCGATGATCCATTACTCAGCCGCTAAGTTTTCATATCGCTACAGTATTGTGTATGTGTATTCACCGCACACGAATATTCATTAGAAACTTCAAGTTTAATAACGAAGTTTTTGTAACAAAGATATTGTGTAGAAGTAAATAACAAGACGCGTTGTCGATGGCGGTTAACGTTAGAGAGGCCACACAAAGGAAAAATTTCACAGCAGCTCAGCTGTACAGTACTTCCTTCTGAGTAGTTTGAACGGTTAATTTGAAAATCACGTAAACACTACTTAAACTTTTGAATTTGATCCTGATGTTATAAATTCCCTACCTGGGGTCCTGCCGGCCTCTTCCGGGAAGCCCCACGGTGTTACTTTCTCCTGCACTCACCTACGCACCTGCAAAGAGACTGAATGGACCTCCTTGGAATGAATAAACAAGGGTTGGCTCTAGTTATTATTTTTTATTTTCGCTCTTTTTAATTATTTTTCGGCGTGTAACCGCAATATCGTTGGTCGTTTGAGGATGGGAACGTGCCACAGCGCGATGGCGGGTCGCGATGTCCTGTCGAATCCCTCGGTGCACTTCCCGTGCTTGACGGCGGAAGAAGGCCCGCTCCGTGGATGTGATGGCCAAGTGGGCTAACCGCCTCAGTTCGTAAAGCTCGTGCCGTTGACGCTCCCGCCGGCCTCCTCGTGGACGCCTCTGCTTGGTTGTGTTGTCGGTGGTGTCCAGGAGCGCCTTCAGTCTCCTCAAATACTCCTCCTTGCTAATTGGTCGGGGACCGGCTCGGGGCTGTTCCTTGAGCACCTGCTCCAGACTCCGAGTGGGAGCCTGCTGTGGACGGGTTGCTTTTTCCAGCTGCCTGGTACCACTGGCCGACAGTGGATAGAGCGGCACGCAGACGCTGTCAATCCTTGTTGCCGGAGTCCCTGTGCTGCTCGCTGCTGCGACGGCTGCTTTGCCACGGTGTTGTGTTTGGTACGCCTGGAATGGTAGAAAAGATTAGAAATGGTGGCCAGCAGCGGTTACGCTATAAAGCCTGGATGAACACGGCTAGTAAAGTCAACACCTCACCATTTGCTTGATTCCTTCGAAGTTTAAAGTTTTACCGTGATGCGTGTCGTTGCACATTCGGCTTCCAACTGGCTTGTCCACCTCGCTCAATAACTTTAAATACTGTTCTTTCGTGAGCTTTCAACCTAAATTCTCTTGAAATTCGCTGAGAAGCCAAACACGTGCGCTCTCGTTCCAAGAACGTTTTTCCTCCCCGCTTCATCTCGCTTGCTCGCCTGGTTAATATGCGAAACTGGGGAAATTGAGCGGAAGAGTGTTTTTCGCGTAAGCTTTCGACTTCGAAAGAGTGCTTTCAGCTTAAGCTTTCGGCTTTCCCACGATCGCTTGAGGTGAAATAGCGAAACTGGGGACATTCAGCAAAAGAGTGTTTTAGCCAGAACTTTCGGTTTTCCTTTTCGCTTACCTTTCTTCGAAGCACCCTGTTCGTTCACGATGTGAATATCATTGCGGGTTGAACTTTCTCGTTTACTTTACTGCTCGCTTATTTACTTGCGTATGTGTTTCTTCGGCTAATTTTCATTGGCGAAGTGCGAGTACACAGGTGTTGTTTGCTCGCTACTACTGCAGTTATGAAGCGGAAATATATCCGAGCATGTTGTTTGTGTTCGCTCGCAACAAACATACGCGAAAAGCTTCGAATCGCAATCCAACCACGTAATCCGTCGTATCGTGCATTCGCAGAAGTGGGTATGGATCCATACTCTTATTAAGAATTAAAATATACACACAAGACTTCGCTATCGACCGTACTGCGTCAGTGGAACAAATTGTTTACACGCACGCGCAATTAGGCAAATCGAGTAAAAACTTGAGGTTTGTGGTTGCACCAGCCAACGAAAGATGGCGGTAAAAAATTATAACTGAACTTTGATCATGTACTAGTTGAAATTGTCTTCATTATTTTGGTTGGTAAGCAATTAAGTCAGCATAATAATGCCATATAAGAAAATTAAACAAGCAGGAAAATGGAGAAGTATCTCTCCATTCACTGGCTCAAGGCGTGCGCCCGAGCTTAATGTATCCCAATCCACTTAGCCCGGGATAAGCGAATAAGGCTAAGTTCAACTGCGTTGTTCACTAAAAGAACTTAAAACTCGCGTGGATAAAATTAAACACTATAACTCTTCTTGATAAACTGACAATTTTATTATGTTCTGATTACAATTTATACAATTTTCTTGCTTATGCAAGAAATCAACTGTATCATGCGTAGGTCGTTGCCGGAAATGTTTGTATGTGTATTATTTCGGGCAGTTACCTATGCATATTACATTACCTACGCAATAACATAATCTATGTACTGGACGGAAATCATCCATAGGTCATTGCCTGGAAAATGAGGAATTGTATTTATGCTACTCAGGGAAAAACCTATGGATACTACAATTTAATGAATGAATGAATAAAAATATTGCAATTGATGATTTAACTAAATGAATTGATTGATTGTTGGCAGGTATGTACAGCCCGAATATTAGCGCCCCAAGGCAGTTATGCCCGGGATCTGCAGTTGAACTAGTAATTGATTTATCAATCTGATTGCATGCTCAAGGCGCCAGCCCGAGTATTAGCGTCCCAAGACTTTTGGCCCAGATCCAGCAGTTGGATTATTAATTAATTGATTCGTAAATATAACTGCGTACTCAAGGCATCGGCCCGAGTATTAGCGTCCTAAGGCAATCACGCCCGGGGCCTGCAGTTATAGTCTTAATTGATTATTTTCCTTCAATTATCATAACAAATAAAATCATTCATTCTATAATTAAAGTAGATTTAACTCGCGGGAATCAGCTCCATTAATATTCTAAATTTATAAATATGCAGGCATAAGGCCTCTTCAACTAATTTTGCAATAAATTGATTAGCGTCAAAGAATTAACTATTAAAATATTGTATTATTATTACATATTCAACTGAAACAAAAAATTAAATAAAACTATGTGTTGCGAGCCACGGTGTTCATCGCAGTCGCAGACCTAATTAGGTTGTGGCAGAGAGATATTTATTCCGGGGTGGCATACTAAGGCCGGCTAGCGCTCAGTCGGGTCGCGGGTTTTCCGGAATCTCTCCGCCCGTGCTGGGCCACCTACATAAGTCGCAGACACATTAGGAATGAAAGGGATGGGAGGATCATTCGAGAAACGAATAAAACAGTTGTCTATCTGCTAGACATATTGGTTGAAAAAAAGGAAAACAGTTAAATGTTTCAGATGAGCCGCAGGAGGGAACAGGTCTAAATTCTGTTTTTTCTTCTCCCCTCACTGCAGCACAGAAAAAAGGTAAATATCAACAAAAGAAAACAAAAAAAAATCAATCAAATACTCCCCCGTTGGTGTGAGTAAGAATTCTCCTGGCACAATCGCGACTTAATCAACAATCACTCTTCGCGATATACCTTTGGCGGTATCACAAAAACAAAAGAAAAACTTCTTCTTAAATATCGGAAACTTCTTATTTATAATTCGAAAACTTTTTCGGCGATTTAAACTTCTTCTTAAATATCGGAAATTCTTCGGCAATTTAAACTCCTTCCGACGCAGTCAAAAAAAAATATCGAATTCAAGTCAAAAATCATAATACAGAAAAAATATAAACCAGCAAAACAAAAACAAAATCACCCCAAAACTCTAAATGCACCCAAGTGCAGGTTTTTCGGGTCTTCTACTAATCACCCAACATAGCAAATGCAAACCTATCCAATAGTTCGCAATTGCTACGACAAGCAATTAGCACCAGACCCTCTTCCATGCACTTGAGGTCATAAAACTAAGTATAAATCAATTCATTTCTCTTTGCAATCCAGTCTATTTAATTATGACTATACCTTATTAGTTAATCTCATTTTCAACAGTTGCAGTCATAAAAAAAGAAAAAGTAAAAATAATAAAATAAAGAATTTTCTTTTGCGGATCTTTCACAATCTCACTTTTTCTAATGTGTTTGCGTGTGATTTGTGATTGATTTTGATATGATTTTATTTTTCATTCTTAATTATAATTTAATAATTATTTAAAATAAAAATAATAGATTTATCAATACATATATATAAATTTATAGTTTTTCTCGATTTTGTTTCTTATCTTTTCTCATACTTATACACTTCTGTTTGCTTCTGTTATTTTTTTTTCTTTTCGATATTCTTATTTTTCTTTATTTCTTTTCATTTGCAAATATGTTATGCAATTTTTTGTAACCTGTCCAAAAGTAGACCAAATCTTGCCTTATTTTCGCTAATTTGAGCAAATTTCTTGTGTGCAACAATGACAAGAAATTCGCGTCCTGATTGACACACTCCTCCAAAAACCCTTAGTTCAGTACTAAGACCTGTTGTTCGGAACAACAAACTCATTAAATAAACGCATTCTTTTCTCTGATCTGGTTGACAAGCATAAAGTAGCAAGTTAGTGTTAAATAGTGAGTTCGATCTCTCCCCGGAGCTTTGATTTGTATATAGGATACACAAAATATCATGCTTCTAGTTCATGCCAGTATACATAGGGTATACTGACATGTAAAAATTGTACGAAGACCGAGAAACACGGTTGGGAGGATTTCAGCCCATTCTCGGTTATTGTGCCACATAATGGTAGCTTTCAGCGATCGATGCCACCGCTCAATAATTCCATTAGTCGCAGCGTAGCACGCTGTGGTTCGAGTCTTACAACCTACTAGGTGGGTTAGCGGCTGGACTATCAAAGACTGAAATTGAGATCATTGAACTAATGTCAGTACAGCAGAAGCTCCGAATGGCGCTATCCAGTTTGCGTAGAATTCAGTGGCTATAACGTCTGCTATTATTGTTCGTATTGGGACCATCTCGGGCAATCGCGTGAGTCTATCGATAATGGTCAAGACATACGGGAATCCTTTGGACTGCGTTAGCGGTCCAATGATGTCGATTTGGACATGGCTAAATCTGGAGTCCGCTATCCCAATATGTTTATGTGGAGGTTTCGCATGTTGACATCAAAGATATGTACGCGCCCATTCGAGCATGTCTTTTGACATGCTAGGCCAAACATACTTTGCACAGATCAATTTTTTCGTAACTCGTCCACTGGGATGTGATAATCGATGGGTTATTGCAAAGACTTTTGGGAATGTATGATCGGATTTCGGACGTTAAAACGTCACATTATAAGTTGGTATCGCTGTCGTCAACTCGCAGTTTCCTCAAAACTAGGGTCGTTTCCGAACGGAGAAGCTGTTAAAGTTCTTCATAATTCGTCGGAGCCAGGGCTAGCTCCGCAGAAATTACAGCACCAGGTAGTGCGACTGCATGAATTCCGGAAAAAACGTCGGCCGTTACATTTTCGTCTCCAGCGGCGTAGAAAATATTGGCTGAAAATTGTCCAACAAAGTCCAATTGTCGCAACTGTCTCGGACTTGCTTTGTCGGCTTTCTGGCCGAGGGCAAACGTTGTCGGCTTGTGGTCAGTTTTTATAATTGGTGGACGTCCAACAATCATATGACAGAAGAATTTAATAGCGCTATAGACTGCCTGCAGCTCCCAATCATATGTGCTATATATCCGTTGAATACTGGTGAACTTTCTCGAGAAAAATCCAAGCGCTTCTATTGCTGTTGAATTGTTCAAGGACCGCGCCATTCGCAAAATCAGATGCATCCAATTTTCTGGCCAGTAGTATGTTCTCAATAGGATGTCGTAATAATGTTGCATTTGCAATTTGCTCCTTAAGTTCCCGCAAAGCAGCTTCTGCTCGAGAATTCCAAACGATTTGTCGCTTGTCCTTTCTGCTGCCGCCAACGAGGTACTAATGGAGGGGTGCTTGAATTTGCGCAGCATTTTTCAAAGACGTCCTATAGAAGTTTAATGCTCATAGGAATCGTCGCTATTCCGCGATTGTTGATGGTTGTTCCATATCCAAAATGGTTCGCACTCTTGCAAGTAGAAGTTCGATGCCTTGTTTGCTGATTAAATATGCGAGGTATTCGGATGATGGTGTCCCAAGAATGCATTTCACAACGTTAATCGACAAACCGTAATCGCGGTCGTTCAAAAATTAGTTGCTGATGGCTACAGCGCTCGTCGTGCGATTTAGACGTTAGTGAAATGTTGTCAATGTAAGCGTAGCAATATTCCAATCCTCGAAGAACGTGGTAGATACACCGCTGAACAGATTGTACAGTGTCGCAAGGCCAAATGTCATTACTTCGAACTCAAAGAGTCCAAAGGGAGTTATGACCGCTGTCGTTGGCACCAAATTTCGGTGCGATCGAAATTTAACGATACGCTTTTGTCAAATCTACGGCTGAAAACACCTTGCAACTAGTTTATGCGCGAAGTGATTTAAATGATACCTGTCAGGATGGTGATGGAGTTTCAGTGATGATAGTCACCGTATGGTCTCCATTGGTCGGTCTTTTTTCGCATCAGGTGTATTACGCTTGCCCATGGGCTGCTTCACGGTTGACATATGCCTTTTAAAAGTAGGGTAAATCCGGGAGAGATGGCGCATGTTTTTTTAAATGTCTTTAGAAAGTCCTTCGTTGCACAAAAAAATAAATCAAATATATTATTTAATGAGAAATCTTGCTTCTAATATATATTTTGAAAATGAAAACCACACCATTAATGTAGCAAGTTTTATGAGTTTTTTCCCAAACATTTACAATGCGGCAACTCTCCCGTAGGCTTCGGGTGCCACGCCGCACCCATAAGGGAGTTATGCCGCTCCTGATGATATGATCTCAAACGAGTTTCTTCATGTAAATCTTAGTAATAAAACAGTTTCTTTCAACATGGTATTTATTTAATTCAACAAATTTTGATTTTGATTAAGAAATAACATCAAACGTGACTAGGCCTATTTAAAACATGAAAGTCCTTTTTCACATTACTAGATTTACCTCTTAGGTATTATATCTTATTTCTATTTACTTTTATCTCTTATTTCTAACTTACTAGATCTATATCTTACTTCCATTTTTGCGCCCACAGTCAATACATAATGTATCGAAAATTGTGCAGTCTTCATGAACCCATAATTCACAGGTTGAACAACGCAACCAATCGCAATGTTTCTTTGTTTCCTGGTACCGTTCACCACATTCTTTGCATACATCGAGGCTTTTATTGGTGTTCTCTTTGTTGTTTCGACACCCAGGGTTTGTTGATGCGGACGTGTTTTCTTCGCTATCCTCCAAAATTATGCACTCGGGTTCGGACTCGGAACTTAAACGAAGGTTCTTCTTTCTTCTCTTTGGTTTCGGATTTGGACCTAATTTTTTACCTAGCTTGTCTTTTTTCTTTTGTCCTTTTTCTTTTTTTGCATTTATTCTTTCTTTTAACTGGTTTCTGTTTTCGATCGAGGTCAAAACAACTGCCCCTTTGCCGAGCCTTTTGGGCTTTGCCTCTGTCAGCTTTGGTATGGGTAAAATCCCGTTGAGTAACTGTGTCGCAGTTTCATTGCAGTCAGGTCCAATGCTGTCCTTACTGCAACCAGGTTGTGGTTCAGCCATAATAATATAAGTTTCTGTGTGATTTGATGTTTGGTTTTCATGTGTTGCTACTTCGATATTGTCCGAAATACAGAAAACATAGTCTGGCAGAGCATCTTTGTTGAGAGGATATATACCAGCATATCGAAAGCCACTCGTTCCATTACCAACAGAAGCCGATTTCTCCCAAGCCTCGCATATTAATGGCCCAGCTTGGTAACGAGTCAGTCTACGGCCAATATGCTGCTCCACCCATCTATTGCTTGCAGTGTTGAAGTGGGACTTGAAAGAAGCAAAAAAACTTACAATTAGAGGCTGCAATGCATGAGTCGTATGAGGAGGTAAGCAAATCAATGTTACTTCATTGTACTCAGCCAGATCCAGAAGAGCGATTGAGGAACAATGTGACACATGGCCGTCAAGAATTAAAATATTTCGTCCTGGGGCTCTACGAGGTAGAAAGTTTTCTGTGAACCACTTTATGAAGATGTCGGCATTGATGTACGCCGATTTCTGGTTCATGTTTACCCTAGATCCAGCCGGCAGACCATCTTGGAATTCGGGCTTTACGTTTTTCCCTTTGAAAATTAATACAGGAGGAAGAAATCTGCCTTCAGCAGAGCAGCAGCCCACCAAACTTACTGTCTCTCCTTTTTCTCCAGTTGTTATTTTATTGACAACTTTCGCCCCGTTTCTTGCTACCACTTTGCTCACTTTGTTGATTAACTGAACTCCAGTTTCATCAACATTAAAAATATTTTGGGGTTTATTTAGCAAATTGTGAGTTTTCATTTCTTTTTCTAGAAGGTCGTAAAATTGTTTAGCAGCTTCTCTGTTCAGCCCTTTACCTCTTGCTATCGAAAGACCTTCTGCTTTTCTTACACTGAGATCTGGGTGTCTTTTTAAAAACAACCACAGCCAGTCATAACCAGCAAGCTTTTTTTCACTATTGAACTTGTGATTTATGTTCAATGCTTCTGCGAATTCATACGCGATTCGTCTTACCATTGTTTGGTCAGGACAAAAACCAGCATTGCCCAATGTTTTTATGTGGTGAACCAGCCTTTCTTCATTCTCTAAACCAAGGCAGCCTGAAAATAGTAAACAACTAATAGAGCTTTGTACACCATATTCTAATGTGTGGCATGAGACTGTGTATGCGCATGTGTATGTGTTTAGTTATAATATTGATTGTGTGTTTAAAAAGTTGATGTTTTAAAAAGTTGAAATGACACGGGTTACAAAATATTAACTTATAAATGAATCACCTACACGAAGGGCCATGACCAGCAGCATCTATTTTCCCACTATCCATCCTTCTTTTTATCGTCCTTGCTGGAACACCGTAATAACGTTCAGCCTCCCGAAAAGATATATCACCTGCTTGAATACGCAATATAGCTTCTTTCAATCTTTCAGGGTCCCACTGACCACGAGGTTTTGCTCCCGGCTTACGTTTATAAAACGTTGGCATTTTTACCTTAAACGCAAAAATAACTTGTTGGTTTTTGGGCTATCTAATCATTCGATTTTGAGAAAAAAATTTCATTCGCCAACCAATAGCAAGTCAAACAGAATCGGAGACTTGAACCGACTGCATGAATATAAATTTATAAAACAAGCCTAATATCACACGGTCGTTTTATACCGCTTATTATGCATATAATACCTTAGTGCGGCGTGTATCCCTTATTGATAAAGTGCGGCATATGTACCTGATTTCATATTGGCAACTCTCCCGATCTTTTGGGGAGAGATGCCGCGCCTCACAGTTCGTCACTCATAAATACCAAGATGGCAAAAGCAGACTAAAAACATTCTCATTTTAATGTGCTGTTCCAAGAAACCACATGAAACTCAAATAATCATGAATTTCAGGCGCCGGTGGTGGTTTAAAGTTGTTTGAAATATATTTTAGGAGATAATTATTTTACTTACCTTATTAATTTCCGAATAAAAAGCTTCAAATTGTATCCACTCGAACCAAAGCACTCCACTTCACATGTACACAATGAAACTGAACTGTGTTATGCGTTCGCGTGCATTATGTTGTCAGTTGATGAAAATAGAGAGGATGCGGAGTCTATATCGTACGCGGCAACTCTCCCGGATTTACCTTATGTAGTGGTATTCAGCTTTCACTTCACGATACTTTTCGAGAGTTAAACGTCTCGTTCTTTGAGCAATTGGTAGACCTTTCGTTAGTTTATGATGGCAAACACCGTGAGCCATAACTTTCTTCGTATTTGCTGGAATTGTAATGTCAACAAATTCCCTAAGTAAGTTATGGTGTGATTGGCTTTATTTAAGTGTCGTTATGGTAGAAATTCTAACGTTATCGAGTTTGTTTCTCCATCGATAATTTTCGATCGTTGATCATTATTACTGGAACTCCGTTGTAAACTTCAATCGCGTAATTACTCGTGCGTTTAAAGAATGGGTAGCAGCTAGCTCCCTTTTGGACTCGAACAGAATTGTTCTTCAGTACTCCATCAAGTGTTTATACATGGTCGCGAAACGACCTTTTGTTCTATATTTCGCCGAAATTTGCCGAATATGCAACAAGTGAGGTTCCATTCTACGGAAGGTCTTACTCCCCGTCTCGTTTGTAGATTTTTACGACAAAATTGGGGAAATTGAGCGAGAGAGAGCTTTTGTTTAATCTTTTGGCTCTCTCTCTTCGGCTTCGAATATATAGGTGCGATAGACGAAAAGCTAGTGTTGGTAGATTCTTATAGGAAATACCTTTCTGACAATGAATATACCCAATACCAAGGGACGGAAATTAACATCTTGCAAATCATAGCCAAAATATAGAAAAACGGATTATTGATAGCATTTTATTTGAACTTTATGTGCATTCCTGAAAAGTATAATACAAAATTCAACTTTTTACATATAATAAAAGCATTGCCAACTGCTTACAAGCATAAGCTATTAATTAATTATTTTACATTAAAAAAAGCAAACATTTTTTTTTATCTTAATGAAGCTATGCAGTCCTTCACACCGACTTTCGAAATCTAGGTTTAAATGGTCTACGCTCACATCAAGATAGTGATTCGGTAGCAATGAAAGATCCTCTGGTTCCTGGATGTACTTCTGGATCTCTGCATCAACTTCGATTCTTTTGCTAGAGGTAATTTTCCGTGTGGATGAAACCCACGGTTCAAAAGTTAATAGCAGAATTTTTAATTAGATCCGCATTGCTTCCTTTCTTCCTTATGCCTTGCCTTTAATGCGTCTTCAGACAATTGTCCAATTGGTAATGAAAATGCGGCTCTTTTATCAGTTCCATGTATGAAAACGTTGTGCACACTGCTAGGCATATAGTACCAGTTATGTAAATTTATATAAAGTCCTCTTGTTCCTTCTAATAAAATTTGTTGGCATGCGGCTCATAGCCGCATGCCAACACTCTAAGAATAACAGAAAAATTCGTTATTATTTCCTGATTGACACCAGTAATTTATAAACTTACATCGGGGTTTGAAAAAAAGCGTCTTGCCGTATTTCCGTCGTTTGTTCACCCATACGTGTATCCTGGCTTCGAGTTGTCAATCAATAGACCCATTTTGTTTTTAAATTCAGATTGAATTCGTTTTTTGTTGTTCTTCATAATTTGTTTCAGTTCATAACCTCAAACTTGCCATTTTTTAAGTTGTAGCCGGTAGGCTATATGTAGGAGACATTCAAAAAATGGTATCCAGCACCGAAGGGTTGACAAGCCAAAGCGATATTGGCCTTCAGCAGGTGGACCGTTACTCACATTTTCTGTATTCATTTCTTTTGGACTAGCTAATTTGCTAGCACTGCCATCTATCATTGTGAATAGCATGTGAAAATTCACTTCAAATTTTTTTTTTTGTTTTCCACAACAATTCCCTTCCACTTGAGTTGGCTCATAGCATCGTTCATTGCTTTTTCTTCGTAATAAATAAGATCAGCAGTTTCTTTGTGGAATATAAATTTTATAGGTCCGCAGTAATGGGTGGACGATGGGCGTGGATTAACCCACGCTTCTTTTCCTGTATCCATATCTATCAATTTTAACGGCACCATAGCAATTGGAAATAAACATTGATCAGTGCTATTTGCATTGGTAAACGTTTGCTTATACTGGCTATGATCGCAACTGCCGTTGTAGTCCCATTTGCAGACCAGTTTTAATTTGTTGCTCTCTACCAAACCTACTGTTCAACAACAACATATAATTTTAATTCTCATGCACGTTTTGAATTCTGCATGCACGTCTTGAAGTCAAAACAAGTATCATTTTCCTTTTGCTAAAAACTGAAAACTTAAAGACGTACATGCATACGATTGTGCATCATCAGATAAATTCTTTAATAGAAACCTAAACCCTTCATGCGCGTCTTGAAGATCTCATTTATCTTTGCATAAATGCTGAAAGCTTCAAGACGCGCATACATGCAATTGTGCATCGTCAGCGATATGATATCATGTTCCCATGAATGATGTTGGATCGTGAGAGCATGTTCATATCGCTAGCGATTTGGCTAAGAAGGCCAACATGAATTATGAACCTGTGCATAATCAGCGAAACTCTCGCTTATGAACAAGCTATGAAATGTAAGATTGTTTTTTGTTAGGAATTAATGTAGATATAAAAAGAAATGCATCAGAATAAACGTTGTCAGTTGCTTGTCAAATTTAAAAAGAAGTTGTTTGATTTTTATAAGCTTGACCTGGTCCGCGATTAAGTTCTGGTATTGCACCTGGATTTAAATTACCGCCACAGATATTGAATCTGGGTGACAAGTAATATTTTTATTTTTGGATATTTTGCAAATGAAAGCGGCGAAAGAAACGCCTTAGTCGCTATATAAACACCTACAATTATGCTTTTGAATGTATATTCCAGAAGTTCTTATAAATCTACACTAGCAGAAATATCATCTACGGTAATTTTAGTCGGTAGGAGGGAATTTCTGGCAAAACCAATGAATAAAGGCTCAGAAAGCAATCCTTGTGCAACCTATTTACTACAGATATTCATAATTTATATTTTCGTTCCAGTATGTCAAAGTCTAAACATAAAACCAGTGCTTGATGAGGGCTTAAAGAGGACTTACGTTCATTGGCAGACGATTTCTCTGCCAGATCTGTGGCAAATCTCACCTCTGAGGAGGTTCTACTAGCCGCAAGTTCTGTACCCGTCTTCTTTTGCTTTTTATTGATGCTTCGTCAAAAGATGTTTGAAGCCTTCCTCGTATGCCGCTTGGTCCAGGCTGGGCTGCATAATTTGAAGTGAAAGGACCATCTTATAGTTCAATATTATATTGGAGCCAAGAAGCCTAGCGCTCACAAAATTTTCGATGATTCCTAATGACACTGCCCAATTTTTTAATGAAGGCAAGAAAATAGTCTGCGTATGTTGGAAAGTTCTCTTCGCTGTTCTCGTTTGATTCTTCGCTGATGCTTGTTTGATTCTTCAACATGTAGAAGTGAACACAATTTATCCAAAACAATAGGGATCCGGTCACATTTTTAATGCAAAAAACACTAATCAGCAAGCTTTCCGTTTGTTAGGGTCGCGCTTCCTACAGATAAAGGCATATGACTGTCAAGGTCACACTCAGACGCTGCTTAACTATATTGTAAATTAAAGTTAATCTAAGAGGCAATTATAAAATATGAAAAATATGGAAAGGTATTTGAAGATTTTTTAAAAATCTTCCTTAAAGTTACAACTTTAAATAAAATCAAAAGAACACACTTAAGAAACCGCGCAAACGATAGAACGGCCAGATTTTTCTAATTCAAATTTAAAATTCTAAACAACGTCACTTGGCTAATAAATTCCATCATTTATAATTTCTTTTCTAAACAGGAAAAAACACACTAATAACGAGAAGTAAATTGCAACCGACAAAGCGATTGCTTCAAAGCGAATGAACTCCTAAGCTTTCGCTATGTAATAACTGTATTAAATGGTAGTTTAGAGACTATTATAGAATATCTAGTGAAAAATAATTCATTTGAAAAAACTGGAAATTTTGATTTTCGTCCTTTGATCGATACACTGTGCGACGTTCGTAGTTTTCCGAACACGAATCCACTTTACTTTTCCAGTGGTGTGGTGGCCGACAATTACGGGCACGGCTCCCAAAACGGCTGTGGAAATAACATCATCCACGATTTTTTGAACCGGAGCGTTGTTTCCTATTCTAAGATTTTGATCATGATTGATCGCGCATCCTGACTTACAGCCGGTCAATGCGGTTTAAAATTTAATCCAAAACTTTGCTTGTGCTTTCTTGTTTATGCGTCGATGCAATGGCGGGTGGTTGGTGCAATTCAATCATCAGGTCCGCCATCTTTGCCAGCCTATCAATGCCGGGCTCGCTCGAAATTGCTAATACGACCCGAATGTTTTCTGGTAGTTCCTCCAAAAGAAGCGATCGCAACATAGCATTCGATACCTACTCCGCCCCAGTATTTCACAGATGTTGCAAGTAATGTGAGTGTTTCCTTCCGTCTAAGTTTTAGGCGTCTCATCTTCGACTCACTGAACTTTGCGAAATTTGTTTATATTCGCTGCTTAACAGTATTGTATTTGTCTTCCGGTGGCAGATTCCTGACATTAAAAATGAAATGCGGCAAGATTTCTGGCTCGGCATATTGGATTACGTATTTAAACTTGGTTTAATTCTGTGTGATGCTATGTGTGTGAAATGTGGCTTCCACTTGCTCGAACCAAAAGCCCGGATCTAATTTGTAGAATGCCGGGAATCTAGTAATTTACGATCCCCAGGTCATGGCGCAATGGGGAGTGCAGTGTTTTTATGGCTTTTGGCGTGTCTTTTATATTATCCGGTTCGGTAACACAATGGCACCTTCCGAATAAGCGTTCCACAAGATTTAAAATTTAATTTCGCGATGGCATCACGTCGGGGTCACCACTGCGGGTATTCACCCCACACGCGTCTTAATTAGAAATTTCGAGATTAATAACAACATTTTTATTAACAAAAACATTGCGTATAAGTTCATAACAAGACGCGTCTTCTATGGCGGTCAAAGGAAGAGAGACAACGCAAAGGAAAAATATCTTAGCAGCTCAGCTGTCATGTTGTAGCGAATTGGCTGTATAATATGTGCGTGAAGGACTGCAGCGATAGTCTGCTGCCTCGGCGGAAAAGATGTTAAGATCCGCCGAGAATGGACTAATCTGGGGACGCGTGAATGCGCTGGCAGGCTAGCGTTACGCTGTCGTGGGGCGGGTTCATTCCCCCAGCACAAGGACCCACTACAAAAGAATTTTGCGTTCACGAATTCTTAGGTCGCAGAAAATGTCGACCGAAGTCGAAAAATGGAGGTAACTACTTGTTCAGAGAACAAGTTGAAACGGGTAAAAACAAACGGACTTGCGAAGACTTCGTCGTTACCCGACGATTCTTATGGCCCATAAATAAGAGTGGGGCATCCGGATGGATATGGTGTCCCCCTCGCACTCGCCCAGCCGGATCAAGATCCAAACGTTGACGTGGCCATACATTTCCCTTTTGAGTGGGAAACTCATACAAACATACTTTGCATGAGCTTTCCCATCAAAACAGAAATATAGACGTGACCGATTTATGTTATAGAATTATGTGATTGAATCACCATAAAAGAGCACGCGAGCGGAAGCCCACTCAACCCGGCAAGAGCCCCTGCTAAGCGACAAAAACGGTGGAGCGCGCCGGAAGGCTAGCCCATGTTACTCGGAAAGCCTTCCATTGTGGCTTTGCTCGAATAAATTACATGTTAAACGCATTGAGCACATAATTTTGACTAAACTCGGGGCAAATCAAAAACGCCTTCCAGACATATGACTCGCGAAGTCGAAGGACTGCAAAAGTTGCAATAGACTTTCTCCACCAAATATAGGTGCATATATATGACGAGTTGTAAACGCGCGGTCGTTAAATCGATTAAGCGCATGGCACTTGCTTCACTTCCTTTCAATTTCTATCACAAGCCGTTTGAGTTACTATATCGTTTTTCGAACACGTTTCGATTTTTTGATTGGACTTTGAGCATTTTCCGTTACCTTTCCAAGAGCGGAAACTTTTCCATTCACACGGTAGAATTTCGGTCGACACGTCAAAACTTCTTTTCCCATGCTCAGTTCTCTCGACGTGCTCGCTGTCGCGATCCCGAGCAGACTCCCCCTTCTCAGCTGAATAACTACCTTGAAAAAATGTACTGTAAATTCATCGTCCACTGCAGTTCTTTTTTCATTTATAACGCTGTTTTGTTTAAAACTAGATGGCTGCATCGGTTGGCCATATTGGGCAGTATTTACGCCGCTATCGACATGGAAAGCAATAGCAACAGCTGGAGCGATTGTCGCAGCGTTTGTGTGGGGTCGTTATCCACATTATAGGTTGGAAGGTGATTCCTATACACAATTCAAGGCTATGCTGATATCGCTTTCACTACATTTGATTTTACTAATGTTTGAGTTGCTAGTTTGTGACCGTTTAAGATCTGGCCGGCATTTATGGGTACTTGTTTTCATCCCATTGATCATAGGCAGTTTAGCGAGCGTTGGAGCTTGCGTTTGGGCGGTAAAACATGATCGGTCCTTTGGAATTGGAATTATTCCTTGCTGTGAATGCACTGCAATTTGTTTCACTGCCGTTGCAACTTGATGGCTTTGTTTCAGGGCTGTCGTTTTGTAATTTAAAAAAGTAGTACCGTGCGATACAAAAACGGAGTTTAGCGGTTTCAATCGGAGCACGCAAAGATATGCTTACAAACTGCAAAATATTACACTCATAATAAACAAAATTATAACTTGTTCATTATTATAAACATATATATTGTAAACTCAAAAATCAGCAACTAACAAACATAACAAAATCAAATATAATCCAATTTCTGATCCCATTTCTGAATGGATTTACAAAAAATAATAAATTTTTTCAAAACATATTTTACAAGTTTCTTTGAAGGTAATCAATCCAATTTCTAATTTCTGAATTTCTAAATGGATTTACAAAAAGTAATAAATTTTTTCAAAACATATTTCACAAGTGTCTTTCCACAAGGTATCCATTTAATCAAACCAACGGCTTAGCAAAAACATCAAAAATAATATATATAGATTTTAAATAACAATGAAGAAAAATACTGTTTTACCATTATGACAGAATCCTAAATTTTATTTTCGTATGGAACCTGGGGCTGGTTGTGACATTTTTTTTATAATGTGACTTAATTTTTTGTTTCTTTGTTTATTTTACCGCTTATAGCTCTATTTCATTAAGTTACCTGTCTATGTTTAAATTTAAAAACAATTTTTCTGATCAGCATTTAAGAAATAAGACAAATTAATGAACTGTTGCAAAAGTCGCGTGTAACTTTTAACCCCATGCTAGGGGCTGGTTGTTACACAATAAGGGGCAAAATTTTACAAGAAAAAAACAAAGTTTATTTCAGACTTTTTATTAAGAATAATCACAGTTTCTTTTAACAAAATAAACTACTTTATACGAATATTGTATTACAAATTAACAGCATAACAACTATCTTAAAATAAAACAGAATTCTTTTGTTTATCAAAGTAAGGAATCTTAAGTTGACAATATTGTTTTGGAGTTCTGCCCAATAATAACAAAATTTAGGAAGCTTTCAGCCTTGTTCAATTTCACAGTCTTCTTTATTTTAAATTAAAACTACGATTATTAAGAATCAGCTAAACATAAATCTTCAACCAAAAAAAAAATAAGTTATTTCCCTCTTTCTTATAAAGAACAATCAGATCTTAAAAGCTAATTACAAAGGACTTCAGTCATTTTAGTCGGAACAATCGCTTTCGCAGTTTAAACAAATATAGGATACAGCATTTCCCTTAGCACACCTAATATGGGACCATTTCTTACAGACTAAACATTGTACCCATTCCCCACCAGCTCGACTCTGGTCGAATGGTTCACAACATATCAGGCAAAAGAATTCATCTTCTGCACTTTCTTCATCAGATTCTTGTAACATCTTTCTCTTTATAGAAATCTTTCTTGTTTTCTTCATTGTTTGCACCTTACTTTTATTTCCTTGTTTAGATATCTTCTCTGGCTCAGATGACTTTCTTTTCTTAGTTACATTTCCTTTTTTAGAAGCATTTTCTTTTTTCTTGCTTTGTTCTAGTGCCTACGCATTTTTCTCTGGTGTGTCTGTCAGAATAGATGATTTACGAGATTTTCGTGTAAACTTTTTCACTCGAGGAGCAGCTTTTGGATAAGGCCAAACAGCCTCGGGAGAAAAAATGCATGAATTATCAATAGGATCTCTGCTACAACGAGCAACTAGATTAGTAGGTGGAGATGGAGTCCTGAGAGGATCTCTGCTGCAACCAGCAACTGGATTAGTGGGTGGAGATGGAGTCCTAGGAGGTGAAACCGGAGTTTTTTGAGGAGTAACAGCAGTATTTTCAATATTTGGGATAGCTATTATTCTGTCCGTCACAAAAGCAGACAACTAATCATCATCCTGAAAAATATCTTTATTGAATGGTGCAATACCGGTCTTTTTAAATCCGTTGATGATGTTAGCCGGATCCAGTGCCAAGGGTAAAGCTTTATTCACTATAGGCGGAATATCATGAATAGTCATTCTTTTACCGGAATTGCTTCTGAGCCAAGCATCTTGTTGAGTGGCACAATAATTTTTGAATGGTCCATAAACTCCTACATCCAAAGGCTGCAGCTTATGAGAACAATGTGGTGGATAGGACAGCAAAACGACATTTTTTTCCTTAGCCATTTCAACAACTTCAATCTCCAAGTGTGAACAATGGTTGTCCAATAATAGGAGTACAGGATCAGATGGAGATGGCTTCACATTTTCAATAAAGTGCTTCATGAATATTTGGAATTCAATCCCAGTCATCCAGCCGCTCGAGTTACCAGCGCCAATGCAACCTGGAGGTCCATCGCGAACAAAATACTCCCTGTATTTAATTCGAGGGAAAACAAACATACACGGCGCCGAGTTTCCCACTGCATTTACTGCTACACACACAGTTACAAGAACTCCTATTTCAGCTGACGTAATGGAACCTACTTGTTTAGATCCTTTCTGAGCCAAAATTTTTCTTGGTTTCTGCACGGTTGTAACACCTGTTTCGTCGGCGTTCCATATGCATGATGCAGGAAATTTATGTCTGTCCAATACTTCCGCCAATTTCGAAAAGAAATTTGCAACATTGATTTTATTAAAAGATGTGGCTCTGCTCAGGCTAGTAGCCTCTGGTAATCTCACAGACAAAAACTGGCTGCGTTTTAAAAATGCCATCAGCCAATCAACTCCCGCCTCTTTATTTTTAAGCCACGATTGAGGCATAAAAATGTTGTATTTTAGTGCACAAGTAAATGCTAATTTCCTGACATCTTTTGGCGTTAATCCATAATAAATTTGACTGCACTTTGTTAGGTAACTCACCGAAATTGCTTCTTGTCCATCGCTGAAAACTTTTCTGTTTTTCTTGTAGCCAACTGTGAGAGATTCCATAGATTCACCCTGTTGTTTCGCTTCTTTTCGCTTCTTCAAATACCTTGTCAGAGACATATGACATATTCCGAAGTCTTTTGCGATACCACGAATTGTTCTAGTTTCATCCTCTTCCACAATAACTGCTGCTTTCTCGTAGGTGTCTTTCGATATTCTTCCACGGTCACTTTTCCGTTTATACGTCCTCATTCTAAAAAAAAACATAAAATAACGCATTTATGTAGATCATTCAACAAGTACTTAGCCTCACCCCCGATGGCGCTGCTATTACAAAAGAGTCTTACCATCGTGCAGTACATTCTTTTAGTAGCCTACTGTCAAAGTTTCAGTCAATTCCCTTCATTAGTTTTGTTGAATGTACTGCACGATGGTAAAACTCTTTTGTAATAGCAGCGCCATCGGGCGGTGAGGCTAAGTACTTGTTGAATGACCCTCGTACTTATTCCAAGAATCTTGACGAATTTCACATTGAAATATTCTTGGAACTGCTTAAATTCTTTTTGTCTCTTGGTACTATGAGCAAAAAAAAGTTAAATATTACTCGCTAATAATTCTGCTTCATTCGGTGTATGGTTTTACAAGCAGAAGAGGAACACAAGCTAATTGAATGGCATACGCAGCCAAATACATATAAATAAGGGTTGTTTTGCTTTCTTATCAAAGCCTGCATGCCTTTTAAATGCCACATCATCACTGCAGCATTATCGGCAGCGAAACCTATTAAGTTTTTAATAGGGATATTGTAATCATCAAAAAGCAGTCAAAAAATCGATCATGAGTAAGAAACGATCACGAACTCTTCCCACTGAATGATCAAAGTATCTAACAATAAGAACTAAACACTTTGAAGAACTGACGTCAGTTGTTTCGTCTATTATTAAAGAAAACGTTGTATCCCTCAAATCAGCAATAATTTTATGTAAGCATTCATCTCGCCGGACAGAGTTAACGACTTCGGTTGCTTTTGTTTTTCCGCATTTTAGATCTTTCATTATAGCACTTTCACTAGCAAAATTTTTTATAATTCAATTAATGGTGCTATTAGTGTGATTGGTAAATTATACATTAATAAAAAACAAGTTGGGTAAACAGACCTACGCTCATGTCAGAAGGGTTTTGTATTCAATTTACCAAATGCAGTCACCAGATTGAATCAAATCAAGAAACATGTCAAAGACGATTTTATTGGAGAAAATATGAAATACGAAGATCATACTATTATTAACAAAGTTGAACGAATTTCGACTTCTGAGGTTTTTGGTATTGTTATACTCATAAATATCTCCCTTGATAATTATTTCAGATGTCCATCCGCGACGGAGGAAACACATTTTTCATGTATTTCCCCCTGTGCCCCCACTGAAGCAAAAACTGACATTTTAACAACTGTTTTGAAAATCTCCCATGAAAACTTTCATTTCATACTCATATCGGCTACGTTTGATGAATTTTTTTTTTCAGGGGCCACTCTCCTGTACTGTTATCATCGATTAATGGCCAATTTTTTCGAATCCTAGAATGGTTACGAAACCCTTTTGCTAGGAGCTCTCTCCCACCTCCTTGACTTGTATCACTTATGAGCATTAATTGTAGGTACTCATCTTCAGTCATTCATTACATTGAATCAAGTGTTCAAAGCATGCATCTTAAACGTTGAAGTTGGGAAAAAATAACGCATAATTATTCAATCTTCGCATTTAAAACAGCCACTATTTTGTTTTACGATTATTGATACCACTAGGTGAACCGATTCTCAAAGATATACATGACACCTATCATTCCTGAAATTTTCATGCAAATCCTAGCAAAACTGTAGTGTCTGAGTCGGTAAAAAGCGCATGTTGTTCCATAGCCATATGTAGCCATAGTAATATATGTATGCAGCGCATATTGTTCCATAGTAATACAGGAAAATTCAAACCGCTATAACTTCGCTAAGTAGGATTCAATCTTTATGAAATTTTCAGGATATATCAATCTTATAAAAAGGCATCTACGTGTTGAATTTCATTGAATTTAAGGGTACCGTTAAGATTTTGTTCAAGAAAACATAAAATCGATAAATCATACTATAACTAACAAAGTTGAGTGAATTGCGACTTCTCAAGTATTTGTTGATGTTGTACTCACCAAGGCCTACATTCTTGAGTTTTTTCAGATTTTTCGGATCACAGGTGTCCAATCGCGAGGGGGGGGGGGGACACAAATTTTTCATGTATTTCCCCTCCCTGTGCACCCCTCGAAGCAAATTTTGCCAAACTAAGACCTGTTTCGAAAAGTTCTCATCAAGACCTTTCATTTGATACCCATATCGGTTACCTTCAATGAATTTTTTTTTTCGGGGGGTCACTCTCCTATATGGGGAGACCCCCCTTAAATACCTTATGAAATTTTTTTGTAGTTGAACTTTGAAGAGATCACCACTTTACACCTATACACAAAATTTGATGTTTCTAGCTTAAGTAGTTTCCGAGAAAAACTGCTGTGACACACGGACGGACGGACGGACGGACAGACGGACAGACGGACAGACTGGTCGCGAAACTAGTAGGGTTTTGTAAAATTATTTTACAAAACCCTAAAAACGATTATCTTAATTTCATCAATTTTAGTATTTGTGATTTTACTTTGAAAATCTTCAAACTGCTTTGTCGTTATTTCTGGCTGATTTTGTAAACTGCAAAGTGTTCGCTTATGTGTATCTGAGGTTTCATGCCTTTTAATATGAGAAATGTTGTTTGTCATTGATTTCAAACATATTTTACAGTAAGCTTTGCTGTTTTTGTTTTCAAGCCAGCTGTAAGACTGCTTCCAGCAAGTAAAAAATTTTTGCTTGCGTTTTACCTTTTTCTTTTTAGGAGAACTTTTCGCGGTGTCTGAAAATGCTGATCATGAAAAAACAGAAGCATTGCGAAACTCATCCTGCTGCGAAGTACATGGGTTGGGTTTATTACTTTCTGGTTCGACATCTGGTCTGCCCTTTGTCCTCTGTCCCCCTTACTATCCATCTAAAATTAATAATGAAAATTGAGAATACCCAGAGAAATAGTGCGAAAAGTGTCTTTTTGATTTTTTATTTTAACTGCAATTGTTGAAAATCAGAGTGCTTTTCGAGTAATTGCACACTTTGATGCGGTACAATTATCTTCGCTCTCGCAAGAGATTAATTGCTCGTGCCGTGTTATGGGCTAAATGAAATACAAGTCCTTTATTTTCCTTTTTGTTTTATTACACTTTCTTACACGCACAATTCACAAAGTCTTCTTCTGAATAAACTTTACTACAACAACTTTTCTTTGTAGGAGCTACTAAAACTTAAACTTTAGCACTGATTACAACTGATCTTAAGGACGACTGGATTAACTGAACTGAACCAAATCTTTAACAATTAAAATTGACTGAGTGCTGAGTATAAATTCGCAATCCCTTTTATAGGGAATATTTGTTTAGTTCACATCAATTAGCAATTTCAATCAAACATTAACAATTCCACCAAAAATATCAATCACCAAAGCAAATTCAACTGTTGTTTACAAATGCATTAAATTTCGCGTACGCGACATATTAAGAACCGTCTCCCGTAATCTTTATTTTTTCGCATCGTTTGGATTTCGCGATGATTTATTATCGCGATTTTGTTTATTGCAATCTGGTGTGTCATGGTTTTGGGAAGAACAATAGTCGCAATAGCGTAACCTTTGGTATGGGATATCTTTCGGTTGTTTATTTCCGGTGGTTGGCATGATTTAACTTCTGAAAGGATTTTTGCTTATATTAGCTTTTGATTGATTTTAATACTTCCTTGAAACGATTAAGATAATTGAATTTAAGAAATCAATTCATAGAATTGATTATACCAGTTTGTTTATCATTAAGACTATTGATGAAAAGGCAAATTAAGAGAATAACATATAATTTGAATAAATTGCGCAATTGTGAAATGACGTGACTTTTGCGATAGCGGAGTAAGGTATTGCCTTGGTCAAGGGAATCTGCGCTGTAGGTGAGTGTAGGATGGATATGGTCCATAACAACACCCCCCTTGGAAAAGACGAATTCATATTTTTTAATTCAGAATTCGTCGTAGTTAAGTTTACCTACGGATGATCTGAGTCTTGATCTCGATTTTGATGTTCTCAATGGTAAAGCCTCTGGTAAAATGGCAGGTGCGTTATCCGGGATAGTGGTAAGTTCCATACCGATGTTATGTCTTAATGAAGGAGTTTGTGAATTATACTGGTTTATTGTTATTCCACGACAACAACAACTACGGACTATTCTCATATATCTAGGGAGTATTGGTTTTATGCAATTATATAACTTGTACAGAATGTATCCAAAAACGATAACTGATACTATGGTGATGATGTACATATTTATAAATATTTCCATACTTATAGAAATGGGGTTGAGAATGTAAGCGATTAACTTGCTCATTTAGATCATCCAACTTGTGGGATGCAATATTGAGGTCATCCAACTTAATGTTGGATAAATGAATCTGGTCGAGGTAATAATTGAAATCAGTTTTATTTATTTTATGTTCCTCGCAACAGTCGTCTTCCACTATGTTCAAGCTAGGGATGATATTTTCGTAATAGGAAATAATTTCATTTTGGGTGAACAGTTGAGTTTGAGAAGAGTAGGCTTTGCAGTTTTTGGCCAAGGTTAACACTCCTGTTTTGGAAATTTCGACATCTTTAATTGTGTCATTGCATTGCACCGTGAGCATATGCGATTCACTGACTACGAATATCCATTTACTATTAATGAGGTTCTGCCAGATTTCTATCTTCCCGGTTAAGAATTTAGTTGCACAGTCTATTGGGATTCTTTTATTTATTTTTGTGAGTAGTGCAATTTCACAGATAGGTTTATTAAGAGTTGAGTATATAATGTAGTTTTCGCAAATGTATTGGTTATATTGGAGCTGTCTACATGAATCAAGGGATTGAAATTGGGCATATTGTAGTTTATTTGTTGAGATGGTTAGATATTTGAAGCTGGGGTCAATATATGCGTAAGTTTTCCTTTCCGCATGGGGTATTGGCAGTGGTATTAGATGGTAGAGATTGAAATCGGTACTGTCTACCAATGGTAATGATAGAACAAATATCATTCTTTGGTTTTTGAAAGAATATTGCATCTTCACTATGTCTAGAATTTGATTTATATTCTTAATATCAGGTTTGATTGCATATTCCAATCCATTTTTTAAGTGTTGGTTGAAATTGTTTAGCTCCTGCAGTAATCTCTTGGGACTCATTAAGCTAGGGTGAAGGGCATCCTTTCGAGCTGCCATTATGATATCAATGATTTCTTCCAATCTAAGATCGATTTCGTTCAACAAAAAGGCAAGTATGTTTAAATGTTCAATAATTTCTTGGTTAAGATCGGTTTCAGAGTTAAATTTGTTTTGGTTAGCTAAGAACGCATTAAATTTATCAATATTTTTGTTTAATTCTTTTTCTGAAAGTTGGAGTTGAGAGATAGTAGTATTGAAATTCGTAATTGTGGTTTTTACTACGTTAATTTGATCTTTTATTAATAACTGTAACTCTGATTCATCATGTTCAACTTTATTTATGACTTTATCGTAATATTCTGCATCATTAGAATCCATTGTACCGAATAGAAATGTAGATACTGATCCAACGATATTTAGTATTCCTCGTCGGGATTTCGGGTTTCCGATTATAGTTCGAA
This sequence comes from Odontomyia ornata, assembly GCA_963969285.1. Lineage (NCBI taxonomy): Eukaryota > Metazoa > Arthropoda > Insecta > Diptera > Stratiomyidae > Odontomyia > Odontomyia ornata. Next base: position 355,474,435 of record OZ017738.1, on the reverse strand, counting down.
TAGATTCTTCTTTACTTGATATCTGAGGCATTTTTATGTTGAATATGTTAAAGTTCTGGGTACAGTACAATTTTACATGATCTTTATTTATTTTATCACAAAGTTGGAATGATTGTTTCGCTATTCTTTTAATCAGACCTAATCTTTCACTATATGATTTAATATCTATGTGAGTTACAATTTTAAAGTAATCTGAATACAGTTTAACATTTCCTAAGTGCTCGTAGAAGAGCCCGCACCCGCTTCTATTTTTTCGATTTTATATTCATTGGCTTGTGTCTGATGCATTAATATGCAGGAGAAGATTACTGAAGTAAAGAGGATCATCCTGTAAGAGAGGTAGGTTTTAGTTGATTCGTATGGACTTTGAGACGTTTATTGTTTTTGAGTTTAATTATGATATTCTTATTATTGTCACAGATTTCTACTATTTCGTAAGGTCCTTTCCAGTTTGGTGAGAGTTTCTTAGAAGTTCCTGGTTTGTTAGCGTCATTTTTCATTAATACGAAATCACCTTTTTCGTATTCAGCGTTATGAATTTTCTGGTCATAATAGATTTTGCTTGTTTCTTTGGAATTTATAATGTTTTGTTTTGCTATTTGGAAGGATTTATTAAGCTTGTATTTGAGCTGATCTGCGTATGAATCATATGTGTATCGAAATTCCGGAATATTTGTTATAGAGTTTGGTAGAATTGGTTTTGTTCCAAAAATCAATTCATATGGAGTGAATTTTGTTGTTGAATGGACAGCTGTATTGTAAGCAAACATGGCTAATGGAACATATTCGTCCCAATCGTTTTGCTGATTATTTATATAATGTTTTAGGTAATCTCTTTTGTTGAATGGGATCTTTCGAGTGCACCATTCGTTTGGGGATGATAAATAGTAGTGTGAAGGAGTTTTATGTAAAAAAGTTTTGCTACTTCCTTCATTAGATTTGAGGTGAAATCTGATCCTTGGTCTGTTCGAATTTGTTTTGGAATTCCGAACCTAGTTATGAATTGTAGTAGATTATTCGCTACCGTAGTTGCTTCGTGATTTGGTATGGGAAATGCATCTGAAAACTTAGTGAGATCATCTTGAAGAGTTAGAATAAATCGGTTTCCGTTTTCTGTAATAGGTAGGGGTCCTACGATATCAAGACTAATTTTTTCAAATGGAGCGTCAGCTGTAGAAGTTATCTCCATTGGAGCTTTCGTTGACTTCCTGGAAGTTTTGTTGATTTGACATGACGCACAGGCTTTAATATGAGATTTGATGTCTTTTTTCATGTTTTTCCACTTGTAATATTGTTTTATTTTATTGTAAGTTTTGTGGAATCCGTTATGTCCGGCAGTTGGGGAGTCATGGAATTGAACAAGGATATCAGAGATTTGGTCCTCACTTGGAACAGTGATCTTGTTATGATAAATATTGATTTTCATTTTTTCGTTTCTGAATATGAACTGAATTATATCTCTGAGTTTGTTGTAGTTGTACTGATTGAATGAATCAACAGGATTTGGTATATTAATTTCAGATATTTTGTCTTTAATGAGTAAGTTTTTGAGATTCTGCATACAATAAAAGAAATCTTGATAAGAGGGTTTTTCGAAGAATGAATATTTGAGAAAGCAATGGTATATGATTTGCTTATAGATTGTGGTTGATTTTTCGACCTCATAGAGTTCATAATTTTTATTGAGAATAATTTCTTTATTTAAACTTCTGTCGAGGAATAGGGTTGTATGAGGATTTTGGTCATCTTTATCTATTGCGGTGAAATATGCAATAGGTGATTTACTAGAATCAATGGCATTATTGAGATCGTTATAATTGAAGACTGTAGGAGTCATTGAATTGTAATAGAATTTTACATAGTCTTGGAATGTATCATCCATTTTGTTTTGAAGAATATTTATCTGAGATTTGTCAGCATCTATTTCTATTCGAGATAGTGCATCTGCGTGTGAATTAACTCTGCCTTGTTTGTATACTATTTCATAGTCAAATTCCTCGAGTTTCAATCTCCATCTAATAAGTTTGCTGCCTGGGTCTTTACAATTCTGTAGCCAGACAAGAGGACGATGATCTGTAATAATTTTGAATTTTCTTCCATACAAGTATGGTCGAAATGTTTGGACTGCCCAAATAATTGCCAATAGTTCTCTTTCGGTAGTATTATAGTTTGATTCGGATCGATTAAGTGTACGGCTAGCGTATGAAACTGGAAGGTCTACTTTTTGATTGCCCATCTGACTTAAAACTGCGCCAATCGCGAAATTTGATGCATCAGTCGTCAAAATGAATTCTTTTGAGAAATCGGGATATTGAAGGATTGGAGCTGAAATTAGTTTTGATTTTAATTCTTCAAATGCTATATTCTGTTCCTCTGACCACTCGAATTTAATGTCCTTTCTCAGGAGTTTAGTTAATGGCTTAGTGATTTTGGAAAAATTTTCAATAAAACGTCTGTAGTATCCGCAGAGCCCAAGAAATGATTTTATTCCTTTCGGATTCTTTGGAATTGGAAATTCCTTGACAGCTTTGATTTTGTCTGGATTCGGAAGAACACCATCACCCGAAATAACGTGACCCAGATATACGACTTCGTGTCGCATGAACTCACACTTTAAAGGTTCTAGTTTTAAGCCGCTACCACGAATTCTCTTGAACACATTTTTAAGCTTCAATTCGTGATCTTCGATGGAACTTGCGTATATGACAATATCATCTAGATAAACAAAGCATTGAATTCCTTGCAATCCAGACAATACCGTGTTCATGAGGCGTTGAAAAGTCGCCGGGGCGTTTTTCAAGCCAAAAGGCATCCTGACGTATTCGTAATGCCCCAAGGGTGAGTTAAAAGCAGTCTTGGGTCGATCTTCTGGACGCATATTTATTTGGTGGAAACCACTCGCCAAAATATTTAGACTGCCCAAGTTGATCTAAGATGTCTGTTATATTTGGTATGGGGAAGACATCAGATTCTGTGACGTTATTAAGTTTCCTATAGTCAATCACCACTCTCCATTTAGTTTTTCGAGAAGCATCTTGTTTTTTGGGGACTACCCAAAGTGGTGCTGACCATGGACTATTAGAGGGTTGGATTATGTTTTGATCAAGCATTTTCTCTATTTGTGCGTTCACCTCGTCCTTGTGAACCTCGGGATATCGATAAGTTTTTGCCGAAACAGGTCTGGAATCGGTTAGGTTGATTTCGTGATAGCACAAATTTGTGCTTGTAAGTTGATCGCCTTCGAGGTAGAATATGTCTGCATATTCATTTGTAATATCTTGAATCGACTTCTTTTCTTCTTTATTGAGGTGATCTAATCGTAATGATTTTTCAAGTAAGTTTCTTCGATTTGGAGAGTTAGTAAGATTTGGATTTGGATTTGATTTACTTGAATTGTTTTGATTTAGAAATTGATTTGGAGGTTCTGAATGATTTTGTATTTGATTTAGAGATTTCGAATGATTTTGATTTTGTATTTGATTTAGAGATTTCGAATGATTTTGATTTTGTATTTGATTTAGAGATTTTGAATGATTTTGATTTTGCATTTGATTTAGAGATTTTGAATGATTTTGATTATTTAGAGATTTTGTTTCTGATTCAGATGATGAGTTGAAATGGAAAAGATTTTGATGAGATTCTTTGATTTTGATCACACCATCCAAATCATCAATTTCCTCTAGACATATCTCTGGTAAGACTATGTCTTCGTCATATTCGTTGATATTTAGGACAGACACAAATGCCTTATTGTTTTGATCAACGGCAGTTATTGTCTCGCTAAGAAAAATTCCCGAGGATAATTCCCTCCGGTTAACAATGCCTTCTTTGATTTGAGGGTTTTGGATATTAAACCTGGCAAAGCTTATTGATCGCGATCTGATTGTAAATATTGTTGGTTTTTCTAATTGAGTAGTTTCAGATTTTAAGAATTCGGGAGATCCCTGATTTTTTACACATTTTTGCTGTGGTTTATTGTATTGGTCATATATATCTATTCCCAATAAGTCCTCTCCAGCTATCAGAAGATTTCGCGAGAAGTCCAGGATGCAACCGTGATTACACATAAAATCACACCCTAGTACTCCGTCGCCAGGTATGTTACTTTCTTCGAAGACTACGTAGAATTTCTGCTGCAAGGTCTGTTGTGGAAATTCCAGACTTATCTGGGAAGACCCCAATGCTGAAAGGAATTCATTTATCCCAAAGAAGTCTTTCCCGTCCCCAACGGTCACAACAGTATCTCCCGCTAATGATCGGCCCTTGATAATTGAACATGATGCGCCTGTATCAACCAGAAATCGAAATAGAGTAGACTTTGAATTTGGACTATGGAGAGTAATGTAGGGGATCCGACCTCCCTTATCATAAAATATTCCAGGGAACTTTACATTGAGCTCAGAATTTCTGAGACTGTCCGAACACCTTGGTTCGGAGGTGTTACCCCGTTTTTTGGATTTGTTGAAGAATTAGGAGTTTCGACAGTTTTATTTTTGCTATTGTTAAAAGCGCGTTTTCGACACTCTTGAATCAAATGTCCCTTCTTTTTGCAATAGTTGCATACCTTCTCATTCGCGAGATTAGCATGACCAGGTGTATTTTTATTTATTTTACGGTAACACTCAGATGTATCATGATTTTTCATTTTACAGATTTTACAAAATTTTGTGGGTTTACTTGTTGAGGGAACACTTTTTGATTTTATAAGGTTAGAGAGTTTCTCCTCCTCAATTGCGATTTGCATTGCTTCAGTTAGATTTTTCACGTTTCTTGCGCGGAGAATACTACTGATTGAGGGATCTATATTAAGGATGAACGTATGCAGGATAAGGTCATCCATTGCGGCTATTCGACCTTTGAGTTCACTTTGGTCATCGATTGATTGTTTTACGCAAACGATTAAATTTTTCGCGGCAGTTTCGATACGAACTATAAATTGAGATATTGTCTCCTTCTGCAATTGTTTGTATTGCTGCAACTCGAGCAGAAGGTTATTATAATGTTTTTTATCACCATAAAGCAATTTCAGAAAATCGCATAGATCTGTCCAATCCTCAAACGTATGATTGGACGCAGCCAATTCGGCTTTTCCCTCCAATTGAGTTATCGCGTAGTCCAACAAGACAGGTGCTTGCTCGGGATACGCGAGTTTAAAGGCACGATTACACCCGGTAATGTACGAGTTCAACTTGTCACGGTCACCATTAAATGGTTTAATAAACTTAAGGAGAATTGAGAGGTTTACTTTTTCCGCGGTCATTTCTTCGGAAACACTATTTTGTGAATCGATTTCACTCTGAGTCGAATTTGCGTTGGCCATTGTTTACAGAATTATTATTTTTCACAATACACCAAATAATCAACAACACTCTCTGAAAATTAATTTCTAACAAAACTTTTCCAAAGAAAATTATGCCTCTATGAAGCACTGAACAATTAATTTCACTTGCTGAAAATTATTGATAACAAATATATAAATAAAAAGAATATGTTTCTAAAATTTTTCTCTTTTACCAAAAAAAAAAATATTGTGTGTGTAATGTTTTAATTTCTACAACTCACTCTGTTTCTTTAGTGAAAGTGCTGGTTTGATGTGTTGTTCTTGTATGCCGGATAGATGTGTTGATGGTTTATGTTGATTCTGTTTGATTTCCAATTTTATGACTCGTTCTTCTGGTTTTGATTTGATGATTCGGCTCTCCGTTTTTATTCTTGATGATTTGTTTTTCTCCGCTTTTATTCCTGATGATTTTTTTCGTCTGGTTTTCAGCACACAGCAGTCGCATAAGAGTTTCTCACTATGATGGGATGATGCGCCAATTGAAACGTGTGCCACTTTACGTTTCGGCTTCTGATTCAGTAAAAAGAAAACTTCCTTGCACGTGCAGATGATCCTAAGATCAAGGAAACAATGAATCTCCTATAAGTGTAACAAGTTCGTTCACTGGATGATTCTGTCTTTCGAATCATCCCACATCTGACACCAAATTAAATTTAGCCTGTTATGGGCTAAATGAAATACAAGTCCTTTATTTTCCTTTTTGTTTTATTACACTTTCTTACACACACAATTCATAAAGTCTTCTTCTGAATAAACTTTACTACAACAACTTTTCTTTGTAGGAGCTACTAAAACTTAAACTTTAGCACTGATTACAACTGATCTTAAGGACGACTGGATTAACTGAACTGAACCAAATCTTTAACAATTAAAATTGACTGAGTGCTGAGTATAAATTCGCAATCCCTTTTATAGGGAATATTTGTTTAGTTCACATCAATTAGCAATATCAATCAAATATTAACAATTCCACCAAAAATATCAATCACCAAAGTAAATTCAACTGTTGTTTACAAATGCATTAAATTTCGCGTACGCGACATCTTAAGAACCGTCGCCCGTAATCTTTATTTTTTCGCATCGTTTGGATTTCGCGATGATTTATTATCGCGATTTTGTTTATTGCAATCTGGTGTGTCATGGTTTTGGGAAGAACAATAGTCGCAATAGCGTAACCTTTGGTATGGGATATCTTTCGGTTGTTTATTTCCGGTGGTTGGCATGATTTAACTTCTGAAAGGATTTTTGCTTATATTAGCTTTTGATTGATTTTAATATTTCCTTGAAACGATTAAGATAATTGAATTTAAGAAATCAATTCATAGAATTGATTATACCAATTTGTTTATCATTAAGACTATTGATGAAAAGGCAAATTAAGAGAATAACATATAATTTGAATAAATTGCGCAATTGTGAAATGACGTGACTTTTGCGATAGCGGAGTAAGGTATTGCCTTGGTCAAGGGAATCTGCGCTGTAGGTGAGTGTAGGATGGATATGGTCCATAACAGCCGTGACTGTCACTGCTCTTCAGATAATTGCACACTTTGATCCGATACAATTATCCTCGCTTCGGCCAGGGGTTGCTTACTCATGGTCGTGATATTCAACCCAAGCGCCACTTGTCAGCATCCACTACAAAACTATTTGTGTGAAAATCTGTCATCCACATCCAGTTGACATTGACAGATTGACAGCGCACAGTCTAGCCAATTAAACACGGCACACAGTACACAATAATACATAACTTTTTGTACAGGTTAGTAGAAAAGTCATTTAAAACGAAATATTTTGTTGTTCTTATTAAATCGGAGTATTTAGTTCTAAGGGGGAGTACCGGAGTATGCATTGTTAAAACGGAGGAAAAAACTCTGATCGGAGTACGAACGACAGCCCTGCTTTGTTTCATGGAGTTGGGAAGTTGTATTCGTTCCTCTGTGGATTGTAATATGCTTGAGTTTAGTAAGTGTGCTTTACAATATCATATTATGCGGAATAATGAGAACACCAAAAATATCAGTGCAACAGAGAAAGTCGGCATTACATGCGGCAATCGGAAATACATTTATATCGCTCCCAGTTATATGCTTTCAAGAAATAATCACCGATAAACTGGAAGGCGAATTGAAATTTCCATACATTGTGGTCTTTTCACCATTGCTGTTAGCTGTATTTAGTGGCAACAAATGGTGGTTTGGTATACGAAAGAACTTCAGTCAGATTCTACTGTCGTTTTTGCCGTTCTTACAAGAATATGATCACATATCGTATCACACGGATTCTGGTGGTCAAACTGTACCTCTCGATTCAAATGTACAACTAGATGATTTCGATAAACACGATAAGAAGAGTAAAATAAAATTACATGAGAAAAACGATAATTTGAAACCAGTTGTACCAATAGTTGGTATAGATATATCCGACTAAAGAATAAAACACGAATTTGTTGGTGAAATGAATTTAATGAGCACGAACGATATAATGCTGACAGTCAAAATATGATTTTGCAAGTAGTTCGGATTCAATTATGCAGCAGAGTTGTCTTTGCAGCTATTGCATACTGAAATTCCAGTCGATAATTGAATTTCAACTTCAGCCAGTTCGATAATAAATGAATTTTCATGTGCATTTTCTCATCGCCGTTTTGTACATAACATTTGAAATAATTCGAACACCAGATTTTTTTTTTCTGTGGAAGCCGGGACAAACAGTTTGTATATTGAAAGTCAACCGGCGACTCCAGTCTTCTATTTAAAAGAAATGAAAAAAAAATTAATTATTACAATAAGTATATTATTTTATATTCTGAATTAAGTTCAATAATGGTTAGATTTAATGTATTTAGAACGGATTAAGAAACATTGAAATTTCGAATATGAGATAGGAAGGTTTTGGGCAGTTTGCTAGTGTGACTGCTCGATTACTACAATGTCGCTACAATATAATGCCAACAATGCCACCTTGTTTTCAACATTTGAAATCAAGTCAAATTAATTTTCGAAGTGAAAAATTTTTTCGTGTTTCTGACACAAAAAAGCGCCATGAAAAATATTGAAAAGCGGCATAAAGAGCCAGTGGCGCAATTGACGTTTTAAAAGCCCCAAAATGGCATAAAAATCGTCAAGTCTGACAACCTTGATCGTAAGTCTATTCTTATATGCTACCGCTGATGCGTTCCTACATGAAGATTTTTTTTATATTCAATTTTTTCGATACTGATACCATACACCATCAGTATAATTGTAATTATTATCTTCACTATTAGGTCGCTCTTCTTTATTGTTTCTTTGTCGTTTTTTTGGGTTTAGTTTATTCTCAAGCTAGAATATGGCTATTCTTTCATTGAAATCCAGGAAATCGTCATGAATAAGTGTTGAGATTTTACCTTTGACCGATGTATCCGCAGCAAAAAACAATTAAAGAAAAATGAAACAAGCAAGCGACTATATTTTATACGTGCTAATTTAATGAATGCTGTATGTAAAGTGAAGTGACTGTACAAAAATTACATACTATGAATGTCAAATGTATTAGTGTTTTGCAGAATGACCGTGCGATGTGGTGTCGCCACGAATCCTATATTTGAATATTTAAACGTTAACAAAAACTATAAAATCGATACATTTTAATACTCCCACCTTTTGTTAACTACCAGATAAACCAAAAACTATGTTCCAATAAAACTATTGCCATAAGGGCCAATGCAAAATAATTGAATGAATCATTAACAAAAATCTTGATTGAATTCGAAAATGTAATCAAAATGAAAAAAGTAAAATTCAATTTGTCATGCCCAATGATTGCCATATAAATTCAAATCGATTTTTTTTTGGTAATGCTTTTGTCAAACCGTCTGCCAATTGATCATGACTTGAGATTGATTCAACTGCCAATTCCTTTCGTTCGTGCTGTTCCCGAATAAAATGATAAGCCACATCAATATGCTTTGTTCGACGATGGAACACCGGATTTTTAATCAATTTCACCGCACTTTCGTTGTCGATGTACAAAGTTGGTTCGTTCACTTGATCCGGTACGATTTCATTCAATAATCTTTTCACCCAAATCAATTCGGATGTCGCTTCAGAAGCAGCAATATATTCAGCTTCAGCCGTTGATTTCGATACACTTGATTGCCGCCTTGAACACCAAGTTATGGCGCTATTATTCACAGTAAAAATGAAACCAGTTGTCGATCTGCGTGTATCAAGATCGCCAGCATAATCCGAATCGCTGTATCCATTGAATGTAATTTCACCCGTTGTAGAGCCGTACAAAATACCACGATTCAATGTACCATTTATGTATTTCAAAATACGCTTCGCCGCATTCACATGAGTGATCGATGGTTTTTCCAAATAACAACTGGCCACGCCGATTGCATACGAAATGTCAGGTCGTGTTCCCATTGCCAAATACATAATGCTGCCCACAACTTGTCGATATGGAAAATTCGATGGATCGCTGTCATCGTATTGCGATAATTTTTGATTTGTATCGCTTGGTACTCCCACTGAAACACAATTTTCCATGTTGAACTTTCGAATAACCTTGCGTGCATATGCCGTTTGATGTATAAAAATCGATCCGTCGTTCAAACGATCAATTTCAATACCAAGAAAACACCTGGCGTCGATTACTTTTATCTCGAACTTTTGCTTCAAATGATTGATGATCTCATCAATCACATCATCACTGTCACCAAAAATCATGCCATCGTCAACATAAATACATAAAATAACTGTGTTTTTCCCATTTGACTTTGCAAAAACACATGGATCAGCCAATGATGATTTAAAGCCGAATTCTTCGATGAAATCCTTAAACTTTTGATTCCAGCATCTTGAACTTTGTTTTAAGCCATACAAACTTTTACGTAACTTGCATACCTTGTTTGTATCATCGCTGAATCCAATCGGTTGTTTCATGTACACATTTTCACGTAGATCTCCGTATAAAAATGCTGTTTTCACGTCAAATTGTCGCATTTTCAATTTCTTTGCCGCTGCAATTGAAAAAAATGTCCGAATTGAATCAAAACGCACCACCGGACTGAACGTTTCTTCATAATCAATTCCATGCTGTTGATTAAAGCCACGTGCCACTAACCGCGCTTTGTATCGTTCAATTGAATCATCCGGATTACTTTTCACCTTGAAAACCCACTTATTATCGATGACCTTTTGATCGTGTGGTTTTTCGACCAATTTCCATGTGTTATTTCGCACCAGTGATTCGTATTCCTCTTGCATTGCTTGTAACCACCTATCGCTGTTCGGTGATTCAACTGCTTCCCGATACGTTTGAGGCTCATCATCAATTGCAATAAGTGCCATTGCAACCAATGTCGTTTGATTTCGATTACGTGTACGCGATTCAAGTACATTGTCCTCATCAATATCAGTCAAACCCGTTGTTCCACGCTTGACAATTCTTGCCGCCTGTTGTTGTTGTTGTTGTTGTTCGGCCGTTGCTGCCGTTGCGGTTCACGTTGATGCATCACTTGACTCCGCTTTATTTTGTTCAACATTCGATTGCTCAGGCTTGAGCTCATCCTCATTCTCATCCGTTTGTACCGCTTTTTCCTGACCACCGTGTACTTGTGCCAAGATTTTCATTGTATTAAATTCATCCGATAAAAATTTCACATCGCGAACCACCTCGATTTTCCTTGTATCCGGATCATAAACACGATAACCTTTGATATTATCGTCAAATCCAACGAAAATACATTTCTTTGATTTTGGTTCCATTTTACGACGTTTTTGTTTCGGTACATGAACGTATACACCAGTGCCAAACGAACGAAGATTTTCAACCTGTGCCGGTTTACCACACCACAATTCATATGGTGTTTTATTCTTGACCGTGCTCGTTCCAGTGCGATTTAAGACATATACGGCCAAATTTACAGCCTCCGCCCACAAATTTTCATTCAAACCCTTTGCATGTATCATTGAACGTGCTGATTCAACGATCGTACGCATCTCACGTTCTGCACATCCATTCTGTTCCGGTGTGTATTTGACAGATCGACGATGTTGAATTCCATTTTCCTCAAGAAAATGATTCACTTCAGCATTATCACATTCCGTTCCTTGGTCCGATTGAAATGCCTTGATTTGATGGCCCCACTGTTTTTCGCTAAACTTGATGAACGTCTTGAGCCTGTCAACGACTTCAGCCTTGTTTTTCAAACAATAAAAGAATCGCATGTGTGAAAAATCATCCTTGAATACAACAAAATATATCGATCCACCAATTGATTTATCGTATGGTCCCCATAAATCACCATGGATTATTTCACCGCATGCCTTTGACTTTTCTACACGTGATTCAAAACTCAATCTGTGCTGCTTGCCATATGCGCATCCATCACAATCAAAATCCTCATCGATGAATTCAATGTTCCGATTTCGTAAAATTTTTCGTACATATGCAACATGCTGATGTGCCAAACGTTCATGCCACATTTGCAATGTGATTGTTTTCATTGCCACATGTGCCGCTGATTTTTCACATTCCGATGCTTCAATAGGTTGTATAATCATTTGCCATAGACCACCTCTACGCAATGCAATCGCTACCACTTTGTCTTCATCATAGAATTTGAATGAATCCGCATCAGCTTTACGCTTTACTTGATGAAAAAAGATTCACGCACCCGTCCGGTACGAAAAGAACATTAACTAATGTTTTTGAAATCCATTTCTCACCTGTGAATGTTAATGCTTTCACATTGCCGCGTCCAATGCCTGTCATTTTCGATCCATCACCGATAGTAACTGGAATGGGTGTTTGCAATTTCTCGTAATTTTCAAGCCAATCGATTCGATTACACAGATGAGATGTTGCACCAGAGTCGACAAACCAAGAATCCCGTTGTTGTTGCTTTAAAATTGATTCATTCGCTTCACACAAAAATGCCTTCGATTCAGTTTCATCTTTGTTGCTTTTGTCACCTTTGGAATGCTTCAAATCAGGGCAATCCCGCTTGTAATGTTGATCGCTACCACATTTAAAACAACGACCCTTTTGTTTGCTTTGTGATTTTTCACCCTGACTCTTCTTATTCTTCTTTTTATCGCCATCCCGTTTTGCGAAAAATGCTTCACTTTTCTCAGCCGATTCACCACGTTCAGCTTTTCGTGTGTTGATGCGATGCTCTTCCAACATTAATCTTTGTGTGAGATTATCCAATGTTTTCTCAGCTGTTGCCGTTGAATCCCAAGCGCTACTCAAATGACTATATTCATCCGGCAAACTTGATATTAATTTCGAAATCAATATCTCATCCGAAATTACATTGCCAGCATCACGTATTTGCTGCACCAAATATTCCAATTTTGCAATATTTGTAGCCATATCGTCCGATGAATTGCACTTGTATGAATAAAATCGTTCCATTAACAATTGTTTACCAGCATCGTGCCTTTGCTCGTATACAGCATGCAATTTTGTCCATATTTCAGCCGATGTATTGCAACGAACTATGAGCTGTGTTGGTTTTCGTCCAATCGATGTAACAATGATCCGCTGAGCCTTAGCATCTTTTTGTTTCCATTCAGCAATTTCCTTCACCTTTGGATCCTCTGTTGTTGCCACGGGCGATTTACTTGTTCCATCAACAATATCGAAATAACCAGCCGCATTCAAACATACTTTCACTTGAAATCGCCACGTCATCCATTGACTAATATCTTGTAGCTTGTCAATTTTAATTACTTCGGTTTCCATTGCAACGCTATTATTTTATTCCTTTTGACCAAATAAAATAAATTTCAACGATTTGTCCGCAAAATTTCATCCAAACGTAACACCAATTGCTCAGCTACTCTGTTCAATACAATACAATTGTTCCAGAACGTTCGTACCGCTGCACGCGTTTGCCTGTGCTGTGTCAGTGAATTTCACAATCGTATCAACTATTGCGTCACCCTCAATTTTTGCTCACCAAAAATTCTTTTCCCTAATTATTTTGCGTTGTCTGGGCCCACAACCTGTTGAGATTTTACCTTTGACCGATGTATCCGCAGCAAAAAACAATTAAAGAAAAATGAAACAAGCAAGCGACTATATTTTATACGTACTAATTTAATGAATGCTGTATGTAAAGTGAAGTGACTGTACTAAAATTACAATGCTATGAATGTCAAATGTATTAGTGTTTTGCAGAATGACCGTGCGATGTGGTGTCGCCACGAATCCTATATTTGAATATTTAAACGTTAACAAAAACTATAAAATCGATACATTTTAATAATAAGCTATGTCACCACAAACGAACTTGGTTTATGGTTTTTATAGTGACCATCCCTCACGGACTCAAAGTACACATGATCAATTGTTTTTAAATTTGGATTATTGACGGCGTATTGGCACATAGCAGAAAAACGATAGATTTTTGCTGTCCTCCGCATTTGTCGGACATAATTTTGACTTACACGATGTCAGGAAACGACACGATAATATTTATATATACATGTTGCAATTCCTGTGTTTCCTTACTTCTCCTCGGTCTTGTCCCAGATAAAAAACTGCATGCTTGACTCTCCTAAGTTATAAATTTTTAAAGTATACATTGCTAGCTTTCTTACATAGTAGAAAGGCTGCGCAGCTCCCTTAGGTGTAGACAACACAGAATACAAATCGAAATTAAATGCAACGGTTTATCTAGTAAAGCTGCTTGTTTGTCTTCTTTATTACTCTGGCCGCCACTTTTCTTTCTTAATGTTTTTTTCTTCATCTGAGCAATATTTGTAAGCGGCACATACTTTACAGGTATCTTTTTTTGGTTTGTGGAATTTCAACTTGAAATTCTGGAATGACTTCCTGTAGGTTTACGTAATGAGTTTCACACTCTTTTTTTATATAACTCGTACATCGTTCTAATGTTCAATTTCACCTCTACGTACTTAAAATCAAATTTTCTTCGGCAATAATATGATTCTAATCAAGTTATTATGTTGCTTTTTGCCCTTGTTGTTTTCAACGATTGTCTATAATCACTAACTAAATAAACGATGTATTTAAATTTCACCGTGAATTTTCTTTTTTATTCAATAAATGCGTATTTCGTCCGTCACACTCGGACTCCTTTAGTATTTTATGTTTTTGTGAAATATGTAGTGAATTTGAGTTTCAATAAGTCCGTAAAGGACTGCAGCGATGTTCTGCTGCCTCGGCAGAAGAAGATGACAATATCTGCCGAGAATGCCCTCGTCTGGAGACGCGTGAATGCGCTGGCAGGCTAGCATTGCGGTGTCGTGGGGCAGGTTCATTTCCCCAGCACGAGGACCCACTACAAAAAAATTTCGCAGTCACGAATTTGATGTTGCTCACGAGGCGACCGAAGTCGCAAAAAGTGTAGATAACTACACCGAGGGAGATAGTACTTGTTACGAAAACAAGAGGAACCTGAGAAGAAAGGCGGACTTGGGGTAACCTCGTCATTACCCGACGAAGCTCATGGCCCACAAATGAAAAAGGGGCAACCGGGTGGTGATGGAGCCCCTTCGCTCCCACCCAACCGGAATAAATCCATATTTTGTTGCAGTGGCCAGGTATTCGTCTTCTGAGTGGAAAACTCATACAACTTGAATTGTATGAACTTTCCCATCAGAAGGGGAGTACCCCGGTGACCAATTTATGCCATAGAATTATACAATTTGATTGCATAACGCTATGCCATAAAGAGGCACTCTGCTTGGGCCACTCAACCCGCGATGTCTTTAAATCTGGCCTAGTTTTACCTGATAGATTAGCTCGGACTGTTGTATTTCCTATTTGAGACTTAGGAGATGTAGTACGAGAGCTGTTTCCAGACAAAGCACTACGTCTATATGGAGAAACGTAGGCAGGTTTCTTTCTTCCACGTACGCTTTTCACTTCAGTCTCTGGAACGTTGCCACTTTCTACACCACTATCATCCGTTGATGGTTGTTGTTGCGAGAAATCATCTGTGGTATGATTTAAATTTTGATCACAAGATTCTGTTTCCGAATTTTGGTCAAATTCTATGCTATTAAAATCACTCTCTGTTCGATGTGCCTCCTCGTCCATCCATTTAGCGCGATAACCTCCTCTTTTTTCCTCGCGACACCTGTTAAAATATTCCATCGTACCAGAACAATCTCAAATTGTTCCAGTTCAATGTGAAATTGTTCCAGTACAATCTCAAATTGTTCCAGTTCAATCTGAAATTGTTCCAGTACAATTTCAAATTGTTCCAGTTCAATCTGAAATTGTTCCAGTACAATCTCAAATTGTTCCAGTTCAATCTGAAATTGTTCCAGTACAATCTCAAATTGTTCCAGTTCAATCTGAAATTGTTCCAGTACAATCTCAAATTGTTCCAGGTCAATCTGAAATTGTCTGTTTAGTTGATCTGGGACATTTTATGCCTGAATTTCCTTTAACCCTTAACTGCTTGCTTACTACAAATAATCCTAACTGTTTATACCTATAACTAGAATATAATAATATACTTAACTAATTTGATTGAAGAATCACCTACATCTGTATTTAATCCTTTTACAACATTTAACTTGCTTATTTCTATTGTTTCTCTTATATCTATTTTATTCACAGTTTTTTTCTGTATTATGACATTTATATCATTCTTATATATCGTGTGCTTACTGTCGATGACGTGTTTCGCTACCGCTGACTATACCTCGTGTTTTGTGTTTTTCTCTACCACTACTACCTCCTTCATGTGTCCTTCGTATTGTACCATCGCTAACCTCTTCGTTTATCCGATATATGATGCTGACACAAAATCTTGCAAATCCCACTTTTTAGAGCTTTGTAAAAATTTTCTTACATAGGCCTACTTCTTTCGCGTCATGTCTGTCCGCTCGTCCGTTCATTTGTCCGCGCGACAAAGCAAGATTCCTCAGAAACTATAGAAGCTAAAAACCTCAAACTTTATTGAAAGGTCAAAAGTGGTGGTCTCTCAAAAGCTTGTCTTATCAAACATTCCAAAAAATTTTTTATAAACGATAGTTGAATGAGGTATCAAATGGAACGTCTCGATTAGAGCTCTTAAAATCTGAAACAAAATACATGTGAGGGTATTTTAAAAACTAATTCTTACGCATTGCGTCTTGCCGCTATACAAGCCCAATGCCTTCCGCTTTCCTGTCGTCGACCGAGTACTAAACCCGATCTGATTTTTGTTGATACCTCTGTGCTACACTGATGTATCCTCTATGTGTCGACGTCCTTCACAACTAATCTAACTAGTGCATTTCCTTCGCTTCAAAGGTCCACAATTTCCACCACTAAATTTTCATTTTCCTATAAATTTTCACCGGTGGACTGTTCGGTGCTAACCGACCAATATAATTGCTACTGCGGAGATTTGGTGCTTCACCAACTTTCCCTATATTACGCCTGCAATGAAAGAAAACCGTCTGGTCCGCTTCGTGATTGAATTAACAATGAATATAAAATTTATTTCTCTGACTCAAACATGCTAAAAAATGCTTATTCTAATAATTACAAATTGAAATGTGCTGACCCGTAAAGGCAATTAAATTTTCTCAAGATCCAAAACAGTAAACATATTAGACTACAACTTGAGTTGGAAGTTTATTATCAACAATGGATCTTAAGTTGCATTGCACGTATATTTGCTAACAAAGTGTCTATGAATAAATGCAACAATGTATACAGAATTTTATGTTAGGATCAAACAAAGGTATCGATTATAATTTAATATTAGAGTCTAGCACGGATATTGAATGTTAAATTATCAATTTTATTCTAGGGATTAACAGCGTCTTTCTGATATCATATCTATTAATAATAGTCCAGTCAAAATAGACAAACAAAGAAGTTATAATTTAGCCAAAATTCTAATAGAGCTGAAAATTGGTATGGACGTTAAATAAACCATTACAAATGAAATGTCAAAAAGCCTCTTCAATCCTACTTCTGATAAAAATATTATCCAATATCAAGCGTAAAAAATTCAGGCTTTTACCTGTTTTCTCGGAAACGATAAGTTTTATCGCAAAAATAGGCCGGGCAAAAATTATAGGTCATTCAATTCTCTACGAAAATTGTTCACACATTTTTTTCGTACGACTTCCATTTGCGAGATATCGCCGTTTTAACAGTTGAAAAATTCACATTCTACATAATATGCACACATTTCCACACCATTTATGAGGTAATATATTGTACTTCGCACATTTTTTTAAAGTGTTTTCCCCAGTAGGCGTACTCCACGATCTATTGTGATAAAGCAAATTTGATCAGATCGTATCCTATTGATTAAAAGAATGGTACTACAGCAGGTCCCGCATAATGAGATTGATAATATTAAGCGGTTGATAATAATAAACGAAAACAAAAATCAAAAATTTGGTCACGTATTCATGTATGTATGTATGTACATACATATATAATGTTTCTTTATTCATTCTGCTTATTTAATAGAAAAAATTTACAATTTGAAAAATATTCATCTCTTGTTGTCTGAGGTTTATTTCGAATTAAAATGTGCTTGATAAATTCTTCGTATTGATAGTGTAACTCAAAGCCTTTAGCATAATGATATACGCCTTTCCTAAGAAACTCATTTCCTGATTAGAGGAGGAGCCTCGTTTTCATTAAGAAGATCGTCGTCATCGATGCCATCGCGGTCGGCTCCCATTGGATTTTTATTTCGTTCCTTAACTATTGAACAGATTTCATCTTAACTTAGTTTGTTAGATGTTGGAAGATTTTCGTCAACAGGTATCCATTTGTTGAAATGTTGTTCAGAAATATCGATAGGCTTAGGTAAAGTTTCGTTGGGTAGAGACTTTTCTTGCTCCTCACTAGAAAATCCCCCTTTCCTGGAGTAATTTTTAGAGTTTATTAAATTCATTTTACAATACTTTACTAAATGCGAGAAAAATTGGTGTGACACACGGACGGACGGACAGACGGAAAGCCAGGATTCCGTCTGTCCGTCCGTCCGTGTGTCACACCAATTTTTCTCGCAAACTACGTAAGTTAGAAACATACGATTTTGTAAGTAGGTGCAAAGTGACACCCGCTTCAAAGTTTCACCACAAAAAGAAATTTATAAGGTGTTTAAGGGGGGTCTCCCCATATAGGAAAGTGGCCCCCCGAAAAAAAATTTTCATCGCATGTAAGCAATATGGGTATCAAATGAAAGGTCTTAATGTGAACTCTACAAAAAAGGTTTTGTTTCGAGGGGTGCAGGGGAAGGGGAAATGTACGAATAATTTTGTGTCCCCCCCCCCTCGCGATTGGACACAATTGATCCAAAAAATCTGAAAAAAATCACAGAGGTGCGACTTTAAGAGTACAAGGGCAACAAGTACCTCAGAAGTCGAAATTCGATTTGTTAATAATTGTACATATTATAAATTTTTGCCTATAAAATCAAGATGGTACCTTTAAATTTCCCAAGAACTACAATTTAAGTTTTTAAAAGCAATTGTATGTGTTCTGAATATTTCACAATAATTGAATAATAAACAACTAAGTTACAGCCGATCGAAAATGCTACTTATATTTTGAAAAGTGTGAATTAGTTTTTGAAAATCGGGAATCTTGAAATGAAAAATTCGACTTTGCGTTTGAGAAATTTAGAAATGAAAATTGTACGTTTGAAATGCACTTTTGTGCTGAAAAGATATATCAGGCTTTGGTTTTTTCCATTTGTTCTATTTTCAAAAGTATTTAGGTAAGTTTTATTTTTAGAGTTTTGATGAGTATTTATTGGTGGACCATCAAATTTGTCAGCATTATGTAAGAAAGAGTATTGCATGGCTTTAAAACGTCAAAACATTAATAATGAGAAGAAAAATCAGCCGTTTCATATACGAGGTGTGTTCAAAAAATATCGCGAATTTTGTTTTTTTTCAAATATTCTTTATTTATTCATGAATATCTATTTTGTCCCCTTCAAAGTAATCCACATGAGATATTATACACTTGTGCCAACGGTTTTTCCAATCTTCGAAGCACTTCAATAAATCATTTTTTTTAATCTTGTTCAGCTCCTCCTTCGATGCCGTCTTTATCTCGTCAAGCGTAGCGTAACGTCGTCCTTTCATGGGCCTCTTCAGTTTAGGAAACAAGAAAAAGTCACAGGGGGCCAGATCTGGGGAATACGGTGGCTGCGGTATCATTAGTGTGTTGTTTTTGGCCAAAAAGTCGCGCACAAGCAACGATGTGTGAGCAGGGGCGTTATCGTGGTGCAAAAGCCAATTTTTGTTCTCCCACAAATCCGGGCGTTTCTGGCGGATTGCCTCGCGCGAATTGCGCATAACTTGCAGGTAATATTCCTTATTGACCGTTCTTCCTTGTGGCAAGAACTCATGATGCACCAAGCCCCTGCAATCGAAGAAAACTGTCAGCAAAACTTTCACATTCGACCGAACTTGGCGCGCTTTTTTCGGTCTTGGTTCATGCGGCAGCTTCCATTGAGATGATTGAGCTTTGGTTTCCATGTCATAACCATAAACCCACGATTCGTCACCAGTTTTGACCCTCTGGAGCAAATTTGGTTCGTCGCGGACAGAGTTTAACATCTCATTAGCAATGTTCATGCGTTGCTGTTTTTGGCCGCAATTGAGCAATTTTGGTACGAATTTCGCGGCGACCCGTCTCATGCCCAAATCGTTGATAAAAATCGAATGGCACGAGCCAATCGATATGTTTAGGTCCTCAGCAACTTCTCTAACGGTGATTCGACGATTGGCCAACACCATTTTCTCCACTTCATTAATTTTTTCGTCTGTTGTTGAAGTGCTCGGGCGTCCGGCACGCTCTTCGTCGTTCACATCTTCTCGGCCTTCTAAAAACATTTTGTACCACCGATAAACGTTGCTTCGGTCCAAGGTAGCTTTCCGTATACCACAGTCAACATTCGGAATGCATCCGTGCACTTAATTTCGTTTTTCACACAAAATTTGATACACGTTCTTTGATCCATTTTTTTGAATAAGTAAAAATCGAAGACGATTGAAAACACGTGCAAGTAAAGCAGCTATCACCAATTAAGTGAACATTCAAAATGGCCGAGCTTGTCGGCATAAGTGACAGACATGAGTACCAACATAAAGCCACAACAAAATCGAAATTCGAATATACGTAACCCGCGAAAATTCAAAATTCGTGATACTTTTTGAACACACCTCGTAGTTCACATAAAATCATCATTATCTTTTCGAACTATGATCCCTTCTATTCTGTATAATATCACATTTTCAGCCTTAGTAATTGTTAAGGATAAGTATATCTTATACGAGTATATAAAATTTTGGAATGTCAAAAATTCATGACAGAAAATATTTTCGTCACGTGGCAAAACTTCTTTATTTGTAATATTATCATAGCAAGGCTCATCTATAATTAAGTTTTTCTTTTCGATTTATTGCAGATTTTAGCTGGTATTGCGTGTTCTTTGCTTACTTGATAACAAAAACTGAATCCAGATTTGATACTTAAACCGAATTTGATAATCTATTCAATCGTAAATGAGGTCTTGAAAATTATATCAATTATTTCATTAAACACAGTTGCTAGACGCCAGTTTTCGTTATTTAAAGGGATCAGATCACCAATGAGTAATGGGAGAAATCGACAGAATGTCCACATTTCTGTTGTAGACATATTCAGTTTTCATTTATTTAAATGTTCATTTTTAATAGGACTGTTCAAATTACCTACTTCAGTTTCTCCACAACTGAATAATTGAATGCGATTATTTAAAGTGTCAAGAGAGGCCTTTTTTCTACACTAATAAAATGAACAAAGCCTCACAAATATCATAATGAAATACATACCCCTCCCAGAACATCACGCATAACATCAGCAACGTAATTTTTTAGGACATGAAACGTTGCGATGTCATTAAAAAGAGATTTCTCTCGAATGCGGCAAAGGTTAACTCTTTCTTTAGGATCTGGGTACTTCTCAAAATTTGAGTTATATGTTTCAATTTTTCTGTGATAAGTAAAATTATCTTCGAGAAAATAGTCAAGTTCACATTTAGAACAGAAGCAGACGCGACATGAATAATTTGCACTAAAACTTCTAATGTACCCTAGTATAGTGTTGAGTCTAAGGTTATCACCAAGAATTAACCCTAAAACAAAGTATATGTGAATCTGACCCGTTTTAAAATTGATTGGTAACCCTTTCTTTCCAAGTTCTTCATCTCCGAAATAAGTTTATGGAAAATGGAGTTTATTCCAAATGTTTTGGATTTACTGTTATATAAAATAACATTCCAACGAAAATACTGCCAAGATTGGAAAAAGTCCACTGAGGAAGAGTTGGGAAACTATAATAAACTGCGCCAATCGAATGGGAACCTGCATGCAATCCCAGGGGGTTGTTCGATTCAAAATCGTGGAAGTAAAGAAAATATGGTAAAATAGTCCCTTTTTTAGTTTTCGATAGCTCTGACACAATCTTTCCACAGTTGACTAGTTATGATATGAGGAATTTTGTTTTCTGTTATGTGGGTTACGTTCTTCAGCAAAGATTCATAGATGCCGGGTAGCCCAAAAAATTTTCGAAACTGAAATTTTATTGGTAATAGTGTTCCCTTTGACTCAACTTCTTCAAACGATGGTATCATACCTGGTTGCAGAGTTAATTCCTTATTAATGATAAATTGATATGGTATAAATCTTTTTGCTTCATAGCTTGTATGAACTTGTAAAACGTATTTAATTTTTTGGAATACACCAAAAATATTTTCAATTGCCCGTTGCTCTTTTTCAGATAAAAAAGTACAAAACACCAGGGTTAAGTTATCAAGTAAACTGTTCAAAAGAAAGTTTACGAAAATATTTTCTACCAAATTTCGAGGGAAATTAGGTTTCCCGTACAGATTATATAAAAACTGAAATATAGATTTTTCAATATTTGAGAACATATTTAGATTGGTAAATTTCGCATCATTTTGTTTATCATTGCTTCCTTGGGAAGCGAAATCATTAGAAAGAACTTGTTTTATACTTGATGCGGCCGCATTCAAACTATGATCAGGTAGGTTTAAATTGACACCCCTTCCTGATAAAAGAGAACGACTTGATCGAGTAAAATGTCTTTTAAAACTTTTCAAATTATAGTTGTGATTACAATTACAGAACAGCAGTGGTAATCATCTATTGCAGAAAAGTTGTGAACAAATTTATAATGATCAATTAAAATGTGAACTTCATTGCAATGTGTTTTGCATATGTGGCAAATCAACATGGCTGCAAGCCTTTGAGGAGTGAAAATATGAGGAGAAGTTTTTCTGAAGAAACAATTTGAAAAAAAAGTTTTTTTGATAAATTGCCAAACTAATTTCGATACTTCGGAATTAAAAAAGAAAATGTTTTGAAGCATGTGCCAAGAGCCGGTAAAAATTTGTCAAAACTGTATTTGGTATCGTCATAATATACAACAAATTTTGCTTCTGACGCGACGTGAATAATAATTGGTTGAAGTGTCTCACCCTTTTCCTTCAGGTGCAAAGAAAGCCGATCAATTTCTGGATAAAAAAAGTCTATTGTCGCAATTTGCAACACCATCGATTGTTGTGCGTCCTTTATTGTTGATTTTACGATTCTTCTCTTTTTGGATGTTGTATCTTTTTTGCTACGTCTTATAGTTGAGGGGCAACACTGCATGTATCAAATCGATAATATATGGGTCATCTGAAAGTAAATTACGCAATACAATAATCATATTATTCTAACTTTTGATGGTCATTTAACTTACTTGTAAATTGGTCGCATTCATTTAGTCTTTTCATGATGCTTTGACTGGTTTTATCTTTTATTTTTTTGTTGAATACCTGTACGATTTGACTACGGACTTCACTACAGTTGTTAATTAAATTGTGTTGTTTAGCGGGGTAAAGCAGAGCGAAATCAGCGTGTATCTGCAAGTGTCAGCATTGTAAAACAACAAGTACATTATCCTCAAAGGAGGATTTTACTGTGAGATATTACTAACCAATGAATATTGATAAAATCTGTTTTCTCCCTGGGTTCTCGATAGATTTGCAGCCAATTTATGTCTGATGTAAGGTCTAAAACCTGTATTTGAAAAATCTGTTGCAGTTTCAAAATCGGTATTTTACCTTCATTTTTCTTCTGTTACGATTTCTACTGCTATTGCATCATGTGAAGAAGATGCTGTAGTTTGTTTGCTGGCAAAATTTAAAACTAATACTTCCCAATCTGCGTTTTCTGTTGTAATATTTGCTATAAAGCTGGCCACAAGGATTTTCGTTTATATTTTTTGATGCTCTATAATATAAATCCTTATCATCGTTGAACCTTTCTGCGATATGCCTTCTAGAGATAGATTTGTTGTTTTTTTACGTGCCCCGATTTTATTTCGTCAATAATTATGTTTCTGGAACTATCATAAAGCTTTTTATTTTATGTGAACTCTTCAATAACAAAACGGCCCATTACCGAAGATTCCTGCATAGAATCGATATCCCAAGCATAATGAAATCAATAAATGTAACTCAATCTAACTTCAATTAAAAATGTATATTAGAATATACTTCACTTGTTGTCGGCCTCCAAAGCAAAATATGAAAAGAAAAATATTTCTTTCTTTTTGTTGTTCATCTTCAAATTTCTTTGGTCTGAAGACGGCTAAATATAGTCAAAACGCATACTTCAAGAAATTCAAAGAAGGACCGATGGACAACAAAAACACAAATTGTTAATATATTTCCCCTTTCCCCGTTACCCCGCGAAGCTGGTTACCCTGATTGAAGCCTTGTTTTTGTAAGATGTTATCATTTTGCACCTCCCTCGCACCTCTGTCACGCGCAAGCGATGTGTAAAAAAATAATAAAAAATAAGAACAAAAGATTTTTACACTTAGTATATTTTAAAACACTTATAAACTTTTGTACAACAACTTATTTTTATAATTAATATATATTTACACATCTATTAATTGCTTGTCCGACGCGAGTCCCGGAATCTATAGAACTATCTAAGAAGCGCACAAAAATCTAATTTGCTGCTAGAAACGAGATTCAGACTGCTGACAATGCAGTCTGCAGAAATTTACCTTTTCATGTGAAAATTTTCGTTCCCATGAAAATTTTCACATAACGACTCCAAATTTGCAAGTTCATGTAGACGCTTACGTTGCACTTACGTTGCACTCGCGTTACATGAACTTACCTGAAATTCAATGAATTTAGAATGCTCCACGTGGACTTGCATGCGCTTAACACCTTCCCCCTAAGTATAAAGTTGTCCTCAACTTTTCACAAGTAACGTGTCCTTATACGTTTGTTTTCGTTTTCTGAATTAGGATTTTCAAAAATTGTAACCTTTTCATCTTCTTTTCTATTCTTGAATTTTATGGAACTTTTAAAAAGATTGACTTTATTTTTTCGATTGAAACATTCTTTAAAAAATATTACACATAAGTTGCCGTTAGCACATTTATAAATTGAAAATCCTATGATGAAAAAGAGAAGTACTACAATAACAGTAGATACAACGGAATTTCGCCTAACAATCCTAGGAATCGGTTGAACGGCTTGATCCCAAAAAGTAACCAGTTCAATCGTTTCTGAAGTTAAATCTTTCAATTCGTGTTTATTATTACTAGTGAATTTTGAGAAATGCATTTCATTTTCTTTGATTTCCTTTATATTAAAACCATTGCAGCAATCGTCAATCTCTATCAATTTATCCTTTTTCATTAAAATTTCTTCACCTTGCTTTATAGGGAAGTAATCATGCGCTACGCTATGTAATGTACAATCATCGGTTATTGTTAGAATATTTATTCCTGATATTTTCAAATTTTTTGTTTGGTTACAACGACATTCAAAATTTGCTTCAATTGAATTGACTGCTAAAAGTTGTAAAATGCTTATCCTATGCAAAATATCTACTTCTAAATTTATACCTTTAAATTCACATCCTTTATCTGTTTGTTTGAAAAATAAGTTTATAATACAGGAACTAGAATAAACGCTTTTAAGTGGTAATGGCTTACAAATTCTAAAGTTGCTTATAGTTTTACAATTTATGTCCTCGAATGTTACATATAACTCTTTATTTTTATTAATCACTAAATATTTCTTTAAGCCATTTATTTGAATTACAGATTTTCTATTTGTATAAGGAAACCCAATTACTTCGTATTGTTCAAATTCATCATCTGTTACTATATCGAGTGACATTTTTACGTATATGGTTTTGCTTTTTACAAATGAAGTCAACTGCAAATCCTTAGCTAAATCTGGATAATTCGATATGATTGGCGTTAAAGCCAATGCTTCAATTCTTTTAACTTTGCTTAGTTCTTCGATAAGTTGGTTAGGTTCAAGTATGTAGGGATGCAGGACTCCTGATTGAATAAAGAGTAAACTGTCGCGAAGGACTTCAATTTCCAAATCGATTAACTCAACTAGTTTTTTTTGAGTATCGTTCTTCAAAATAAAGCTGTAAGGTTAATTTCTTTTCATGTTCATTAGTAACATTGTTTATTCTTTTAAGTTCGTCGACAATTTCATCAATCTTCAATCGGATAGAGCCTTGCTCTGTAGAGATAATTTTTGCTTGCTTATTCATCTCGTTCATAAGGTAAGTATTTTCGCTCATCCCTTTGCTTATGTTGAACTCATTTCTTTCAATGGAATCGACAGCGGCTTTGATTTGATCAAAGTCATTGGAATCCATCGTACCAAAAAGTACTTTAAGAGAACTTCCTACCCAATTACCTAAGCCTCTTCGTAGCCGGATATTGGGTGAATATCCCAATAAACAATTTAAAATTTTTACAAGCTGTTTCACGATAAACCAAAAAAAAAAATGTTTCACGATAAAACTCTAGTTTAATTTTTAACTTTGTATTTACAATCTTTATTTCCATAAAACACTATCTTACTTTCCGACTTGAAAAACTTGCAAACTAATTCCACTTTATTGCGAACAAATTATCTGGCGAACGGACAATGCGAAACTGCACAATGGAAAATCTCTTTCAAAAGAGTTTCCCGTTTATGAAAATTTCGGTACATTTTTCCCGCGTAAAATTAATCTTATACTAAATTCATAATATTCTAAACAATTACGTGATTCTGCGATATTAATAGTTTACGGGCACCCTGTGACATTTTTGACATTGTCACTTCAAAAACATTGTAGACAGACGTCAAATGGTCATTGCCAAGTGAAGTGTTAATGCGATAATTCTAGTTTTATTCCCGTGCAGGAGATCAACAACAACTTCAACATCAGATAAGTATATCTTGTTTACATAATAAGTCCGATGCTTTGTGGGGTTTTATTATTTCCAGGACGTTAACTCGCATCGCGTGGAGCGGAGCCAGCAACTGACATGATGAGGACAAGTTGGAGAAGAATCGGCAGAACAGTGAGTACCCAACATACTCCCCCGGCTGAGGGGTGCAACGCCTCAGCAGCAACAATGACCTGTAAGTAAACTAGTAATTATTTAGTTTTGCAATTTAGAATACCTTTGGTGTCGTTTCATTTCCAATCGATTCTTTGCTGCGCTACGCTTTATCTTCAGTTGACTTCGGTTGGATTAATCTTATCTATTGAGTTAGGCGTGATGAAGTTGTCCCACCTATGCTGGGCGTCCACCTCCACCTATACTGCAAACCACCTCCAAATTGTCAGGTTAAAGCAAAATTGACTTCAATCGCAGTATGATATTAATGTTTGTTCGACGCAAGGTCTGAGTGAAGGATAGGAATAGGGGAAAGTAAAGATGGTGCGACAAATATATATACATATATATATACATTAATGTGTAGACTCCTGCGTTGGCAGCAGCGCAATTTTCGTAATTGGTCTTGTATAGCTTTTGCCGTTTGTCCACACAGTCACGACACGAACTAAATTATCCCTTCCGGGGTGTACTTGAATGATCTCGCTAATGGCCACCGGTAGGAAGGAAGTTTTTCATCCTTGAGGATACACAAATCTCCCACCTTTATGTTAGTTTCGTATTTAAGCCATTTTGGTCTACGTTGCAAACGATTCAAGTATTCTGTCTTCCAACGTCTCCAAAAATCTTGTGCGATCTTCTGAGTCATCTGCCATCTATCAAGGTAGTTAACGTTGACATTTTCCAATTCAGCTTCAGGTAGTGCTATCATTACGTCGCCAATCAGGAAATGAGCTGGACTGAGTGCAGCGGTATCCATCGGGTCATCGTTGAGAGGGCAGAGAGGCCGGGAGTTGAGACAGGCTTCGATTCTAATCAACACTGTGGATAGTTCCTCATATGTTAGAGACACGTGTCCGGCAACCCGACGGAAATGTGCCTTAATAGATTTCACACCAGCCTCCCAAAGTCCGCCAAAGTGAGGTGATGCTGGTGGATTGAAATGCCAAGTTACGCCTTCATTTGCAACAATCTCCGCCGCTTCATTACTAATTTTTGTGATCCGCTGCAACTCAGCAGCTGCGCCAACAAAATTGGTACCACAGTCCGAATATATATGACTGCTGAATCCTCGTCTTCCCATGAACCGCCGTAATGCTGCTAGGAATGCAGGCGTGGACAAGTCACTAACGATTTCAATGTGTATGGCTTTTACAGCTAAACAAATGAAAATAGCCACATAACCCTTTGTCGTCCTGCTGCCTCTTCCTCGTCTATCTTTAATTTCAAACGGGCCACAAAAATCGACGCCGGTGTGTGTGAATGGACGCGACATAGTTACCCGAGCTTCTGGCAAATTGCCCATCAACTGGCTGGCTTCCTTTGCCTTTGCGCGAAAACAACGAACCCGGTTGCGCCCATCAATTACCCAAAATTTCTTTCTTAAGGTATTCAACATCAGTTGCGTCTGTCCGTGTAAAGTAGCTTGATGGACTTCTTGTAATAATAAATCGGTGAATACACCATTTCGCGGTAAAATCATCGGGTGTCTTGCATCAAATGTTAAAGGCGCGTGCTCGAGCCGTCCACCGACCCGCATTATTCCCTTGTTATCAATAAACGGGTTCAAATTGACCAACCGGCTTTTCTTTCCGACGGACGTACCCTTTTGAAGCTCACAGATTTCTTCCGGAAATGCATCTTGTTGAACATGCCTGATCCAAAACTCCGAAGCGTACCGTAATTCGTCGCTAGTTAGATACTTTGGCAAATTGGGTTGTGTGGACTTCTTTCTAAGAAAACGGAAACAATATGCCGTGACTCTAATTAATTTCATTAAGCTAGAATATTTTTTCAACAATTCATCCAAGAAATACTCTGTCTTTAATCCCACATTGACCATCATGGATTTTCGTTTTTCTATGTCAGTTAACTGAATGGTTTTATTTTTAGGCCAATCATTGACACCTTTAGTTAACCAGCTTGGCCCATGCCACCACAGCTGACTATCGTAAATCGCCGGGCTTTATTCCTCTAGACGCTGCATCTGCCGGATTATCCTTCGAAGGTACATATCTCCACGGTATGTTACCGGTGACGTCTAAGATGTGAGCTGTTCGGTTACTGACAAAGACAGTCCATCGTGTCGGCAATCCTTTCAACCAAGCCAAAACGACCTCGGAATCGGTCCACAACCACGTAGGTATTTGATCAAACTTTAATGCTGCCTTTACTTCTTTTAGCAATCGGGCCAACAAAACAGCTCCGCAAAGTTCCAAACGCGGAATCGTAATTGGCTTCACCGGCGCCACCTTAGTTTTGGCCACTAACAAATGACTTGCAACTGTGGAACCTGATCGCACCGTCGAATAAATAACTGCCGCATATGCTCGTTGGGATGCATCGCAAAACCCGTGGAGTGATACCTCCGAATCCTTCTGGTATGCTACCCATCGTGGTATTTGTATATTTTCAATTTCAGGTAACTGTTTTAACCAAGCACTCCATTCTCCATTCAAAACATTGGGTATCGGTTCGTCCCAATCTTGACCTGACAACCATAAACCTTGCAGCAATATTTTAGTCCTTATCGTGAAGGGTGCTAACCATCCTAATGGGTCGTACAAACGTGCTATTGTCGATAGTACTGATCGTTTTGTATAAGTTTCTAATCTTTCATGGCTTTTGAGACGAAATGTAAAATAATCACCGATTGGGTACCACAGTATTCCTAATGATTTATATCCATGGTCCATTTCAAACTTAACGCAGTTATTCATTTCCACATCTTCCGTTGGAAGACCTACCAAAATTTGATTGTCATTGGCTAACCATTTCCTCAATTGGAATCCGCTAGACTTCAAGAGCTTAATCAGCTGATCTCTTTTAATGACGCTTTCTTGCACGCTATCACCTCCAGATAATAGGTCATCCACATAAAATTCCTCCAAGAGCGATTTACTTGCCTCAGGGTACGTTTCCCTTTCGTCATATGCAAGCTGGTGTAAAGTTCTAATAGCCAGGAATGGTGCTGAGCTAGTTCCAAACGTCACAGTATTGAGGGCGTAATCTTTAATTGGGCCATTTGGTTCGGGCCGCCAAACGATCTTTTGGTAATTGGAATCTTCTCGATGCATGTTTACTTGTCGGTACATCTTGGCTATGTCAGCCATCATAGCGTACTGCTTTAGCCTCCACTTCATTACAATTGCTGTCATGCTGCACTGAAGAGTTGGTCCGGTCAACAAGGTATCATTCAGAGATACACCAGAACTTGTTTTCCGGGAAGCGTCGAACACCACTCGTACTTTCGTCGATGTGCTTTCCTTGTATACTGCGTGGTGCGGAAGGAAGTTAGATGTAATCACCTGTCGACCGTTTTCCATTGCCCATTCGTTGCAATGAGGCACTTCATACATATGTCCTAAATCTAAATATTCTCGTAGTACAGCTGCATATTCCTCTCGGAGACCTTCAGTACTGGCAAAACGTTTCTCTAGGTGCAATAAGCTTGCAATTGCACTTGATCTCGAAAGCCCTAAGGAATTTCGACTTTCCGAGTCTTTAAATGGTAATCTTACTTGATACCGACCATCTGATTCTCGCTTTACATGTCTAACATAATGATGTTCACAGGCATCCTCATCTTGCGTTCTAGTTCTATCCCCGTCGACTTCCTCAATTTCCCAAAATCGTTTTAACTGTTCGCTTATTTCCACATTTTCGTTCAGTTCAACTTTGAATGAATGAAGGACTTGCTGCTGACCAATGTTCACACTCCCAGATACTATCCAGCCTAGCTTGGTGTGCTGTAACACTGGACCTAAAGTCAATTTTTTAATCTCGCTGAGAATTACTTGAGCGTATACATCCGCTCCCAGAATGACGTCAATTTTGCTCGGATGATCGAAGTACGGGTCAGCCAAATCAATGTTTCCTATCTGATCCCTAATCGACGTGGACGTTGTTCAAAATGAGTACGTCCACTACTAAGCATTCATTTGTCTTGGTACGCAGTCTAAGTTTCAAAGTCCCATTGGTTTGAATTCCTCTCGTCTTCCCAATTCCAGTTACAGATATGTTCGTGCAACCTCTTTTGATCCCGAGTCCTTGAGCTGCGCTCTCCGTAATGATGGACGCCTGTGATCCTTGGTCCATCAAGGCACGAAGCGTCACGAACCCGATTGGAGATTCCACTGTCACCAGTGCTGTCGCTAACAATACCGCTTTTGGAGCATTGATGGTCGATGAGTTAACTTTGGCGACTGCTGAGCCTGCCGTTGGAAATCGATGATCAGCTGAAGACGAAGTAGACGATTGTCCATTGTATGACCCAAATGTTGGCGATTGTTGTCTTAGCGCAGGTGTCCAAGGTTGATTATTCTGCGCTGTTAGTTGCGGTGGCTGACTATTAGGGATAAACGGGGGCGGCAATTGATGGGACTCCTTTCCGATAATGGAGGCATTTGGTCTATGTAGGAGCGTATGGTGGGCCTTCTTACAGTGAAGACACCTCGATTTACTAGGGCATTTCCCGACAAAATGTCCTTTGTTTAGACAATTGAGGCACAAACCATTTTTCTTTGCCATTTCGAATCTTTTAGGATATTCTAACTTCAGGAAGCTCGAGCATTGTCTCAAATAATGTGGTCCTTTGCAAAGAATACACACGATATGTTACGCCGTCTTTGTCACAAATACGTTGTGTGATGTGCGAATGGGTTTATGCCTTTCTACCCCAGCAGCTTCTAACGCTCTGAACCTGCATTGTAGAAACTCTTTCAGTTGTTGAAACGATGATATCTCCAAAACCTTAGCTTGCTGTTGCTCCCACATCTGTCGTGTTTCGGCTGGTAATCGCTGTGCCGTCAAATGCACTAATATTGCATCCCATATGTTTCCTACCTTTAGATTGTCTATGGCCTGCACGCAATCAACTGTTTTGTCTAACATCATTTTGATCGACGATGCGGTTTCGTTTGCATTGCTTATATGGAGTAAATGGTTGAACTGCGTTTTCAACAACACACTTTCATCGTCGTACCGTTCCACGAGCATTTTCCACGCTGATTCATAGTTTGCTTCGGTAATCGAATAGTGCTTCAATAATTGTTCTGCTTCTCCTGACAGACTGCATTTCAGATAATGAAGCTTCTCCACTTTCGGTAAATTGGCTTTTTTATGGATCAGAGACGTGAACAGATCTTTAAACGATGCCCATTCGTCATATTTTCCATTGAACTTTGGCAGGTTGATCCGTGGGAGCCGAACGTCTGTATCATCCATTGCTTTCGGTGACGGACTCGCTCCTTCTTTACAACTTTGCGCTCCATGTGCCACTTGCTCCACTCGCAACTCTTCCAATTCTACCTCGAAATTCAATTCTGCCTCCTCAAACGCCAGATATACGTTCTGTTTAAAATAATCTGCTTCAAGGATCTTCTTTCCATCTACCAATTCAAGAATCTGATGATGATTCTCCGTGAAGGACCGACGAATTTGCTGCACCCGTTCCAGTAGTTTTGTAGCATACGCGGTTGTTTTCCGTGCCTTAGGGTCCTTTCGGAAATTCGTGACCATTTTGCTTAGCTGCTCACTTAGTACACTTTGTTGTGCCACTAAACCATCCATCGTTCGTGAGGTCGCAGGACGTGATTCCAATACGAAATTCAAAACTATTAAATTTAATCAAATCGAAGTTTAACAAATAATGCAATAAACAGTCGCACGAAAGTCTATTTGTTACTATTAAGTAAGCGGCACGGCACAGGATTCGAACTTACTCAAGTTTGAATGACGGTGCACAAATTCCGCCCAATGTCCAGTAAGTACCGTTACCTAAGCACCGCAACAAGGATCCAAATCTGAACCAAGTTTCGAATTATTTAACCTTTTCCCAAATCAACAGCAAACAACTAAATTTATCTGCAACAATGAGCCGATGCAGTGCAAACTTGATGTGTGGTTCGCACTCTTAAATGCACGAACAATAGCAATTGTGCATAAAATTCTAAATTTGATACCAATTTGACACCGATACAGTGTCTGACCAATAAATTCCACCGCAATACTCATCCGCTGTAGTGCGGATTTGAGATACGGTTCGCTCTTCCCAAAATAAATTAACCTTGCAATTGTGCACCAACTTTTAGCAAATAAAGTTGATGTGTGACCAATAAATTCAACCGCAATATTCATCCAATGTAGTGCGGATTTGAGATACGGTTCGTTTTTTTCCAAAGTAAATGAGACTTGCAATTGTGCACCAAATTTAAGCAAATAAAGAATTAAAAATGATGTCGATTGTGAAATTAGGAAGGAAAGGACTAAAATATGGAACTCACCAGACCTTGCCTTGCTCAATTGCTCACTTTATTAACCCGCGCGAACCGATCTTTAAGCGCTTTTTCACTGCACTTAAATCAACAAAATTAAATCTTAACTGACACACCATTTAAAATTATCCGGAACTATATCCGGCTCGACGGACCAAAAAATGTTTCACGATAAACATTGTAGACAGACGTCAAATGGTCATTGCCAAGTGAAGTGTTAATGCGATAATTCTAGTTTTATTCTCGTGCAGGAGATCAACAACAACTTCAACATCAGATAAGTATATCTTGTTTACATAATAAGTCCGATGCTTTGTGGGGTTTTATTATTTCCAGGACGTTACCTCGCATCGCGTGGAGCGGAGCCAGCAACTGACATGATGAGGACAAGTTGGAGAAGAATCGGCAGAACAGTGAGTACCCAACACAAGCTACGAGCTCATTAACGCATATATCATTTATATTATTAGTCAACTTTTTTATATTTTCTATCTTGAATTCTAGTTCTGTTAGATTTATAATCTTAATCAATTGGATTTGCTCACTCGCGAATTTGATGTCCGAAACATGATCGAAATAGACGCCTGGATAACGGATTTCCTTAACTGTTACGTCTCCCAAAGCTATTGTTGCGATGAGGATGCTTGCCCATGTGGTCCTGGAATATATAGTTTTACGTCACAAACGTTAAACAAACTTTCTAACCTATTATTAATCTGTAAAGACTTTTTTGAAACTTTTAAAATTTTATAAGGACCAACCCATTGATTCATAACATCTTTGGATTTCTTCTGGCGGATTAACGCTTCGTCATCCACTTTATAGTCATAAACATTTCCTCTTTTATCTAATTTACTGTCATTTCGCTTTTTTGTTTTCTTCTTTATATTCCAATTGTATTCTATAGCTTGTTCTCTTATTTTCTTAAGTGGATCCATTCGTTTTTCAAGCATCGAATTAGATGATCCGTTCTCCTCTTCCGTCGTGACCTGATCGATTGGTAGGGGTTTCCTTCCAAAAAGTAACTCTTCCGCTGATTGACCTGTTCCCTGGCTAACATACTGATTAAAACACAAGCTTGCCATGCCTAATGCTTCCTGTGTCCCTAGGTCTGTTTCGTTGGTAACACTAGGCAAAAATTCTTTCAGCCTTGCGTGTGATCTTTCTACAGCACCATTTGATTGCGGATGTCTTGAGCTGATTGGAATCATTTCTATTCCGAGTGTTTTACACTATTGGATGGTCTGCTTGGCAATTTGTTGGTTTGGACTTCATCGCGTAACAACGGCGTTCCTCAGTAACGATTTTTCCCGTGAGAACATTGCTATTGTCTGATAAAATTTCCTTTGGAATGCCGAAAATGAGATCCATTCATTGATGCCGGCATTTGCAATATGCTTACAACATTTTCCTTCGCAGGATAGGGACAAACCACCGTTATTTTTTTTCCGCACGCGGAACCACTTTCTAATTAACTTTTAAAACCAAAGCGAATTTCACGCGCCGGATCCTCGAAGAGGCACTTCACCAGTTCGAACAGTTTTCACTCCACTTTTTCGTTTTCCTCAACTTTTCCGTTTTTTCTATCTTTACAATCGCACAAAATAGCTCGTCACTTTAATTTTTTCACCAAACCGCTTATCAGTTTTCTCTTCTTTTTCTTCCTCTACGCGGCGTCCGCGCTGTGTGGCGGTTTCGAGCAGACGTATCCCGAATCATTTTCTTGCGATAAGACTGCTCCTATCCCGCTGTTGCTTGCATCAGTAGTGAGTATAAATTTTTTATTAAAATCCGGATACATCAGAGTAACAATTTTCTTTAAAATTTCTTTAATTTTATCAAAGGAAAGTTGACATTATCTAGACCAAATAAATTCAGTGTCGTTCTGGAGTAATTTGTTCAAAGGTTCCACAGTTTTCGCATAATTATACACAAATCTGCGATAGTATCCAGTAAGTCCCAGAAATGATTTTATTTCCTTCTGATTTTGAGGCGCTTTCAATTTCTCTATAGCTTCGAGTTTCTTAGGGTCCATGCTGACACCATTGTCAGATATTACGTGTCCTAGATACGCTACTTCTTTGCGTAAGAACTCACATTTGTCCGGCTGAATTCTAAGATTATTCAGCTTCAGACGTTCAAATACCAATTTAAGGTTTTCATTATGATCCTCAAGTGATTTACCATAGATCACAATATCATCTAGGTATACGAAGCATTTTGATTCTTGCAATCCCGAAAGTACAGTATTCATAATTCGCTGAAAACATGCCGGCGCATTTTTCAAACCGAATGGCATACGTGTGTACTCGTAGTGTCCATAGGGAGTGCTGAATGCAGTTTTGCATTGATCTTACGTTTCACAGGTATTTGATGAAATCCGCTAGTCAGATCTATTGTTGAGAAATATTTCGCCTTTCCCAACTGATCCAGTATTTCTAAAATGTTTGGTAAAGGATAATTATCAGTTACCGTAACTTCATTAAGCTTGCGATAGTCTATAACTATGCGCCATCTCATTATACCGCTTGCGTCAACCTTCATTGGCACCACCCAAAGAGGTGAGTTCCATGAACTATTACTTTCCTTAATAGTTCCGTTTTCTAGAAGTTTATCGACTTGCATTTTAACTTCCTCCTCATGGATCTTAGGAAATCTATATATTTTTGTATAAATTGGTTTTATGCCGGAAATGGTATCTATTGAGTGTTCTGCTGCTTTTGTGAGGTGATTAGGATCAATATCCCTAAATAAACATTTATACTTGTTAATAATTTCCCAAATACTGTCTTTTTCCTCTTGATTCATGTGATTATCGCTAATACATATTTCGGAGGGTTTCTCTAGAAATTCTTCCGTAGAAATCTTACATATAAGTATTTCTTCAGAATTTATTTGCAATTCCTGTTCACTTTCATTCAAAATTGCTACAGGAACTTCTCTATTTGAATTCACTTCAACTAGTGAATCCGCAATTTTAAGTTTACCCTGTTGAATTCCCACAACCAATATGTAAATAATACATTGTTTCAGTACGCGGTTTGGCAATGAAATGTTTCTTCGATAGACGCAATTTATTATTGCCAATAATTAATGTTTGATCACTCAAATTAAGCAGTGCTTTCCGCTCGACTAAAAATGAAGAACCTAATACCCCGTCAAATTTATCAAAGAGGCGATTTGCTGCTACCTGAAAAGGAATATCGTATTTTTCGCTACCATAATGCAGAGTCAGGGATGATAGACCGAAAGTATTAACATCTACTGCATTTATGCAACGATATTTTATACTTTTTGATTTATCCACATCCTTTTCGAAAACGTACTTCGCTGCTATTAAGTTCAGTGAACTCCCAGTATCAACAAGGAATTTCAAATATTTATTTTCTAGCCTAAGAAAAAGAAAAGGACTATCTTCTATATCAAGCGAAGTTATTCGATATTCATTGTTTACATTTTGACTTTGAAAACTTACATTTTGTTTATTAGAGTTATTTGATGCACTTTCATTCTTCGATGTAGATGAAAATTTCTTCTGCGATCTCTTGAAATTCTTTTCTTCAGCATCATCAGATTTATTTGTTCCTTTACTCCTGCAATTTCGTTGAATATGTCCCATTTTCCCACACTTGAAACATTTCTTGTCTGAGTGCAATTTATGAACTCTTGGCAAAACATTCCGATCTGTAAAATCCTTCTTAGTTGAAACTTTAACAAGTCCAAGCCGCTGCTCTTCCTCCAGAGCCAAACGACCAGCTTCCTCCAGAGTTTTTGGTTTCTGCGTGATCACGTACATTGTCAAAGCATCCTTTAATCCATTGATGAATACGTTGCGCACCTGTTCCTCTATGAACATATTTTCTCCTATACTTGACTGATCTGATCGAGCAGTCAATATTCGTCGATGAAGTCCTAATAATCGTTGATCATATTGAATCACAGTTTCACTCGTGGTTTGCTTGAAGGAAAACAATTCTCTTTGCAATTGCAACATTGAGTGCGGTTCGGCATAAACTTGTTTCAGTTAGGCCTTCAATGCACTCCAACTACCAAATTCTTCATTAAGAATAATGGTCTGGGCATTTCCCCTCAGCTGCATGCATATGTATTTGAAGAGGATGACCTTAACTGGACCTTTTGCCAGTTGCATCGCTTCTTCACACGCATACATAAAATTAAAAGCATCTTCTGCTTTCCCCTCGAACACCGGAATGAAACTCTTTAAATCACTAAAACTCACACCAATTTCACTTTCACCGTTATTTGCACTTTCACTTTGACTTTTAGCATTTTCTGCCGAAACAGTTGATGCGTAATTGCTACTTGTTGCCACTACTTCCGCGGAAAACTCTTTTTCGATTACAGATTCTGATAGCGTACAATTCCTCTCTTCTAAGTCACTTTCGTCTTCTGAAGAGGATTCACTGCTAACGGGAAATCTTTTAACCGTCACGATATTTAACCAAGTATTCGCGAAATGTGGCAAAATCAATATAATCACCACCAAGCTTTATCTTAACACTTTCGCGATTAGGAAGCGTAAAAATTTCCTCTACGGGTAATTTGGATTTTTGTATCCTTTGTTTCACACGATACATTAAGAAATTGAAGTAATTGGTTTCCTTTCACAATTATAAATATATCCTATTTACTTAGCAGAGGACTTTTTTTTTATGCTAAGGGCCCTATGATTCCGCGACAGTTCCGTGAATTGAAAAATATTACGATTTATTGTTAAATTAATAGTAATATTATAATAAATATATATTTAATAGACAGCTCGATGATCAAAATTCAATAATGTACAAATGAAACAGAACACATGTGAACTAACTTTACTATTTCCTTCGCCAAACACGTTTCCTTTCGCCAAACGAGATCCTTGACCAAACACGTTTTCCTTGCCAACCAAGTTTTTGTCACTTAATATCTCCCACGATGGGTCAACCTACTTCCCGCAGGCTATAGTTGTTTGGCCAACGTTGGTAGTTCTCGTTAAGAGAGAAACTACTTTTATTTTATTTTTCCCTCGTTGTCCAACGTTGAGGAGCGTTTGACTATCTCCTTTGCACAGGATACACAAACTTGGAAATGTTCTATTCACACTGTTTTAGTTCTTCCCTTTATTTTTTCTCACTTTAGTGTCTATTCGATAACTCACAAAATTTTTTTATTATTATAAAGTCACAAAACTTTGTTTTTATTATAAAGTCACAAACTTTGTTTTTCGTTAAAAATTCACGAAACTGTTCGTATCCAAGGATAGCCTGTAATTTATTTATTTTTGTCACGCGCAAGCGATGTGTAAAAAAATAATGAAAAATAAGAACAAAAGTATTTTACACTTAGTATATTTTAAAACACTTATAAACTTTTGTACAACAACTTATTTTTATAATTAATATATATTTACACATCTATTAATTGCTTGTCCGACGCGAGTCACGGAATCTATAGAACTATCTAAGAAGCGCACGAAAATCTAATTTGCTGCTAAAAACGAGATTCAGACTGCTGACAATGCAGTCTGCAGAAATTTACCTTTTCATGTGAAAATTTTCGTTCCCATGAAAATTTTCACATAACGACTACAAATTTGCAAGTTCATGTAGACGCTTACGTTGCACTCACGTTGCACTCGCGTTACATGAACTTACCTGAAATTCAATGAATTTAGAATGCTCCACGTGGACTTGCATGCGCTTTACACCCCCCTTTGCTGTTATTGCACATTTTGCAACTGATTCGAACCCCCTTAAAAAATTTATTAAAAAATTTTTATTCCTCAACTTCGGGTAGATTATCACTTCTAACGTATTCATGCAATTTCATGATTGTAGCTAAAGTAGAGTCTAAGAAAATTTGCTGTGACGCACGGCCAGAAAAATGGATGGACTGACAGAAAAGTCGCGGAACTAGTAGGATTTTGTAATTTTTTTTTATACAAAATCCTAAAATAGGTATTCATGGTATTCATGGTACAACTTACACGTCCCCGAAGCCTGGTCCGCCGAGAGGGGGGGGGGGGGGAAGGGGGAACCCCCCTGACCCGGCCTCTTAGAAGGGGTCCGCAGATGCTACCAATCTATATGTGTATTATTTGACAAAAAAATTTACTAGAATCAAAAAATATTAATAGTGACAAGTTGTCAGACAAGAACTTGCAAGGCCGAGTAGCGCGCTTGGGCCCGCATACACTAAATGTATACTTAAAAAGGTGGTGGTTGCTCTTCACGTGTCAATTGTTCGCAGCAAAATATTGTTCAACCAAATTACGTTGAATTCGACAATGCTTCTCCATTGTCGATACTTCTTCAAAGCATTTTTATCCGAGTCATAGCTCTTAGGCGGCCCATTCACGTTCAATAATATTGTGCGGAGCTCGTGTGGACAAAATATAATTGAACACATAGAGCTAGTATTATCCGTCACACAGTGCCTGAATCAATAATTACGCAAAGTATTTAAATTGCGTCGAGAATAAGCGATATTGCAGAATAATTTTCTAAATTATCTGAGCTGCGTTCGTTTCTTGTCATAAAAGAAGCCTTTGTAATTACAAAGAGGCTATTAAATGTTCATTGTCCGACAAATTTCTGACATGACAATACAGTGCGAACCCAATTGACTATCAATTTAACTAACTCAATATTATTGAACATATGTGATGTATGAACATGCTTAATTAATATTGCAGATTAAAAATACTGCACAATATTACTGAACGTGAATGTCGCCTTAGACATCCAATATGCATCAAAAGTTTCCGAATTGTATCACAAATGTCCTATCCTTTCCCTGTAATATATTACTACTACACAAATACTACCGTATTTGGCTCCAATCCAATTAGTTTTTCTAGTTTTTCCCCGAAAACATTCTAATCGTATTAATGGAACTTCTATTGTCCGAAGGAATTTTGCTTTTCCCCATTTCTGTGTTTCGCATTAGATGGGCTTGTGCAAAGGTCTACCTACGTCAAATGTGCTTCGCCTGTCCATCTGTCTGTACGGTAAAGTACACGCCTTAATTAAATTGAATTCATTTGCTGGAATTGAAATTACAAATTTGACTGAAATTACAGAGAAGTTTTCATTCATACGAAAATATTCGCAGAATTATTATTGACAACATAATTGAGTGGAGTATCAGAATAAAAAGCTGAAGGAGGACAAATTTGTAGAAAATCCAGATAGATGCCCCTTTGGAAGGAACACTTACAAACCAGCTAAAAGTTCTGGCTCCAAGAAATGTGAATACAGGACAGCTGTGTATTATCTATGTTACACGCTTGCCAATTCCTTGTTCCTGAACTTGTAGGCCTCTTTTCCACGTGACTAATGGTGAGCCATTCTCCACCTCACTTTTGTCGAGAACTCTACCGAATGGGGAGCTTGTGCAACGAGATTGGTTGGTTTGGAGTAGCCTTAAGAGTGCTTTCTTTTGCTTGCTATCTATGTTACACGCTTGCCAATTCCTTGTTCCTGAACTTGTAGGCCTCTTTTCCACGTGACTAATGGTGAACCATTCTCCACCTCACTTTTGTCGAGAACTCTACCGAATGGGGAGCTTGTGCAACGAGATTGGTTGGTTTGGAGTAGCCTTAAGAGTGCTTTCTTTTGCTTGCCTTGTCGATTATTGAGTACAAACACATTCAATCGTTCAAACCTCTGTCGTTCTGAAGGATATTCAAAACAAAAACTTTTGAAAAAGCTTTATGACAAATTGCCATCCCATGAAAACACCGAAGATCACATACAATGCTACGTTCAATGGCGGTCGCTGCGAATTCGGATTCGAAACGAGACTTCAGTTAATACACTTCTGAACGAACAGATTCTCAACGAAACAAAG
The DNA here is from genome assembly GCA_963969285.1 of Odontomyia ornata. Taxonomy (NCBI): domain Eukaryota; kingdom Metazoa; phylum Arthropoda; class Insecta; order Diptera; family Stratiomyidae; genus Odontomyia; species Odontomyia ornata. The sequence goes on along the minus strand of OZ017738.1, from coordinate 355,433,527 downwards.
AAGTGGTACGAAATTTTAAGGCGAATTTTGGATACAGTCCTATTTCTTGGCGAAAAAGGATTAGCATTCAGGGGAGAAAGAAACAATGGAAATTTTTTGGGGATTTTGGAATTGATCAGTCATTATGACCTGACACTTCGGGAACACTTACAAAAACTTGCAAGCTCACTACCTTTCAGTAGAAATGCAAAACGAGTTTATCGACATATGTGCTCAGCACGTTAAATTGGCTATACTGGAAGAACGCAAAAACGCCAAATATTTCGGTATTATTGTTGATGCGACACCAGATTCAAGTCATGTCGAACAAACTACTTTTGTTTTGCGATATGTTCATTTACACTCGAAGAAAAGCACATTTTCCATCTGCGAGAGATTTCTGGCTTTCGTCGACTGTCATCAAAAAACTGGGCAAGCAATTGCTAATTTGATTTGCGATACTTTGGAGAAATTTCCCTGGAAGATTGCAGAGCACAAGGATATGATAATGGTGCTAATATGAGAGGATCATATAATGGCGCACAACGTCATATTCTTGAAAAATGTTCAAACGCAATTTATTCTCCCTGTGCAACCCATAGCCTTAATTTGTGCGGCGTTGACTCGGCAGAATGCTGTGAGCCTGCAATTACTTTTTTTTGGAGTAGTTCAAAAGTTCTACACCAGTTTCAGTAGCAGTCCACAACGTTGGGGAATTCTTAAAAAAAATGTACCATCTTTGATTCTCAAACTTTCAGACACAAGATGGTCTGCTAGAGTTGATACGGTTAAACCTTTTGCCAAACATATTGTGGGGTTGCAAGAAGCATTACGAGAGTTGACGAAACTAAACATGACAGCAGAAACCCGCAGTGATGTTAACGGCGTCCTTAAATACACAGGAAAATTTGAGTGCGTCTTGATGTCTTCAATTTGGATAAAGGCGTTGACCGCTATTAACGAAAGGAGCATCATTCTTCAGGACAGACGCTATATTAGATATTGAAGTCAAAAATTTTGAAAGTTTGTTAAGTGACTTAAAAATGATTCGAGATCAATGGGCTCACATTTTTTCTGGATGCAAAACGGTGGCGAATCAATGTGGGATCTCAGCCACATTTCCTGATACCCGAAAAAGACAATTGAATAGGCGTTACGCTGAAAACAAAGATAACGACGTTAGTTGTTCCGAGGATCCCGAGACTCACTTCAAAAGAAACACATTCTTCGTTATTCTGGACACTGTTATTGCAGGATATCCAATAGGTTCCATGCTATGAAGGATTCACATGGTACTTTTTCGTTCTTATGGCAGTTTACGTTTATGGAGGCACCCGAAATCCGAAATGCTGCCACAAAATTCGTCGAAAAATATTAGTTAGATGTTTCTGAAGACTTGGGAGATGAAATGATACATTTTAAACATATATTGGAAGCTAATTTTGAAGAAGAACCATCGCCTTTCAAATTGCTAAATGAAATCGATGCTAGGAGTTTGGAAACGATTTTCCCCAAATGTGAGTGTTGCTCTTCGAATATTTTGCACTATACCAGTCACCGTCTCCAGTGCTGAACGGTCATTCAGTGTTCTGGCTCGCATAAAAAACTTTCATCGTTCATGCTCCACACAAGATCGTGTGTCTGCACTTGGCACACTTTGCATCGAGGCCCCATTAGCCAGGCTGTTGAACTTTGACGCAATTATCAAAATTTTCGCATCAAAAAAAGCAAGAAAAGTTCATTTAAAATTGGGAGATTAAATTTTTTAAATTCAGAACTTTCTAAATTTTTGAATCCATATTTAGTGTTGTTTGAGTAGTAAGTGTGTTGTGTATAGTAAGTGTTGTAAATAGAATAAATGTAAACAGTTATCAACCTCATGTATCTTTTATGTAGACAACCGAGTATTACAACAGTGGACAACAGTAATTGAATGTTTTAAATAAAAATTTCAAATTTGTTGAAATGAATTTTTTCAAATAACAATGAACCAATTCAAAATGCGATAACACTCGTTGAAGAATACCTGCAAAGAAAAATCGGCACTTTCTCCGATACATTATCTGTTCAATATCTTCATATCTCTTGTTGCAATATTTTCCTGAGACAGTTTTCTTTACTTTTCTCAATCATTTCCTGCACAGCTAATGCAAACGTTTTATTAAGTATTTTGATTATAAGTTTTTACGGGAGCCCGTAGTGGTTTACCCCCCGGGCCCGGATTTTCTCTCGACGGCCCTGCCCGGATTTTCTCTCGACGGCCCTGCCCGAACCAACATGTAAATATTCCAAAACTGCAAATAGTGTTAAGTTCCTTTTAACATTGCAAATTTTATTGTTTGTTGTATACAAAGATTATAAAAAACGGCGGTTTAGTACAGCGAGGATAATAACTAATAGTGAGACTTTTTGAACACAACCAAGGAACAATAACCAGCGTCAAAAATTAATCAAAAACAGTCAACGCAGAAAATTTCAAGTAAACCACTCAGGAACAACCAGCGATGACAATTTCAAAATACGATCAATTATATAACGATTTAGAAAATAACACTTTTCTTGGTTTCCACTTCATTAACTCTATAACAATTTGGTACAAAAATATAGTTGGCAAATATAGGTAAATTAATATAAGTGTCTGATTTTGATATTCTTTCACAGAATTCAATTTAAAAAATGTTTTTCACTTTGCTACATGAACATTTTAATGATTCGCGTTGCACGAAAATCTTACTAATTTGCGTTCACAAGGATAAAATAAAAAATTTCCTTTTTTCTTTGATTCTACAATTTCTTCAGTAATTAAACTTTTCCACTTTAGTTTATCATTAGGTGATTCGATGCGCTCGATTTGTTGAATTTTTGTAGATGTACTCGTATATGTAGATTGTCACTTTGTGTCCAAAATATTTATATCCTTAATAAAAGATTTCAACGTACATTGAAATTATAATCCTTTATATGTTGTTTTGTTTCCCTTGGCCTGGTGAGTTCTATTTTTCTGGGGCTGCTTGCTCAATTCCGATCACTGAGGTTAATCCTTTTTGTCCGAGCGTTGTAGGCTTGGTCTATTGGGGTCTCGAGTGATGTTTTCCACGTGTCAAGGATGTTATTGCCTAAAATATGCTTACGCTAGGTCTGGATGCAACGTGCATCGCGAGAACTTGCAAAATTCGTGGGAAAAGCACTGTAAGCATTTATGTTTTCCATAAAGTGGAAAGGAACTAGATCGTTTGTTAAGTTACATCATTCAATCCATTTGCTTACCAACAAAAGTCCAACCTAAACAAACAAAAAAAGACAACCATGAAATATCAATCCTATCGCGTGGCTATACATGTAACAGGCAAATTGAAAAGTCCCCGGTCAAATGGGGCCGTTTTTAAAGATTTCATCCTTTAAACGATCCAATAACGCTATATAATAATCGCTGTTGATTGTCAGGCCCTTTTGGAGGTAATCAATGAATATTATACCTTGCGCATCCCAGAATACTCATGCCATAACCTTGCCATCTGACTGTTGTGTTTTTCCTTGCTTTGGATTCGGTTCATCGTGTGCAGTCCACTCAGCTAACTGTCGATTGGACTCCGGAGTGAAATGATGGAGCCATATTTCATCTACAGGTATTGTCACATATCGACGCAAAAATTCAGGTTTATTGCGCTTAAACAGCATCAAACACTGCTCTGAATCATTAAAACGTTGTTGATTGTGAGCTCGCGCGGCACTCATTTTGCACACAGCTTTCTCATGTACAAATATATGATGTACACGTTCAGATATCTTCACAATGTCTGCTATCTCGATTAACTTCACTTTACGGTCATTCAAAATTATTTTATGAACTTTTTTGACGTTTTCGTAGGTGACAGCTTCTTTTGGGCGTCCACTGCGTTCGCCGTCTTCGGTGCTCATTTCATTTCGTTTAAACTTAGCATACCAATCAATGATGGTTGATTTTCCTGGTGCCGACCCCGGAAACTCTTCATCAAGCCAAGATTTTGCTTCAACTGTATTTTTTCCCTTCAAAAAGCAATATTTTATCAGCACACGAAATTCTTTTATTTTCCATCTTTTTTCAAATAACAAAAGTAGCTAGACTCACAACGCAATATCTCACAAACCAATGGTCGGACTGCTGTTAAATTTTGACACATATCGTTTGAAGGTTGGTACTAACTAAAAATCATATGGATTTAAAACACACCGCCATCTGTGTATCACACCGGGGAATTTTCAATTGGCCTGTTAAACATACCAGTCGCATAATCATAAAATGCAATTTCTTTTTATTTCTTCTACACTCATTCTAAATATCGAGTGTACCCATATTACGTTGCATTGCATTAATAACCCATCACGTGTTGAAGTATTCCCTGACCACACTCAATGCACGCTAATTGTCTTACTCATCAAGGGGTTGGCGACCATACCCAAGTGATGCGTACGAACATGGGTTATTGACATATTAGTACATGCATAAGGTATGGAATATGGACATCTATCCATCGAACAAAATAAATGCATGTGAATGTAGTAACTGGAATGAAATAATTGGACTTTGGTAATATCGAGACGCGCGAGTTTTTGTTCATGAGGCAATAAATCAATTCAATAAAAAGCATAGGTAGAAATATGTCAATTAACGAAGTTTTGCTTACACTTAAAAAAAAAGAGAAAAACACATTAGCTGCGTAAGACACACATTAACTTCGTAAGAAAATTGTATAAATACTGAAGTGTGATTGAATAAAATCTAATCGTCTTGGCGTTTTCATTGCAAGTCTTCCTTCAGCGAAGCTAAATTTGCGGCGTTTGCGGAGCAATTCTCCGCTTGCGTAGTAACGAAACTCAGAATAACAAGATAACGACCCTGCCATAGCAATTCATAGGAGAAATTTATAACATTTATACTATTTCGGGTGTTTTTGGGATTTATACTTAAAGGGTTTTCTTGATTAATTTAGGATTTGGTTTTATACCTTTGTCCGTTTTTATATGTCCTAGAAATTCTGATTCCCTTTTCATAAAGTTACATTTATCTGTCTGTAATTTCAATCCGTTTTCTTTAAGTCGATTTAAAATTTTCGTCAAATTTTGGATATGTTCGTCAAGAGAGGTTGAAAAAATCAGTATGTCGTCCAAGTACACTATACAAATTTAATTTAGTAGTCCGTCCAATACTTCGTTCATCATCTTTTGAAACCAAAAGGCATTTGATTAAATTCGGAGTGTCTATATGGGGTTGAAAATTCTGTTTTTGGTCGGTCATTTTCGTCAACGTCTGTTCCTATGGCTATATCTATTATGGGTAAATTTCTTGAGGCGCGTCTTCGCGAAAATCCTGGTTTTGGGCTTGACTTGTATCCGGTTCGATGTTTCTATCTGTTGCAAACTGGCTTGCAACACGAAAGCAGCGTTGTTCTTTTTCATGATTTTTAGTATAAATTTTGATTGATTGTTAAGTTTTAAGTGATGCAATTGTGCATTCCTCCCCCCTCGTTGAGGGGTTCCTCAACCGCTGGGTTACACATTGATAGTGAAATCTGCATTGGAGTGCCGTCGTGGTTCTGGTGTCGGTTTCAAGTTATCGGAATTGTCGTGTCTCTGCCGTCGGCATTGTCCCTTACTGCAAATTATGACAGCAATTACAATCAGTATCCCCAAGGTGGTGTAACTGACTATCAAGGGGTGGTGTGTTGTTAGTTTGACATCATTGGTTAGCTCGGAGTTCCGTTGATCTTCTAGAAGTCGCTGTAGTGCGGTGAGTTCATCGATATCGGTAGCGTATGGTGTTGCAGCATGGTACTTCAACGAGCCGAGGGCCGGTAAATCCTTAGATATGTTGAAGTTTGTGAAAGCTGTATACGTTAGATGCGTGGTTGTATTGAAGACGCTGGAGCTGTACAGATTAGGTTGAGCATTTCTTAAGGAACACTCATGACGAATTTCAAGGAGCCCTGCATGTTCCAATGTAATTTGGAATGTGTTCGTGCCACATACTGCGTTAAGTTTGACGGGTTCCTTAAATGCGAATATCCATTGATTCATGGTTCGCAGCTTCACGCACACATATTGATCGATCACTCGTGCTAAGGGGCATAGTGTGCTGCTTATGTTGTTGAAAAGCTCGATTTCGCACGCTCGATAGCTGGAAGCTGACGTATATATTGTTTGTAGCCTGGGACAAATGAGGTGGTTCGTCTTGCTCTCCATGCATGTTCCGAGTATTTCGGAGGTGATGGGTAAGTCATTGTCCCCATGGTTGTTCACCGCTAATAATGAGAACTTCGGTTCAATGGCAACTATGGTGTTGTTGATTATAATTGGTATAGGCGTAATCCGAAACAGATGAAATTGTTCCTGGGCTGTGAGTGGCAACCTTACGTTGAAGATAAAGTAGTCCCGCGTGGCGGCACTTTTGATGGTCATCAATTTGTAAAATGCGGCTGGATCGTCATCCTGAATAGGTATTTGAAGCGGTGGTGCCAAATGAGATTTTGTTTTGTGTATTTCGTGTTGGATCTGGCTGACTGGCAATAGCATTGGGCTGAGTCTTCCATGATGTGTATCAACAAGGACATCTATCAATAGTGCTTGGACTCTTTGTTGGCTGGATGCTCTTAGTGTCAGCTGGATGGCAATCGTGGTAATTAATTGAGTGATGCGTTGCTGATTCTCCTGAGCATCGAATTCTTGGATCCTGTTAATTAGTTCTTGGATCTGTTTTTCCACGTCTCCGAAAGTCTCGTTAACTTGCGCCTGATCCTTCTTGATAATATTTAGTGTGGCATCGAGAATTGACGTCTGGTTTTTTATGAGTTCAAGGAGATGACCTTCATTTGCCTTGACGTGGTCAATAGTTCTGACCATTTCTTGCGCATATTCTGAGTCCAGGATCCCAAAGAGTGAATGGGCGATGTTACCCACCAGGTCAATGCCGCCTCTTTTATTTCGTTTCCTGGTTAATGCACTTCGTTTAGCTCCAATTCGGCAATTATATAATCGAATTGCTTGACTAGGGAGTTACATGTGGCATTAGGTTGTATCAGACCGCATAGGTGTTGTAGCCCGTCTCTATCGTTGTGCATTGCTGTTAAGCCCCTCCAAATGGGTTTGAAGTCATAATAAATTATGAGGTTCCATTCGCCTGCCATTGGTTGGATGGTTGCCATTCGCTCAAAATGGATACCTGGTGCTTGGTTGAATTGTGTTATAACAACTGGAGATGCCAAAATAAGTGGTAGCGCAAGCAGTGCTATCAAGGTAGTCAACATTCCTGGAGCTACTATCATCTTTTGTCGTTTTTTTGGAGTGGCTTGACTGTTTGAATCATCGCTGGAGCTAGATAGGCTTTCGTAGCTAGGGTGTGATGGTCCTGATTCATCTTGGACATTTTGCTGGGAAGAAGGCCTGCCTGAATGGGATGGTCCAGGCGCATTCTTAGAGTCCTCAGGAATGGTGGGAGTTGACCGCTGGAGACTGAAGAAATCTTCTGTGGGTAATGGAGCTAATCGATGGATTGATCGTGTTCACATACTCTGTGCTGTTTTGACTTCCACAACTCGCACCATTCCATCATCACCCTTGATGACCTTTGAAATTCGGCCAATTGGCCAATTTTGTATAGGGCAGTTGCCCTTTTTTATGACCACCATCATCCCTGGTTCAATGTTGGCAGATCGATCACGCCATTTTTGCTTGGCCTGTAGCTGATTTAGATAATCCTGTGACCAGCGTTTCCAGAACTCCATTCTTAGCCGTTTTACAAGATCCCATCGACGCAACAAACCGGAGGTATTAGGCACCGCATTGATGTCAACTTGTGCTGTTAAAGGCTCACCGATTAGAAAGTGACCTGGTGTTAAAGCTTCTAAATCTCTTGGGTCTGTTGACATGGGAGTGATTGGTCTAGAGTTCAATACTGCCTCTACCCCAACCACAACGGTCTCCAGTTCCTCATACGTAAGTGATGCCGACGAAACACTGCGCGCCAAGAGATGCTTCGCTGATTTAACGGCTGCCTCCCACAGGCCACCAAAGTGTGGTGTTCTTGGAAGAATGAATTTGAACTGGATTCCTCTTGAGCTGCATGCCCTGATGATGGACTCCTGAGCTGGTTGTGAGTATATCACTGACTCAAGCTCAGCCAACTTCCTTGCGCCAACAAAATTGGTTACGTTGTCGCAGTAGAGCCTTTCGCAATGGCCTCTCCTTCCTAAGAATCGTATAAGGGAGCCAATGAACGCATCAGTTGACAGATCAGTTGCCAGCTCCAGGTGGACGGCCTTGGTGGCAAAGCAGCAAAACACTACAATGTAGGCCTTCTGAGGTTTTTTACCTCGGACCTTATAGTGCACCCAAAATGGGCCACAAAAGTCCACTCCCGCGTTTATGAACGGTCGAGCAGGCTGGACTCTAGTTCTCGGCAGATTTCCCATAATTTGACTCATGAGAGCTGGTTTTACCTTGGAGCAGGTTACGCAATGGTGCACAATTGATCTCGCCATGATTTTTCCCTTAATGGGCCAGAATCTCTGCTGGGTTTGGTTAAGCAGCGTTTGTGGGCCGCAGTGAAAGTTTTGATCATGGATGCTCCTCATGAGCAATTTGACCAACGGGTCATTGTAAGGAAGCAGCATAGGATGTTTAGCATCATATGAGCTTGACGAATTTCGAAGACGACCGGAAACTCGGATGATTCCGTCTTCATCGATAAATGGTGTCAGATCCGAAAGATGGCTTCCCTTTTTTACCATGTTGTGTTTCTTGAGGTGGCTCAGGTCATCCTTGAAGTCGTTTGCTTGTATGGTGCGAACGATGGAAATCAGGGCCTTCTGCAATTCTTCCGGTGCCAATGAAATATGTTCAGCTCTGTTAGATTGTGGTTGTCTGGCGTGACGGCTAAAAAGAAGCATGTATGCAACTATCCTCTGCAAGGTTGTGAAGGAGTTGTGGTTGATAAGATACATGATATCGACTAGTGTTGCGACGGCAGCGACGGTCACTTCAGGTTTCTTCTGTTTGAGTTCTGTTGAACTGCTGGATGTGATTTGATTGATATTTTTGTGGAAAGTGCCTGGCCACGAGGCCTCACTGCCATGCAGAAACAAGGGACCATAGAACCAAATGTTTGATGATGCCAGCCTGCGAGCCGACATTCCGCGGGAAACTATGTCAGCTGGATTATCAGCGGATCTCACACGACGCGACTGATCGGATAATGATCCCTCCTGGATTCTAGCCACTCTGTTGGCCACGAAGGTTTCAAACGATGATGATGATGTATTGATCCATGCGAAAACCACTTCCGAATCGCTCCAGAAAAACATTGGACGTTCTTCGTAGTTCAGATCCTTCTTCACTCTTGTGGCAAGCTCGACTCCCAAAAGAGCCGCGCACAACTCCAGGCGTGTTATTAGTTGTGTTTTAAGAGGTGCCACTCGAGATTTTGCGCACAGAAGCCGAACAATTACCTTCCCACCCTGATGAATAGATCGGAGGTAAACTGCCGCTCCATAAGCCTTCTGGGAAGCATCCACAAAAACATGAACCTACACTGATCTGGGCGTCTGCTGGGAGAACATGTGCCGTGGGAAACGTATGTCCTGCAAATACTTGATGTCGTCGCGGAATGATCTCCACGATGCTTCCAAGTCTGAAGATAATGGGTCATCCCAAGAGCCATCTTTGCGGTCACTACTCTTGGTGAGAGTAGCCCTAAGGGGTCGAATATCCTAGCCAGTTCTGAAGTAACGGTGCGCCGTGTGATTGCTTGCTCGGCAGACTGGTTGACTCTTATGAGGAATTGGTCGTCGTTTGGTCGCCACATTAGCCCCAATGTCTTGATGGTATTTGCTTGAAGTCCCTCCAGATCCAATTCAACCTCTTGATGTTCAACTGGTATGTGATCCAGAAGTCTCTGATTGTTTGCGCACCATTTGCGCAAATTAAAACCAGCGAGTCCCAGTAATTCGGACAATTGTTTTTGCATCTCTATGGTCTCGATTAATGAGTTGGAGCCCACCAATCCATCATCCAAGTAGAAATATTCCTTCAGGGCGACAGATCCTAATAGATATCTCAGGTGGTTATCCTGTGCGATCTTCAGGGGGCACTTGGTTGCCAAATAGGGTGCAGCACGGGTACCATATGTGACAGTATTCAGTTGATAGTATTTAGCGGGCTGCATAGGATTATCACGCCACAGGATAAACTGGTATCTTCTATCTTCTGGATGCATCAAAATCTGACGATACATCTTCTGGATGTCGGCAGTAAAGACGTAGGTTGGAAGGCGGAAACGGAGCAGAACGGTGAACAACTCCGGTTGAACTTTTGGTCCAGTGTGTAATATGTCATAAAGTGACATGCCGGACGTGGTTTTTGATGATGCATCAAAAACCACTCGAAGCTTTGTGGTTGAACTCTCGGGCTTCAGCACGTAGTGGTGTGGTATGACGTAATGATTGTCTGGTAATTCGGAGGCACTTATTCTGGACATGTGGCCCAATGATTCATACTCCCTCATGAAATCGTTGTATTGTTCGCGTAAGGATGAGTCCTTTGCCAATCGTTTCTCAAGAGAACAGAGTCGATTAAATGCCGTTTTCTTTGACTCTCCCAACGCGGCGGCTCCATCCAAAAAAGGCAATCGCACCATGAAACGACCATTCTGCACCTTCCTAGTGTGTTCCACAAAGTGGCTCTCGCAACGCTTCTCGGCCAACGACAGAGATGGTTGATAGCTGCAACCTCATCAATTCTCCAGAATCTCTCGACAAGCTCGTTGATACTTTGCTCCTCTGCCGTGAATACACCACACGTAACATGAGATGAATTTGCTTCGTTGATCCCCCCGGACATCACCCAACCAAGGAAGGTATTTTGGAGAATTGGCAAACTGGTCTTAGGAGCTGATGATGAAATTCAGCCCCTAAGAGGATATCTACATGTTCAGGTTGATTGAAAGTGGGGTCGGCCAAAGAAACTGTTGCTGGTATTGACCATGAATTGATATCAACATGCCTTGATGGTTGTTTGGACACAATCTCTGGAAGTACAAATGCTTCAAGTCTGGTCGAGTAATTTGTGACTCGGGAGAAAACTTCTAACTCGATTCTTCGTCTCGAGTTCCTTGCAGCTCCATCAATTCCTTCAATTTGCAAATCCGCTTTGTGTGACAACAATCCCAATCGTTTAACAAGCCTCTCGGTCGCCAAGTTGACCTGAGATCCGTAATCGAGCATTGCTCTGCATGTTACGGTTAATCCATTGTGCGATTTCACCAGAATTTCTGCGGTGCCAAGGAGAACATATGTGTGGCGATCATGAATGGACGAGGCTGCAAGGGACGATGAACTGGATGGTTAGATATCTTTTTGAGTACCCCTGTTGTTGTCTTGCCCTGTTTTGGGTTGCCGAATTGTGTCGAGATGGAGGAGAGTATTGTGCTTATGGTTGCACCTGGTGCAGGCTCGTAAGGTACATGCACTGGCCTTGTACCCTGGTCGAAGACAATTAACACACAATTTGTTCTTCTGGATACACTGGAGCCTGGTTGCAACTGGCATTTGCAAGAACTGCTTGCAAGAAAACATTGGATGTATTGATTGCTTGCACACAGTGCAGATTGTATTTCTTTTGTCGGGGACAGTAGTTGTTGTGAGGGATCTTGCTGAGCTCGGTTTATCCCTGTTACCGATGGATTCAAGTGACTGGAACCGAAACTCCGAAAAATCCAAGAATGCCCGTATTGACTGATTCTCCTTTGGCTTGGTGATGGATTGCTCGTACAGTGTGTGGCTCTGTTTATCCAATTTTTTAACAAGAAAGTGGAGAAGCAGTGGATCCCAAGTCGAAACCTCCACCCCAAGATTGCTCAGTGCGAGAAGGCCTTCATGGACGGTATCATGAAGGTTTTTTACTATTGATGATGTTGGCGTGTCAGTGGTAATAGCCAGCGAGCTCATAATCTTCGAAATGATCGCTGAAGTTAATAGCCTTTTGTTATAATATCGGCCTCGAATTACGTCCCAGGCTGAAGTGTAATTCGCTTCCGTCAATGGAAGGTGTCGAATGAGCTTCTCTGCCTCGCCAGTAAGATGGTTCTTCAAGTACCACATTTTTTGTATTGCAGGTATTGATTGTACGTGTATCATCTGCGTTAACACGTTACAGAATTGACCCCATCTGAGGTAATCACCATCAAACGTTGGAATAGTGACCTTGGGAAGGCGTATTGATAAGGCACCTGTGTTGGCAGCAACCTGGTTCATGAATATTGGTTGTGATGTTTCTGTCGTCATCAAACTCTCCCTAACGATGTCTTCCAGCCTTATGTATGCCTCCATGTCATGATCTGTAGGATCATCATCAAGTTCGAGGATAGAGTAGTGAAGGTCCTCAATTTAGCTCCACAACTTCTTCACCAGATTGTGCACCAAGCCCATACACTGAGGGCTCATTTCTGTTGATAATCTCGTTAAATGGCGATGAGCAGTCGCCATGATAGCCTTTTGGCGGCGTATTAACGTGGTTATCTCCAATGGTTGTGCGGAGTGGTGGTTAATTAGACATTTGGTTTGTGATCCTTCACACCACGATCCCTTTCATCTTTCAGCTCAGTGCTCTGAATATTGTCCATTGGTTGTGTGGAAGTAGGAATGTTCAGTGGGAACTGGATCCTATGCACGGATTTTGTTGTCCGTTTCTTCAAATCTATCCCATGCAGCTGACAGCTCTCGAAGGCGCCTTTCAAAGTAGAAGCTTGTTTTCCTTTGTGCACTGTCCTTGCTGTAGTTACGGATCAGTGTTTGAATTTCCTCTCCAGTTTTCTGTTGCTCTGTGGTGAGCTGGTCCATGTTGATTGATATGGTGTGGCAGATTCACCGAATGGAAGTTCAGTCGAAGGATCTTGAAGGATCACCAGTCGTTCTACTCGAGGTGGCGTGAATATGTATCACGTTGGGGTCACCTAAAAATGTTGCAAACTGGCTTGCAACACGAAAGCAGCGTTGTTCTTGGGCAGTTTGATGCGCACATAAACTCATCAAACTTCGATGTGCAACTGTGTGGTACTCAGGCACTTTAACCAGTGCACCAACGATGTATAATTACACTTGCCACTTCTATTTGAGGGAATACTATTTGAGTCAATATATTTAGTTTGATGAGCACATAAGCTCATCAAACTTCGCGAATTAATTGTTTGGTGCTCAGGCACTTTAACCAGTGCACCAACGATAATGTTTTTTTTTGCTCACTGTCTAAATGGATTTTTATGAATTGCACAAAATGCACTCAGCACTAAGCACCAAAGCACTGGCAATCCACAAAAAAGGGGGAAGGCTGTAATCCACAAGGCCACAAGAACAACAAACACTGGCTGGTCTCTCTTAGCTATTCACAACACAATTCAACCACAAGAAACAACACAAACGCTTCCACTGGTGGTCCAAACTAGAATGACTTTTATTCAATTAATATCTAACGTTTAACAAAATTAAAATTGCTGATTGCACTATTCCCACATAGACGCACGTGCATTTTGTATGCTACAAAAGTCTTGACGCTTGTGGATGACGAGAATATCAAGCGATACTTGATATGGTCTAATCGCGGGCAAAAGTGCTGATGATGGGTCTATGTGGGATCCATGCATTACATTTCGATACCAAACTTGAAACTATCAAACAAACAAATGTTACAATGTATCAAATGATACACTGTATGAATTTTAGGATGACTTTTGATGAATTGGTAAATGTTACAATGTATCAAATGATACATTGCATGATTTTTAGTATAAATTTTGATGGATTGTTAAGTTTTAAGTGATGCAATTGTACACTATCCTTTGTGTAATTGATTTCCATTGGTTCCGGTCTTTGTGAATTTCGGCTGACATTATCCTGTCTATTCCTATGGTTGTTCCTGAAATTGTGTAACTTATTATTAGCCATATTCTTGTTTTGTCCTTTCGAGATTCCTGAATATTGTTCATTGTCTCTCCTATGTGGTATGAAGTTAGGACGCTGAACATTATTACAAAAAGATTTCCATTTTGGACGGGATTTGAGTCGTTTGATTTGTTTTGGCGATTTGTTTGAAATTTGTCGTTTGACTTATCGGAAGATGTATTATCGTATTTGGGGTTATTAATCATATTTTGTTTAATTAAATATAAATATAACTCTGTAATATTATGCGATTCCGTATTAAATAGAGCTACAGACATTATTTTCGGTACTTTTTGTTTGAATATATCATTTATTAGATCAGGTATACTGTTTTCGTTATATATATCACTTCGCTCACTATTTGTTTTGCTTAAAATATCTGATTGAATTCTTAATAAATAATTGTAAATTTCACTGACAGGTTTCTTCGATGATGCGCTCGTTGCTTTTTCAATAAGTCTTTCATATGATTCCTGTCATGTAAATACTTTCAGTAATAACTCTCGAACTAGAGGCCATGTCCTTTGATTTCGTGGGATGTTTGGTATCACATCTCCAGCGTATCCAAGGATTTTGGGGAGAATATAGAAGTTTTCGACGAATTCTGTATCTTCTGGGTTCCCTATGCCTCTATATGTACACCAAGTCGATTTGTCTAATAAAAGAACTCACATCTTCCTTTCTTGTAAAGGGTTTTACCGCTGCCATGACTCTTGCTGTCGTATCTGCTACCGCATGCATGTTTGCTGCTCCGTTTGCTTGATCCTCTCGGTTGATTGCTTGATTAGCTGCTTCGATGTTTAAATTTTGGATTTGTTTCCTGATTGCTTCCATTTTTTCAGTTTTTATATCGTTTCACTTTTTGTTAACGCTGCCGATTTTTTGTATTCTGAGTTCTTGTAGGCTTCTCAGTTTGATAATTACAACTTGTTAAAAGTTAGCTTTTGGATTTCTTACGGAAGTCTCCCCATAGCCTTTTTAAGATTCCATGTTGTAAGGCTTATCAGAATCTCCAAAAGGTTCACTTTACTCGTTTTATTAGTTACTTTTGTTAATTACGTGCCATTTTTTATTATAACATTACACTATTAACTGTTCACTTTCTTTTAACTTATTTTACTTGCTAAGTCCGTTCGGCTCACAAAAATCACTATTCCGGCCTATTGCACTTCTAAAGGCAGCTATTTCGTTCGCGGATTTAACTATTCGCGACATTTCTTTTGAGCGTATCTTAGAAACTTTATTACGAGTAAATTAGTTTCACGTTACGAACGCCGACTGCGCCAGTTTAGTTTGAGCCTAAGCGGTTGTCCGAAAAAAATAAAACCCGAGTAAGTTTTTGTCTTGAACAACTTTATTGTTTAACCCTTAAATGCGTGAATTTTGTTATTGGTTTGGAATAATTATTTTTAATTATATTAAGGTCTATAAAGCACAGGAAAAATAGTTAAAAAATATAGCATTGACTTGTAGCCACTGAAGATGAAAAAACCATATGTTGCATATCTGCAACAGCACGCATTTATTACATTCCTGCAACAGTGTACACTTATAGCTACGTACAGGGAATAAGATGTATGCTAAACACTCAATAAAGTAGATATTTGAAATTCGTTATTTATTCTTGGTGAAATTTACAAAAACAATTCTTATCTCTATTAGAGCATAAGCTCACTCTACATTTTTCACAATATGTGAATATGTAGCCCTTACAGTTTGGGTATTTACACCTGGCCCGATCACCCCATTTTGGCCAGTGTCTTGTCTTGGCGGACATCTTTAGTGGGCATAGTTTGTGCTGGTCCACGCTTCTTCTTCAGCTGCAAATCAGCTTCTAAAGTTGAAGTGCTTGGGCGGCCCCTTTTTGCACCATTGCTCTGTAGGCCGAGGTTACATAAGGTATTTGCCAGCTCAAGTCTATATTTGCACAGATTCAAAGGCTTCGTATTAGGTCTGGTTTGCTTCAGAGTTTTTTTGTACAATAACCATGAATTTATTATGGTCACATCCAAAAGGTGGAAAAACAAGCGATTTGTCCACTTTCTGCTTTTTCGAGTAATATGGTACCTTCCAATAAAGCTGTCAAGCAGATCAACTCCCCCCATATGGGTGTTGTAGTCTTTTATTATATTGGGACAATTTATTGGTACCCGCTGTTTCGTTGCTTTATCATACCTCGAAGTAGTGGTTACAGGCAAGGCTCCGGTATAGCTTGACAACAAAGTAACTGGCTTATTATCCTTCCAGGCTACTGCACTTTTATCGATACCATCGACATTGGCTACCTGTTCCTCATGGTATCCCCTTGGTACTTTTCTTTTCATCACACTTTTCTTATCCGGCAGTTTATTATTTGGGATACGATTTGACTGGATTGTTCCCAAGCAATATATTCCTTCCTTTGCAAGATAAGTGACCAAGGGCACCGATGTATAGTAATTGTCAAAGTATATAATATGGTTTGCACATCTTGGAACAATCCGCGCTAGCCGCACAACTGTGTTACCAGTTGGTCCCAAGTTTGGTTCGCCATTTATGCGAGGATGATTGCCAGCGCCAGTATAGATCTCAAATTTGTGTGCAAATCCATATATGCTACATATCAAGAAAAGCTTGAAACCCCATTTTTGCGGTTTATTGGGAAGGTATTGCATCATGTAGTGGCCCATTTTAGTAGCACACATTTGTTCATCTATAGACAAGCGTTGTTCCAAAGGTACAGCAGCATACTTGCTATTTAGATCGTCAATTATTGGCCGAATTTCGTGCAACCTATCATGGTTAGGATGGTCAACAGGTAAGTGAGTGCTATTGTCATCGAAGTGTAAAATAGAACAAATATTTTCGAAATTCTTTTGTGTCATGGTTGATTTTACAGGCTCATAGCCATATTGATCTGACCAGTACATCCGGAAGTTTGGGAATTTAGCAATAGAAGAATAAATAAGAATCCCAAGGAATTTATTGAGATCATTTTCAGTGATAGTAAAGGGATTTGAAATATTTTTCTGTGCAGAATATAAATTACTCTGTGATTTGATCTTTTCCCTAAGCTCTTGAGTGAAAAAGAAAGGATAAAATTGGTACGGCGTTTCTAATTCCAATATGCTGTCAGGATATTGAATATTTTGTGGAAAATTTGTAATGTTTTGATTGGTGCTGAGATTTATGCGTCTCCAGGCTACGCTGCCAAATCGTTAACGTGCTGCCTCAGTCTGCTGAACGGAAGGCTGTGGTGCCTTAGTTACATTTCCTAAAGTTGGGGCATTATCATTATAAAAATTACATAAAGATCATCAACAGTACTTTCCATAGGGATGTCCATATCTTCAGCATCTGCTTCCGCCGATAGCTGACGATTATTCCTATGTTCAACTTCCTCATCTTCCACTTCTCCTTCTGAGAATTCCATGTCATCTTCAGACTGATCTAGGTTCTGGAGGTATTCCTCGATTTCTTGGATGGTCAGCCCTCTTGGCATCCTAGAGAAAAACAACCAGAATTTGGATGGAATGCAGCAAGTAAGTTAGCCGGAAATCAAATTGCTTTGAGTGCAAATGCGCAATGTTGCACTTATGCAACAAACTGATTTTGACGAAAAATGTATATCAACTCTCTGAATTTCCGCAAAAAATATTTATTTCTTGCTCTTTTGGTGTTATAAGATGTCTAAAAACAAAAAACAAGCAACACTTGCCTAACAAAGTTACGAAAAAAACTGAATTACACTTTGCACTAATCACTTGTTTACATTCACACGCGCCTGCGATCTAACAAAGTCTGATTCCCAAGTGCAGAAATTTAAAATCAAGACGCCACGTCAACTGTCAAAACAACCATAAAATTTGGTTTAAATTATGGTATATTAAATTCGAATGTGCGTAACGGTTTCGGTTAAATCAGTTGAATTTCGGTATGTTGCAGATATGCAACAACGCGAATTTAAGGGTTAAATCTCAGTTAGAACTGAAATACAATTCTGTTTCAACTTAAAACGTAATCTCGGTTTACAAAGAAAATTCTTCAGCGAACATGTTATCTTTCAAGATGCGATAGTGAGCCGGATGTTGTTTGCAAAACAATTTTGATATATTCTATTCTTGCGAATTGCATATAAAGTTGCAGTTTCAAAATACAGTGTTGCATCTTGCTTTGAATACATAATGAATGATGTAATGCGGTCAGTATTTACATGTGGATCTTACGTCACTTATATATATATATATATATATATATATATATATATATATATATATATATATATATATATATATATATATATATATACATATATATATATATATATATATATATATATATATATATACATATATGTATATATATATATATATATATATATATATATATATATATATATATAAATATAAATATATATACAGAGGTGGCCAAAAGTGATCGGACAATACAAGAAACAAGCAATAAAATACTTTTACGAGCATAAGCTTTGAAATGAAATAAAAATTTTTCCCTTATATAAAAGTTACTTGTATTCTCAATTAAATGCACAAAAAAATAAAACAGAAATAAAAAGATTTTCACAAGAAAATTAACAACTAATTCAAATTCACATTGCATCAAGTGGACAAAAGTAATCGGACGTTCAATTGTAATACTTTTCTTTCTGATGATTCCATTAGAACATAGGCTTTTAATATCTAGTTGCGTATCCTTTTTGTTTTATAACTTCTGTTAACCTATTGGGCATAGACTGTACCAACTTACGGGTAACGTCCGGAGTAATGTTGTCCCATTCTTCTAATAACACCGTCTTCAGTTGACTTTTATTAGTAATGTGATGGTTCCTTATTTTTTTATCCAGATGATCCCAAAGATGTTCGATGGGATTTAGGTCTGGGGATTGCGGTGGTGTTTTTAATTGACCAGGAGTGTTGAAAAGGAGCCACATACGAACATCATGAGCTGTATGCTTTGGGTCATTATCTTGCTGGAACAAATAATGACCATCAAGACCCAATTTTTGTGCACTTTTTTTCAAATTTTCTTTCAAAATCGACAAGTAACCTAGTTTGTCCATAGGTTCGCCAATGAAAACAAGTTCTCCTACACCGTTGGCAGCCATGCAACCCCAGACCATTACACAGCCACCTCCGTGTTTTACTGTATGTTGAATGTTTTTGGGATGAAGCTCACTATTTTGAGTTCTCCACACCAACAACCTGCCGTCGGAGTGGTAGATATTAAACTTACTCTCATCAGAGAATATTATACGAGTCCAAAAGTCGAGCGGCTTGCTTTTAAATTCTTTTGCAAAGCATAATCTTTTCTTCTTATTAACTTTGCTAATTAGTGGTTTCTTTCGAGGTACTCTCGCTTGATAACCAGCACGGCTGAGAGCTCTACGAATAGTCCGGGCACTAACATTAACTAACGTTAATGTAATGCTTTGAATAATCTTTAAGAGTGGAATGTGATCTTTCGAGAGCACCGTTTGATTGAGGATGGTAGATGGTTGTATGCAGTAATTTAATGTGGAATAACTTGGATACTTCTTTGATTAGTGTTGAGGTAAAATCTGAACCTTGGTCTGTGAGGATTTGTTTTGGAATTCCGAACCTCGTAATGAATTGCAATAATTTGTTTGCCACTGTGGCAGCCTCATGATTTGGAATAGGATAGGCATCAGAGAACTTTGTAAGATCGTCCTGCAGTGTCAAAATAAATCGATTTCCCTGTTCTGTAATGGGCAATGGACCAACGATATCCAAGCTAATCTTTTCGAAAGGAGTAACGGCTGTGGAAGTTATTTCCATTGGTGCTTTTGTTAATTTTCTAGAAGTTTTATTCAATTGACATGATGCACAGTTTTTTATGTAAGACTTGATATCTTTTTTCATGTTCTTCCATTTATAATACTGTTTAATTTTATGGTATGTTTTATGATATCCATTATGTCCAGCAATTGGAGAATCATGAAATTGAGTTAGGATTTCGGGAATTTGTTCTTCGGTCGGAGTAATGATTTTATCATGATAAATATTGATCTTGATTTTTTCGTTCCGAAAAATGAATTGGATTATGTCTCTAAGTTTATTGTAATTAAACTGGTTTATCGAGTCTACAGGATTTGGAATGTTGATTTCGGATACTTTATCTTTGACGAGTTTCTTTTTTAAGTTTAGAATACAATAGAAGAAATCTTGATATGAAGGTTTTTCAAAAAATGAATGTTTCACGAAGAAATGGTAAATGGTTTGTTTGAAAATTGTTGCTGATTTTTCTATATCATAAAGTGCATAGCATTTATTCAGAATAATTTCTTTGTGGAGGCTTCTATCCAGGAATACGGTAGTATGGGGGTTTTGATAATCCTTGTCTATTGCAGTAAGATACGCAACGGGTGATTTCGTAGTATCTATGGCTCCATTCAGATCATTAGATTCGTAGATATTAGGAGGCATGGAGTTGTAATAAAACTTTACATAGTCCTGAAATGTATCGTCTATTTGAGTATGAAGGATAAGAGGACTATCGGACTGTATTTCAATTCGAGACAGTGCATCAGCATTTGAATTAACTCTACCCTGTTTATACATGATATCATAATCGAACTCTTCAAGTTTTAGCCTCCATCGTATCAGCTTACTTCCGCGATCTTTACAGTTCTTCAACCAAATAAGCGGACGATGATCAGTTATAATTTTAAATTTTCTTCCATACAAGTACGGTCGGAAAGTTTGAACTGCCCAGACAATAGCTAGTAACTCTCTTTCTGTGGTACTGTAGTTGGATTCGGATCTATTTAGAGTACGACTTGCATAAGAGATGGGTAAATCTACTTTTTGATTTCCCATTTGACCGAGAACAGCGCCGATTGCATAGCTGGATGCATCGGTTGTAAGAATGAATTCTTTGGTGAAATCAGGATACTGTAGGATAGGAGCGGTGATAAGTTTTGTTTTGAGGGTTTCGTAGGAGTTTGGTGAGAGGTTTTGTGAGTTTAGAAAAGTTCTCTATGAACCTTTTATAGTATCCGCAGAGTCCCAAAAAGGATTTTACAGATTTTGGATTTCTTGGAATGGGAAACTCTTTAACAGCTTTTATTTTTTCAGGATTGGGTAACACTCCTTCCCTAGAGATAACATGGCCTAAGTATATGACTTCATGTCGCATGAACTCACATTTTGCCGGTTCCAACTTTAATCCGCTTTTCCGGATTCTTTCAAAGACATTCCTGAGTTTTAGTTGGTGATCTTCGATGGAACTAGCGTAAATGACTATATCGTCGAGATAGACGAAGCATTGAATTCCTTGTAGCCCGGACAAAACAGCATTCATCAAACGCTGGAAAGTCGCTGGAGCATTTTTCAGTCCAAAAGGCATTCTCAAGTATTCATAATGGCCTAAAGGTGTAGAAAAAGCTGTTTTATTGCGATCCTCTGGTCTCATATCAATTTGATGAAAACCACTTGCGAGATCGAGAGTTGTAAAATATTTAGAATGTCCTAATTGATCTAGTATTTCTGTTATGTTGGGAATTGGAAAAACATCAGATTCAGTTACGCTGTTTAATTTTCTATAATCGATAACCACTCTCCACTTAATTTTCCCAGATGCGTCTTGTTTTTTCGGGACGACCCAAAGAGGTGCCGACCATGGGCTATTCGATGGTTGTATTATGCCTTGATCGAGCATTTTCCCAATTTGCTCATTTACCTCTTCTTTGTGAATTTCAGGATATCTGTAGGTTTTTGCAGATATTGGTCGGGAATCTGTAAGATTAATTTCATGTTGGCACAAATTCGTGCTAGTCAATTGGTCTCCCTCTAAAAAGAATATATCGGAGTACTCAGAAGTAATCTCTTGAATTGATTTTGTTTCTTCGAGGTTAAGGTGATCCAGTCTTAATGATTTTTCAAGTAAAATTTTCCGATTTAGGGATTTAATTGATTTCGATTGATTTATTGTTGGATTTTCCAACTGATTGATGCAGAGATTTAGATTTTTACTTGCATTGATTTTATTTTGGTCACCATTTTGATTTAGGACGTTAGTATTGATTTCTTCAAGAGAGATTTCAGGTGTTAATATTTCTTGATCTTCTTCTTTTACATTCAAGATCGAGACAAGAGCTTGTTGATTTTTATCGATAGAAGTGAGGGCTTCACCTAAAAATACTCCAGGAGACAGTTCTCTTCGATTTACAATGCCTTCTAAGACTTTAGGATTTTCTACATGGATTTTGATAAAGTTGATTGAACGAGATTTGATCGTCAGCATTGTTGGTTTTCTTGACTGATTGTAAAATCTTAGGTTGGGTGTTAATTGGTCAGACTGTGTTGATGATTCTGCTGGAGATTCGGATTCCAAAAATTGTGGGGGATCAAGATTTGAATCTAGTGAAGATTCGTCATTGATCTCATATATGTCTTCAGAGAGTTTGCGCACTTCCATTCTCACTATTTCACCTCTGACTGTTAGAAGATTTTGTGAGAAGTCCATGACACAGTCATGTTTACGCAAAAAGTCGCATCCCAACAACCCATCAACGGGTATGTTAGAGTTCTCGGGGATGATAGAGAACTCGTGAATTAGATCTTGTCGGGGAAACCTCAAATTTATCAGGGAAGAACCTACTGCTGAAGTGGTTCCACATATTCCCTGGAAACTGGTAATTTTTTCCACATCTACAAGAGTTTGTCCCATTAATGATTTACCTTTTATTATGGAGACGGCTGCTCCGGAATCGATCAAAAATCTAAAAGATAATTTTTTTGAATTAGGGCTAGTAAGAGTTATACAAGGCATCAAGGCATCACCAAACTGAAACAAATAAGGCAAATTTATTCCTTCAGAATTTCCGCTATGGTCCGAACACGAGTTCGGGAACGCTACCCCGTTTTTTGGATGATTAGATTCTTGAGAGGATTTATTATTATTTTTTTTATTATTGTATTCACGTTTCCGACATTCTTGGATAACGTGACCTTTCTTTTTGCAGTAATTGCAAACTTTTTCGTTTGCCACTAATACGTGTTGAGGAGGTTTCTGTTTATTTTTAAAGTTACAATCGGAAGTGTTATGGTTTTTACGTTTACAAATACTAATGAATTTTGTCGTCTTGTTAGAAGGGGAGGATGTTACGGATTTTGATTTAATGAGGGCGGATAATTTTTCTTCCTCAATAGCAACCTGCATGGCCTCGGTCAACGTTTTAACATTCCTTGCACGGAGGATGTTACTAATTGCAGGGTCTATGTTTAAAATGAATGTGTGTAGAATGAGCTCATTCATTGCGGCAATTCTACCTTTAAGTTCCAACTCATCTTCGTTAGCTTGTTTAACACATACAATCAAATTCTTCGCGGCGGTTTCAATACGAACGATAAATTGGGAGATAGTCTCCTTTGGGGCTTGCTTGCATTGCTGCAATTCTATCAACAGATGGTTGTAATGTTTTTTGCCTCCGTATAATAGTTTAAGGAAATTGCATAGCTCGCTCCAATCCCCGAAAGTGTGATTGGATACGGCTAATTCGGCTTTTCCTTCTAATTGCGTTATAGCATAGGCCAGCAGGACAGGCTCCTGTTCTGGGTATGCCAACCTGAATGCACGATTGCATCCGGTTATATATGAATTTAACTTTTCGCGGTCCCCATCAAAAGGTTTAATAAATTTCAAAAGGATTGTTGTATTAATCTTTTCTGTGCGTATAATTTCGGAAACGCTATTTGTCTCGGATTGTGATTGATTATCTTCAATCTCGGGTTCGGTGGAATTTACTTGCGGCATTTTACAAAGGTTCACTTAATAATCACTTCACAACACAATATTTTAACTTAAAAATGTGGAAATATATATATATATATATATATATATATATATATATATATATATATATATATATATATATATATATATATATATTTGATCAATATTTGTGAATGTAAATTCTTTTACTATTTAAAATGTGTGCAAGAAAAAGAACAGAAAAATTATTTTGACTCACGTGAATTGGAGTTTCGCTGGTAGAGATGAGAATTTGGGTTTGTTTGTTGGTGTTGGTAAAGATGAATTCAGCAGGATTAATTTGAAACGAAATTGTTCGACTCGAACAGGATGAATTGATTTGGCCTTTTGAATTGCTTAGTATGGCAGGATGTATCGATCGAATGATGCAAAAGTGAATTGGCGTTAATAGTTATTTTGCTGGTAGAGATGAGGATTTGAGTTGACGTTGATAAGATGAGTTCAGCAGGATGAATATGAAGCAAAATCGTTGGACTCGAGCAGGGTGAATTGATTTGATTTGTTTGGCAGGATGTATCGCTCAACTGTAGATCGAGTGATGCAAAACTGCGAACAGATAAAAGAACACAAGTTAAATTGTTTGGACTTCCTATTAATCACTGGATGGTTATATTTCGCGTAACCATCCCACTTCTGACACCAAAATTTTTCTCTGTTATGGATTCGTTTAGGAAATCACAAAAAAATCACAATAAACTTATTACAATTCTTTATTCACTGTTCACTTTGCATACAATACAATATCTTTTTCTTCTTGCATTTTTCAATTCAATTTGAATATTTCCACTTTAATAAACTTCAATACTTTTACAATTCGCTTTACTTTAATATACTCTAATCAACTGTTTTACTTTTAGGTATTCCTTTTCAACTGATTTACTTTTAGATGCTTTTTGTCAACTGGCTGAATTATATTTCTAAAGCCCTTTTATAGGACATTTCTGTTTACATAATACTTATTTCATAATATCTGCAATTCCGCACGCAAATTCCACTTCTTCGATTGTTTATAAAAATATCAATTTCGCGAGATTCGTTTGAGTTAATGATTTAGATTTGATTTGCATATTACTTACGCGCAGAATTGGATGATGTGTCGCGAGTTTTAGCGTAAACACAATTTCGCGTATTATGTTGATTAGATTTGCAAATATCACAAAAGTACAATCTCTCGTATGGGATGTTGGTACTTTTGGATGGATTGTTCCCGGTATTCGGCATTGTTTAGATTTCTGGAAGATTATTAGATTTGAGTTTCTTAGAATCAATTAGGAATATTAGTTTCTTAGAATCAATTAAATTTTCTGGTATTAGATATTTGCGAATTAAGATATTTGTTGACTTAGATATGCAATATTGGATACAAGGAATGAAGGTAAGTGTTGGGTCAATATGGTCAATGGGAATGCGGTTTGTAGGAGAGTGAATGGAACGTAGGGTCCATAACATTCATACACAACGTATTTCATTTTAAAATTGACAAATGTGCATATTCGAATTTAAAAATGACATGTGTTTTATTTTACTCACGGGGTATTTGATTTTACAATCGACTACAGTCAAAAATGATACACAAACTAAACTCCACGCACCAAACGACTCATTTCGTGACTTGCAACAAACTGTACAAGATGAATTCATAGCAAAACATATAAAGTTGATTTAAATTTCATAATATTAAGCGGAATATTGATCACATTAAGCGATCACGTTCTCATGTAAAATGCACAAGCGTTCTGGTTCCTGGAATTTTGGGCATACCTGCCGAATGATAAGACTAACCGCGATCACATTAAGCGGGACCTACTGTATTGCTAATGATTAAAGTGGAAAATGGGTTTTCTTCTAAATTTTCTATAATAGATAATTTTCTGATTCTACATAAACAATTATTACTTCATCTTCACGTTCTCCTTCTTATCCATCCAGATTTTCTGTATGCTGTTCTAAGAAAAGGGATGCATCCGTTGTGTCTTCATTAATATCATAAGTATTGTCATCTGTTATATAAGATTCAATATTGGAGCAAGTCTGACCCTGACAATTGAACCATTGTTGCGAACAAAATAATCCCACTTTTTGACAGCCACAATTCAGTTACAGTGTCAAAAAATAGTATTAAGCAGGCCTGGAACAGGCGGGAGTAAGGTTTGAATTGGCTCCAAACTGTTATCTGTTAATTTGCAACCCTATTCTTCTGGGTCCAAAAATAAGTCAATGACTCTCGGAACATCGCTGTTAATATTTTTAAACATTTGACTCGGCGAGGGGTAATAATCATTATCAACCACAACGGATTGAAGATCTACTCGAACAATTGCTGCGGCAGCTTTTAATATACTGACTCGTTCTTCGTTTGTATTTTGTTTTTTATATTCAAACCAAGCTTTATTGAGATAATCGTGTTGATTGTCTATAAAACAGATCATTGTTAAACTCCCCTGTTTCTTAGTTATAATTATTTTATTACCATACTTTAACTTTAATCTTCTCTTAAATGTTTTATTATCTTTATTTGAATTTTTGCTGTCTTTTAATTCTTGCAATGAAAATTGACAATGTATCCAAATATTCCCTCCATCGCCAAGTTAATTGAATCATTTTCAGGACGACCAACTTTATGCTCCGTAGTGGGCCTCAGAAAGGTATTATAACAGTTATTGTGGTACTTAGCTTCAACCAGCAAGTAACTCAAACGCATACTCAATGCGGGAAATAATAGGTTTTGCTACGTCATCAGAACGAATCCGAGCTTCAAGCGTAGATACATTATATATTTAGCGACAAACATTCTGCGCTTTCTTATTTTCAGCTTCTTCACTTGCTTTATCTCCGCAAAATAAGCAATATCTTTTAAAACAAAAATCTGGCTCACTAACTGTACTCTAGTATGAGCTGGACTTATCGTGGATGTACTATCTTGTTCTGTCTCGCGCGGTCTTTTAACTGCAGAAATACTACTCCTTCGAGTGTGCATTTTACTATACTGCACGAAGACATACGAGTATACTATGCTTTACGTTTACGTACAAACATAGTATCTAAATACTCACTTTTATTCACAGTTGCAATTTTTTAATTGTGATCCGCAGTCTGGATAACGTCACTCAAATTCACTCATAAACTAAGCTTATTTAGGAAGAACATTAATTTAATTCTGCAAAATATATACATGGTCATATTTTATAAAACAACGACGGGTTCAATTTCATGAAACCACTAAACTAGAAAACCCTCATAAAACAGTGCAACTACACTGATTAACTTCAGCAATAATCACGTTCACAGTTTCACCATAGCTGCTGCCATGTCAAAATCGAAAGAAAACACGCCGGTACAACTCCGTTTGTGTTGGGATGAAAATCGGTCAAACAAAAACGTCAGATTACTCCGTTTGTATTGCGATGAGTCGTTGCGAAAGAAAAAGCTCAAGTAAGGCCTTGTTTATTGTGTGATAAAAACTTAACAGTCACTCCATTGCAGTCAATGTGTCGATAGCCAGTATTGCCACTTGCAATTGTTTTTGTAGCATATAATTTCCATTTGCATGTAATTTCATTCCAGAACGAAGTAAAACTCAGTTAAACGGAGTGGTTTGATCTTTTTGGAATCATCCTACTCATCTTCGTGTTTATATGTTATCATGTTATCCGCCATTTCAGACTTTTTGACTAATTGTGTGTCTTTTCCTAACACATTTCGGCAAGTGCGCGTAGTTTCTAACACGTTTACGTTTTTGCATTTTCCTTATCATTTCGAACATTATTTGTGCTGCTCCTTGCTTAAATCTCGTAGTCTCACTCGCACATAGGTCGATTTTGTGGTTTTATGCGGTCAAAATTATTTGATTACTGAAACTTATTGGAAATGTGTTGATTAGGGTAAATCCGGGAGAGATGGCGCATGTTTTTTTAAATGTCTTTGGAAAGTCCTTGCACAAAAAAATAAATCAAATATATTATTTAATGAGAAATCTTGTTTCTAATATATATTTTGAAAATGAAAACCACACCATTAATGCAGCAAGTTTTATGAGTTTTTTCCCAAACATTTACAATGCGGCAACTCTCCCGTAGGCTTCGGGTGCCACGCCGCACCCATAAGGGAGTTATGCCGCTCCTGATGATATGATCTCAAACGAGTTTCTTCATGTAAATCTTAGTAATAAAACAGTTTCTTTCAACATGGTATTTATTTAATTCAACAAATTTTGATTTTGATTAAGAAATAACATCAAACGTGACTAGGCCTATTTAAAACATGAAAGTCCTTTTTCACATTACTAGATTTACCTCTTAGGTATTATATCTTATTTCTATTTACTTTTATCTCTTATTTCTAACTTACTAGATCTATATCTTACTTCCATTTTTGCGCCCACAGTCAATACATAATGAATCGAAAATTGTGCAGTCTTCACGAACCCATAATTCACAGGTTGAACAACGCAACCAATCGCAATGTTTCTTTGTTTCCTGGTACCGTTCACCACATTCTTTGCATACATCGAGGCTTTTATTGGTGTTCTCTTTGTTGTTTCGACACCCAGGGTTTGTTGATGCGGACGTGTTTTCTTCGCTATCCTCCAAAATTATGCACTCGGGTTCGGACTCGGAACTTAAACGAACGTTCTTCTTTCTTCTCTTTGGTTTCGGATTTGGACCTAATTTTTTACCTAGCTTGTCTTTTTTCTTTTGTCCTTTTTCTTTTTTTGCATTTATTCTTTCTTTTAGCTGGTTTCTGTTTTCGATCGAGGTCAAAACAACTGCCCCTTTGCCGAGCCTTTTGGGCTTTGCCTCTGTCAGCTTTGGTATGGGTAAAATCCCGTTGAGTAACTGTGTCGCAGTTTCATTGCAGTCAGGTCCAATGCTGTCCTTACTGCAACCAGGTTGTGGTTCAGCCATAATAATATAAGTTTCTGTGTGATTTGATGTTTGGTTTTCATGTGTTGCTACTTCGATATTGTCCGAAATACAGAAAACATAGTCTGGCAGAGCATCTTTGTTGAGAGGATATATACCAGCATATCGAAAGCCACTCGTTCCATTACCAACAGAAGCCGATTTCTCCCAAGCCTCGCATATTAATGGCCCAGCTTGGTAACGAGTCAGTCTACGGCCAATATGCTGCTCCACCCATCTATTGCTTGCAGTGTTGAAGTGGGACTTGAAAGAAGCAAAAAAACTTACAATTAGAGGCTGCAATGCATGAGTCGTATGAGGAGGTAAGCAAATCAATGTTACTTCATTGTACTCAGCCAGATCCAGAAGAGCGATTGAGGAACAATGTGACACATGGCCGTCAAGAATTAAAATATTTCGTCCTGGGGCTCTACGAGGTAGAAAGTTTTCTGTGAACCACTTTATGAAGATGTCGGCATTGATGTACGCCGATTTCTGGTTCATGTTTACCCTAGATCCAGCCGGCAGACCATCTTGGAATTCGGGCTTTAAGTTTTTCCCTTTGAAAATTTAATTTATAAGTTGAAATGACACGGGTTACAAAATATTAACTTATAAATGAATCACCTACACGAAGGGCCATGACCAGCAGCATCTATTTTCCCACTATCCATCCTTCTTTTTATCGTCCTTGCTGGAACACCGTAATAACGTTCAGCCTCCCGAAAAGATATATCACCTGCTTGAATACGCAATATAGCTTCTTTCAATCTTTCAGGGTCCCCTGACCACGAGGTTTTGCTCCCGGCTTACGTTTATAAAACGTTGGCATTTTTACCTTAAACGCAAAAATAACTTTTTGGTTTTTGGGCTATCTAATCATTCGATTTTGAGAAAAAAATTTCATTCGCCAACCAATAGCAAGTCAAACAGAATCGGAGACTTGAACCGACTGCATGAATATAAATTTATAAAACAAGCCTAATATCACACGGTCGTTTTATACCGCTTATTATGCATATAATACCTTAGTGCGGCGTGTATCCCTTATTGATAAAGTGCGGCATATGTACCTGATTTCATATTGGCAACTCTCCCGATCTTTTGGGGAGAGATGCCGCGCCTCACAGTTCGTCACTCATAAATACCAAGATGGCAAAAGCAGACTAGAAACATTCTCATTTTAATGTGCTGTTCCAAGAAACCACATGAAACTCAAATAATCATGAATTTCAGGCGCCGGTGGTGGTTTAAGGTTGTTTGAAATATATTTTAGGAGATAATTATTTTACTTACCTTATTAATTTCCGAATAAAAAGCTTCAAATTGTATCCACTTGAACCAAAGCACTCCACTTCACATGTACACAATGAAACTGAACTGTTTTATGCGTTCGCGTGCATTATGTTGTCAGTTGATGAAAATAGAGAGGATGCGCAGTCTATACCGTACGCGGCAACTCTCCCGGATTTACCTTAATGAAAAAAAAACATATTTTTAAAATAACAGTAAGTTTATTGAGAAAATTTTGGAAAATTATGAGTTACATTATGGCATTTTCTGAGTATTATCAGCTTGATTCTTCGCCATCTGATTCCAGTGTAGTATGAGTATCTTCTAAGCTTAGTCTACTAGGGAGGAGCATATTTATTGTTTCTTGACAAAATGCTTTAGATATTCTCTTGTTTCTGCGTTTATTGACTGAAATACTGCTGATGAATGGATCAGAGCTCAGCAACAATCTCTGATATATATCTCTATTACTCTCGGTACGTACGGAAATGCTTGTTGCGGGCCTCCTGTGCTTCTCCCGACAGCTACCCTATTGGCAATATTGATTTTGTTATAATAGCAGCTCCATGAATTAAAATTTTGTGCATCGTTGGTGTCATGGGGTGCCATGGGTAGAGTTGCATATATAATTTGGCTGTTTCTAATGCGTACTCGTCATATTTTTTTGGGTCTACGAGTGTTTCGTAGCCACTAGATATTGTTTCCAATATTAATTGCAACCTGTATATCAGCTGATAATCAACACCTGTAATTTCAGCAGCCAGTTGGGGGTTTTCAAAAAATCTTCGGCTCGTATTGCCATCATTAGTATTGCCGTAATTACTTTTAGGCATGTCTATTAGTAGGCCCGTTTCTTCTCTAAATCTCTCCTGTATTTTCTGTTTGGCATGTTTTTCTAATTCTATTTCCTCTTTTGTCCTTGGTGTTCTATATTTCTGTACTGGCAACTTATACGCCAAATGTATAATGCTCTCAAACAAACGAATTCTTGCATGTAAAACAGAAATTCCAAATTCTACAGCCAAAGAATTTAGTTCATGTTTTTTGCTTAGATCGTTAAAATCCTTTGATGTTGCTTGACCAACATAGCATCGACTAGTTGATTTTGTATTGGTTGCTGCATTGCAAATCTTGCCGTCAATCATAGTCAGTTTAAAAATATGATGAAAAATGTATTTTCTTTCGTTTATATCGATTTCGGTTGGAATTAAAGAGTTTGTTGATTCTTGAACATAATTTATTTTCCTCCATACAGACGTCCGTACTTTCTTTAACAAAACGAAATCTTATTGATCGGCAAAATCTGGGAGATGATGGGACAGGGTTTTGCCAAATCACTTTTTGCCCATCCTTTCCGCAAACTATTTGAAGTGGAACAAGAGCTTAGAAATATATGGCATCCGAATCATCGATATTTTCAAACTATTGCTTGTATCTTGACTGCTGAGAGCCATCACATCCCCATTTGCATATTATTTTCAGAGATTTGCTTTCACTCTCACTTAGTGTTAACAATACGTCTTCTAAGTACAAGCATAATCGAGAAATTGTTACATCAATAATGCTTTGTACAGAAGTTTCAACGTATGTACTAGTGATAAAGTGGTTTGTTTGTATTGCGAATGATTTCATATTGACTTTTTGTCAAATCGGCTTCAACAAACATTGCTAGTGCTTCCTGTGGTGTCAGCTTTGTTACATTTTCTGCTGTCAGCGATGAAATATACGCCTTTTTGTATTTCCCAGCTCGTGTAGGTGAATTAGATATATCTTTAAGAACTTTTGAGGCGTCTCGTAGTCATTTTGCTCTTAGAAATGATTGCGCAGCACGGATAATAACGTCACTGTCTAGACTCGAGCGAACTTGTTCGGTTTTGCGACGCTTGCTTCGCTCACTTGATTCCTCGAAAGATTTTGAAGGACGTCCTGGACGAAGTGGTGATTGTATTGGAATGGAATGTTGGAATGTTCCTTCTAGCCAAGATCGGTTGGATTTCAAAAAAATATCTTCTTTTCTTTGTGCTTTTGACCACTTTTTAGGGTTTTGTAAAATAATTTTACAAAACCCTACTAAAATCCCGTCCTGTCTGTCCGTCTGTCCGTCTGTCTGTCCGTCCGTCCGTCCGTGTGTCACAGCAGTTTTTCTCGGAAACTACTTAAGCTAGAAACATCAAATTTTGTATGTAGGTGTGAAGTGGTGTTCTCTTCAAAGTTCAACTACAAAAAAATTGTATAAGGTATTTAAGGGGGGCTCCCCGTATAGGGGAGTGACCCCCCGAAAAAAAAAATTTCATTGAAAGTAGCCGATATGGGTATCAAATGAAAGGTCTTGATGCGAACTTTTTAAAACAGGTCTTAGTTTGGCAAAGTTTGCTTCGAGGGGCGCACAGGGAGGGGAAATACACGAAAAATTTGTGTCCCCCCCCCCCCCGCGATTGGACACCTGTGATCCGAAAATCTCAAAAAAATCAGGAATGTAGGCCTTGGTGAGTACAACAGCAACAAATACGTTAGAAGTCGCAATTCACTCAACTTTGGTAGTAATAGTATGATTTATCGATTTTATGTTTTCTTGAATAAAATCTTAATGGTACCCTTAAGTTCTATGAAATTCAGTACGCAGATGATTATTTATAAGATTGATCTATCCTGAAAGTTTCATAAAGATTGAATAATATTCAGCGAAGTTATAGCGGTTTGAATTTTCCTGTATTACTATGGAACAATATGCGCTGCATTTATTACTATGGCAACATATGGCTATGGGACAGCATGCGCTTTTTACCGACTCAGACACTACAGTTTTGCTAGGATTTGCATGGAAATTTCAGGAATGATAGGTGTCATGTAGATCTTTGAGAAGCTAGTGGTATCAGTAACCGTAAAACAAAATAGTGGCTGTTTTAAATGCTAAGATTAGATAATTTTGAGTTATTTTTTCCCAACTTCAACGTTTAAGGTGCATGCTTTGAACACTTGATTCAATTTAATGAATGACTGAAGATGAGTACCTACAATTAACGCTCATAAGTGAAACAAGTCAAGGAGGTGGGAGAGAGCTCCTAGCAAAAGGGCTTTGTAACCATTCTAGGATTGGAAAAAATTGGCCATGAATCGATGATAACAGTACAGGAGAATAGCCCCTGAAAAAAAATTCATCATACGTAGCCGATATGAGTATGAAATGAACGTTTTCATGGGAGCATTTCAAAACAGTTCTTAAACTGTCAGTTTTTGCTTCAGTGGGGCACAGGGGGGAAATACATGAAAAATGTGTTTTCCCCTCGCGAATGGACATCTGAAATAATTATCAAGGGAGATATTTATGAGTATAACAATAACAAAAACCTCAGAAGTCGAAATTCGTTCAACTTTGTTAATAATAGTATGATCTTCGTATTTCATATTTTCTCCAATAAAATCGTCTTTGACATGTATCTTGATTTGATTCGATCTGGTGACTGCATTTTGTAAATTGAATACAAAACCCTTCTGACATGAGCGTAGGTCTGTTCACCCAACTTGTTCTTCATTGCAGCTTTGAAATATGCGAAATTTTTTTCAGACTTCTGATATTTTCTTCCGAGTGACCATAACCAGATAATAAATAATTTTCCAAATAGTCCAACTTATCATCCAAATTTGCCAAATGTTGACCTTGCATTTTATTATACAGATACTGCCGCGTAACTATTTTCGTTCCCGATGAACCAGGATAACCTATAACAAAAAAAAAACTTTACATGAATATATAACGTATGTCAGTTTTGTGACTGGGTGTAAAATACACCCTATATTTTCTAAATCCGCACCTATCCGCAACCGATTTATACGAAAATAATATGCTAACAAGCTCATGCAACACGTAAACAAAACAAAGTTAGGCGATCGGAGGCGATAATATAAAAAATTTCCTTTTGAATACAAAAAAAAACGTTAAAAATTTTGTAGCTTGACGCCTAAAGTTTGACTGCTTTAAATCGAACAATTTTATAGTTGAAAATAGATCGAAACTAAGATTTTATCCTGGTATTTACCTAACATATTAGTGTTCATCACTTTCACTTTGATAAATAATTTCAATATCACAAATATTCACTTTGAAAAGGTTTAGTGCATAAAAGCGAATAGAGACGTTCACGTGCGTAGCAAGAGACAATGAAGTTCCGACTACCTACGCACGGGCCCTCAGCGAAGGATCAATGTTTGATGGCCAGTTTATTGTTTGACAGATGAGGGGGATTTTCGTAGTGGTTTTGTTTACTTTAGGAATTTCAATTATGGCCGCATAAATCTAGAAAATCGACCACTGTGACTCGGTTCCGGGCTTGGATTCTCCGCGCGATACTTATTTTTTTATGGATATTTCTAACATTTTTAGTTTTCATATTTAAACACTGTTTTCTTTGTTCATACGAGGGTAAATCAAATATGATGGAGACAAATTCTCTGACGCGTTTATTTACTTTCGAAAAAATTTACAAAAATTTACAGTTTTTCTAGGTACTCCCCCTTACAAGTTACGCATTTCGTCCACTGTTCCGGAAGCTTCTTGACGCCGGTATCGAAGAATCTCTTGAGCAACTCGGACAGCCATGTGCGCACGAACTCCTCTACCAAGTCGTCGGTGTTGAATCTTTGATCTCCGAGGGCTTCTTTCAGTGGTGCAAACATGTGCTAGTCACAGGGTGATAAATCCGGGGTGTTCCAGTACCTGCCACTCCAATTCCGATAATGTATCGAGCGTGAATCGCGCGGTATGAGGGTATGCGTTATCCTGGAGAACTTCAACAGTTTAGGAACCCATCGCGCCGTTATTTTGCGATATTGAAGGTGTTTGTGAATGATAGACTCTACACTACCAATACTGATGCCGAGTTGAGCCGAAATGTCTCGAACATTCATGCTACGGTCGTCCAAAATGAGTTGTTCTACGCGGCAAATACTGTCTGGTGTGATGCTGGTTCGCGGTCGACGATCATGCGGCTCATTCTCGACGGCTTCGCGACCATCCTTGAATGCTATGGCCCATTTAAACACAGCAGCCCTACTCAGGCACTCACTACCGAACTGATTTTTAACCCGTTCCCACACCAAAAAAACGATGACAATACGTTGTGCAACGGCGGTCGTAGCACGCGATTTTTGTCAACCGTCGAGCCTTGGGACGAAAAAAATAAAACACTTCGAATCATTAAAAAAAACTTTATTTAAACTAGTTGTATTGTAGACATGGCACAACAACAAAACTAACTATTCTTTAGAGGCAAACACTCGCAACCGTCTCTTAATAAGAACTGTCTCTTAACTACTGTCTCTGAATCTTTTATATTTTCTTATCGTTTATTAATGCTGACATGATTGTATTCTCTCATGCTGAATTGTTTTGTTTGCATATTTCTTTTTTATCGAAATGTTTAGTTTCATATTATATTATCAAAAATGTTTAGTTTGCAATTTCTTTATGATTCGTTATTATCGAATTTTATTTGTGACCAAGAGTCTATAGTGATGGGGATTTTAGGCTTTGTCATCATAATTGGTTTAGGACTGGCTAATGACGTCGTTCGCGCGTGAAACATGCACTCCCGACGAAAACTATGCCATACTGTTCGTAAGGGACCCAGCTATCATTAGTGATGAAAAAACCGTTCATTTCGGTGACTCAGTATATTCGATTCATTCCGTTTTAGTGACCGAAGCAAATGATTCGGTCATTTGAGTATTTTAGTTTTCGAGTTGGCTTTGTAGTTGAGAGAATATACGAGCTACATTTCTTATGGCATTCAAATGAAACGAAGTTGTAATTAGGCTTATTGCATTATTTTAAAAAAAAGTCAAATAATATTATACAAAACAAAGCATTCAATTGCAGATTAAACTTAAACTAAGAAAATAATGTAGGGCTACGACAACGAAGAAATCAGTCTTTTATAAAATGTTCAGACTTTTTGGACAGATGAGCTAGATGCTGAGAAATTAGAAATTCCTAAAAAAATTTCAAATAATTAATAAAAAAGTGTAGCTTTAGTAGCACTGACTTGTCTCTAGGAGTTGTAATTCAGAAATAAAAGTTTGGAAGCTTTTCCAGCGGAAATGCGATCCGTTAAAATTTGCCTAGCCTTCGAAAAAATCCTTTCACACGGAACGGAAGTAGCAGGAATGCAGAGTTTTTTACGTGGATTCTGCACTCCTTTTACGTGGATTCTGCATATTTTTGCTATAAAATGAGGACTCGTAAATTTTTACTGTACATAAAAGTTAATATAAGGTCTTGCCAAATAAATTAATAAATCTTTCATCGATTCTAACAAATATGCTTAACAAAAGCTTTTGAATTTATGTTTAAAGTGACTACAAGTACATCATTGTGATCAAAAGCTTTCAACAAAAATTAAATATATCCGTTACCTTATGCTTTAAAACTTCCGTTTGGACACACGGAAATGCAATAATCAACAATCCAATCTTAGCACTAACACAAATTAATTGCTCCACTGATCACAAGTTAATGGGAAAATGTGTTCTCGTGCCAAATCTCACAATCTAAAGCTATTCATATGCCAACATAATTTGTAAAAATGTATGCATTTAAAACCTTTCATCGACTCCAGCGAGTCGATAGATATCATCCTACCGCATCGAGAAACGATCGGTCGAAGGAAATCAAAATCAAATACACTAAATGTGACTCAGTTGCAATCCACAGCATGTATCGTGTTGCATAGCATACATGCGTTGCCCCAAGAAATGATAGCACACAGCATAAACTGATTATGAGTCGGTCGCAACCAGTATCGGTCATAATATTGTGCGTTGTGCAAATGAGTATACACTGACCGAAAGAATGACTCATTCTTAACCCCTTACTGCATGATTTTTTATTTTGCGCTGAAAAAATATATGTGATTTAAAATAGCAAATAAAAAGACACGTATTTTTTTATTTTTTATTTATTTTTAGTTTTTATTAGAGAAATTATTTTTTCCTGTTTGGTTCAAATACGGCACAACATACTCGTACATAAATTGCTGCATAATTAGTAATTCATTTCATACATTTTTGCGTATGAAAAATTATAAGGTATGGAACAGAAGGAAGCAGTTTCTCTTGTCATTGAGACATAAGTTTATTTTACACTTACAACATTGAATATATGATCTTCCATTACACTCCGGTATCTTACAACGCTGCCTGGTTGTCCAAATAGGGAGATGATCCAACTGGTCTAGACGCACATCCTGAGATGGCATTACTGCTGCTGGTCGCCTTGCCTTCTTTTCTTCGATCATATTTTCAAGAGCATGTGACGGTCGTCCTCTTTTTGTACTGCTACTAGGCTTATTGACCCAGCAGAAGGCTTCTGCTACAGCTACCTTGAAGTCCGCTAGTGCAAGGAATTCTTGGTCCTCAAATCTACGCCGATATAGTAGCCAGGCATTGACGGTGACCATGTCGATCATGTGAAAAAATATTCTAAGGTAACATTTTTTCGACCGTATTTGGATTCTGTAATAACCCAGGAGTGCATCTAAAAGATCAACGCCACCCATATGTTGGTTATATACTATTACAGCTTTTGGACATGGAATTGTCATATATGTTTTTTCTTTTTTGTTATCACGTTTCACATCTGCAAGTGGTTCGCTGCCTACGTAGGTAGAGGCCAAGTTAACAATTCTGTTGTCATACCACGTCGTCACAGAAATTTCGACATTATCCACCGTTGTGAGTTTTTCAACCACAGTACCCCTTCCTTTTTTCTTTAGTTCCTTTTTTCTTTAGTTCCTTTTCCGAGGGAACTTTATACCCAGGAATGCGGTTTGATTTAATAGTACCTAATGGCAAGATCCCTTTCTTTGTCAAATAAACCAACAGCGGCAATGATGTGTACCAGTTATCGAAGAAAAGTCTGTAATTTTGTGCCTCTGGAATAGTTCTGGCAAGACGAATTACCACATTACTTGACGTGCTTATGTTTGGTAAACCTTCAAACGCTTCTTTTGGTCCACGAGCTCCTGTGTATAATTCGAAGTCATAGCCATCACGTAAAGTATATTTAAAATTTTTTTTTATATGAGAGCACTCACTTCAACTGTCAAAACTTTATTTACAAACTTTTAACTAAATTAAACGTAAAAAAAACTTTGCAAAATATTTTACTTTGAACAGATTCAACGTTCGTCAACTTCAACCTCTACAACGTTTGACAATGCAGGTCGGATCGCTGACTGCATTGAAAAACTTGTAGAAATGCAGAAAACAACCGAAGCACCTCCACAGGTGCCTCTCGTGTATCATTCGCTGTGGGCAAACCTGGATAGGATGCTGCAGAAGTTGCCATTAGAAATGATTGAAGATGTGAACTTTGAATTAACAAAAATTTTGTATACAAAAATTAAGCAAAATGAAAATCAGTTATGTTAAATTAGAATGTATTCAGAAATAAAATACAAACTTTAAATAAAAAATTTATTAGTGAATGCGAAAATTTTTTAATTTTAAAAATGAAACTCAACAAATATGTTATTTTCAAGACATTGCTGTCTGTCTATTCCAAATAAGATACCTTATTTTACAAAAGATGCACGACTTTGCCATGATACTGATCCAACGGGTGAGTTAACATAGTTTTTGACAGTATTTCTTACATACTTGCCAATATCAACTTGCCTTCCCTTATGCGATGCAATGTAATTTCCAAACAAGGAATCATTGAGTTCCCCTATATTTTTCCTCCGCTCACCTTCAATCAAGGACCCATTATCATCAATGTAATCTGCAAAGTTTGATGGACAATAGCTTGCTTTGTGGTTGCTCATTAAATAATTGTGAAGTAAGCAGCAGGCTGTAATTATTTTTTGAGCTCTGTCTGGAGAACATAGCATTGTTCTTCTTAGACATAGCCATTTTGAACACAAAATGCCAAAAGCATTTTCTACACATCTTCGAGCCCTACTTAACCTGTAGTTGAAAATCAACTCTTCGTCTGATAATCCTGTTGTTCGTCTGTATGGCTTAATTATTCTTTTCGATAAAGGGAAAGCATCATCAGCAACGAAAAAAAAGGCAATTTCACTCCACTTATGGTGCCATCCTCCGGAAACTCAATTGCATCCTGAAGTACATCTTGTCCAAATTTAGATTGGGAAAGTACGTTTGCATCGCCTTCACTGCAGTAAGCCCCAATATCAAGATAACTGAACTTGTATGCTCCGTCAGAAGCCTGTAATGATTTTACTTTTCAAGTTCGAACGCGGAACCGACCTCTCATCGGTTCTAGACGTTAAGTCTGAGTAGTGCCAACGGATGGTACCAACAGGTCAACCAATCCGTGCACCGTAACCCATTCACGCGGTGACTGCTTGTCGGCCAGCTAGTTCGGAGAGGATTTCGGTCGCGGGTCTCCGAATGGGTTACGGTGCACGGATTGGTTGACCTGTTGGTACCATCCGTTGGCACTACTCAGACTTAACGTCTAGAACCGATGAGAGGTCGGTTCCGCGTTCGAACTTGAAAAGTAAAATCATTACAAATGGCGCCCAACGTAGGGCCTAAAACATCCTAAGGGGAAAATAACTTCGCGTCTTCTGACGAGTTGGTCCTTTACGGAGGATGTAAGGTACCTTGGTACTCGAGTCCCACTATCAGGAGCAGTGGAGTTGTGTGATACACACTAGAAGTCACTTCACGTGAGTTGTAGCTTCCGCTCCCCTTTGTTTGATTTTTTTTTTCTTCGCGACAGAATCCTTCCGATGTGTTGTCCCAGGTTAACCCCTGTAAGGACCTTCTATTTTCTTGATGGAACTGCCAGTCTGATGGGTTTACCTATCAGCATGGACTCTCAAGAAAATAGAAGGCTACCTTGCCTTTATGTCGCGGAAGGATTCTAACTCTTTCGTATGCGTGTTAGACGAGTGGTATCGGTTCAACGTTCGGTGGCGTATGCTGGAGTTGCGAAGCCCGGAATGCTTCCACGCGTCGGGAGTTTTGACCGCGTACAAAGTCGTTACGGTAGCTCTACCACTTGTCTCGTCGAGTCACTTTAACGTAGTTTAGAGACGGTTTTTTTTGTAATGTATGTGGGTTTAGGGGATAAATTTTGTAAATCGACCGAAAGCACCCTTTCTTCGGCAGATTACCACGCACTCTCATTTCCCGTTGAAGGAGTCGACCACTGGAAGGGAAAGTGTGTATTAAACAATCTTTTTTTTTCCACTCATTAGTAATAGCTCGCCACTTTCGGCCACTTATTTAGTCTTAAGTTTTAGTCATATTTAAAGAGTTAAAAATTTAATTTAAGCTCGATATTTTTAAATAATTGTTAGGAATGATAAATTGGAATCAATACCACAAAGATTAAAATGGAAGAGAACGTTAATTTTGTGAAGATGATTGGTATGCAAGGAGCCGTAGGCGGTGAAGTTCCGGCCGCAAGTGTCGTGTCCGAGGTGACACCCATGCCTTCCGCCCACTCCATTGACACCCTCGTGGCGTTGATGAGGGATATGTCGGAGAGAATTGGCAACCTGGAGGGAAAGCTCCAGAATCTCCCTATGAGCCAACCACCCAGTCGCGTGAGAACTCCGCTTGGCTGGGAGCCAAATCCCAGTGTGGCTATGCCCCACTCCCGAAAATCCGAGCAATGGGTCCCACCTCCAAGGAACTCGGGAATGGATCCCAGAGCTCCCGAATACAGACCGCGACACAGTACCGGACCCCCGTTGGTACCTCCAGCCCCCGAGGCCGTTCAGTACAACAGGTCAATCGAGGATGTGATTCCCCCCGGGAACGCATTGACACCTTTTCGAGACCCGACGCCTCGTATCATGGAGAGTTGGCGCCTGAACTTTACAGGGTTCAACGATATGATATCGGCGGACCGGTTCCTTTTCCGGATTCAGGCGTTGGTATCCAGCACCCTGGGAGGTGATTCCTCGGCCTTCCTCCGGCATGCACATCTTTTGTTCAGCGGCGACGCTGCCGACTGGTACTGGAGCTTTAAAGAATCAACGCCACGTCCCACTTGGCACTCTTTCAGTGCAGCCTTCCGCAATCGATTTGAGGATGGCTTCACTGAGAGAGAGCTAAGAGAGCAAATAAAGAAACGGAAACAAGGCGCTCACGAACCGTTCGACCAGTACTACACAAGTATAGTGAGATTGAGCACTCGCTTGCGAAATACCATGCCCGAGGACGAACTGGTAGAAATTATCAGAGAGAATATGCGTTGGGATCTCCACAACAGCCTTCTGCATTTTCCCATCAACACCATACAGGGATTGCGCCTCCATGCCCGTAGACAAGAACACTTGGATGAGCGACGAGGTACCTTCCGTCCACAACCTCGCATAACGGGACCAAATCCCCGAAATCATCACACCGCGGAATTGATGGCAGCTGACCACCTGCTTGCTGATCCAGTACCAGTACCGAGGAGCGGAGCACCACCGGAGCTTGAGGACCCAGCCTTGATTGATCGACCCTCCCTTGAAGCAATTACAAGCCCGACGGTCTGTTGGAACTGCCGACAACCGGGACATCGGTTCTATGCATGTCCAGCGGAGCCGACGCTTTTCTGCTACCGCTGCGGGAAGGCCGACACATACGCACCTGATTGTGCAAATTGCAAGGGGCGAAAAAACGTGCCACCGAGTGCCGCGACCACCCGTCGGCACTCCTAAACCCCGGACGGACCAATCCAGACCCCATCACTAGCTATGACCCAGCTCCCAACATGACTCCAACTCTGCTGACTCGCACCGCTAAACACAGTTCTCCC
Organism: Odontomyia ornata; assembly: GCA_963969285.1. Lineage (NCBI taxonomy): Eukaryota > Metazoa > Arthropoda > Insecta > Diptera > Stratiomyidae > Odontomyia > Odontomyia ornata. The sequence goes on along the minus strand of OZ017738.1, from coordinate 355,391,819 downwards.
GAAGTTCCACAACCGACGCCGTCCTCCGCCGAGGCCAACGCGCAGGGAAATGATAGCGAGACGAAAGTTCCTTGGCATGTAAAACCTTTTCATGTCAGGCTGCGGAATTATTTGGCTACTCGACAGCGCATCTTCCATGAGGAATTGGCCACAACTGTCCCACCGCGAAGCAAGCGAGCCACGCGTCGGATGCGGAGCTTCTGGAGAAAAGTCAGGCAGTCGAGGAAAGTGTTGAAGGACATATACTTAGACGAATTATTGAGGGATGATGTTCGGCCATATGCGTCAGTACACCTCCTGCAAAAACGAGTATCAGGCTTAGTCGATACGGGAGCCAGTGTGAATTGCATATCTGCCGAGTTTGCAGGGGAGGTACTGGCAAAGCACGCGGACCAAATCCGTCATTTCACCTCCTGGTTAAGCACGGCGGACGGAACTCGTCACTCTGTAGTGGGAAAAATTATGACGGATGTCACCTTTAAAGGAGTAACTAAACCCATGGAATTTTTCATCATACCTCAGTTAACCCAGAATCTTTATTTAGGAGTGGATTTCGTTCGAAAATTTAACTTGGCCCCGGCACTATTTTCCGGTTCGACCCTGGAGTCCGTCACCACCGTTCCTGACCAATCTCAACCCACTAACTTATTACGGCATACACTGGATGTAACTCAGCAACTGCGTCTTGACTCGGCTATATCGGCTTTTCCATCGCACGAGAAAGAAGGTCTCGGGCGGACTGCCCTGGTGTTCCACACTATAGATGTGGGGGATGCTAAACCCATAAAACAGAGACATTTCGCCATATCTCCGGCGAAGGAAAAATCGTTATATGCCGAAGTGGATCGAATGCTAGCATTAGGCGTAATCGAAGAATCACAGAGCGCGTGGGCTTCCCCAGTCACCTTAGTGGTCAAGCCGAACAAGGTCCGGTTATGCTTAGATGCCAGACGCTTGAACGCCGTCACAGTCAAGGACGCATACCCTCTACCGTCGATTGAAGGCATTCTGAGTCGATTGCCTAAAGCCCATTTCATCACGAGCTTAGACCTCAAGGACGCCTTCTGGCAAATTCCTTTAGACCCCGGTTCAAAGGAGAAGACAGCCTTCACAGTCCCCGGTCGGCCCCTATATCAATTCGTGACCATGCCATTCGGATTGTGTAATGCCCCCCAAACAATGACGCGCCTTATGGATAAGGTAATACCACCTCACTTGCGGCACCAAGTTTTCGTTTACTTGGACGATCTGTTGCTTATAACCGAGACCTTTGACGAACACATCGACCTGCTTCAGGAGGTGGCTCTACACATCCGGAGGGCAAGATAAACCATCAACATAAGGAAGAGCCAGTTCGTGATGACGGAGGTGAAGTATTTAGGTCACATCATTGGGCATGGCCATATCAAGACCGATCCGGAAAAGACTCAAGCGATTGACGTTTTTCCATTACCCAAGACCACCAAACAATTACGCCGATTCTTAGGTTTATGCGGATGGTACCAGCGTTTTGTACGTGACTATGCCACCATTACCACTCCTTTGACCGACATGCTGCGTAAGGGACGTAAATTCGTCTGGGAAGAGCCCAGCTTGCGAGCCTTTGAAGAGCTAAAGAAGAGTCTGACTACAGCCCCCGTACTGCACAGCCCGGACTTTGACAAACCGTTCTCAATCCATTGTGACGCGAGTCAACATGGGGTGGGAGCAGTCTTAGTCCAGGTTGCACAAGACGGCGAGGAGAGACCTATAGCCTTCATGTCTCACAAGTTGAACCCAGCCCAGCGAAATTACACGGTCTCCGAGCAGGAATGTTTAGCGGCGGTGTTGGCAGTGAAACGCTTCCGAGCCTATGTGGAGGGACACACCTTTGAAATCGTTACGGATCACGCTTCTCTGAAATGGCTAATGAGCCAGACTGATCTCAACGGCAGATTGGCCAGGTGGGCACTGAAATTGCAGGCATTTGACTTCACAATCCGCCACCGAAAAGGAAGCCAGCATGTAGTCCCCGACACCCTATCCAGAATGTTCGCCCCTGAAGGAGCCGAGTTGGTCCAAGAGGACGACAGCCCCCAATTGATCGATTTGGACCATCCTGCCTTCAAGTCAGCAACCTACACACAACTGATTCACACTATCCAGAATCAACAGCCCCAGCTTCCTGAACTGCGGTTGACGGATGGATTTATTTATAAGCGGATGGGACACGCATCCGGAGACCCCATACAAGAAGAAGAACAGTGGAAGTTGTGGGTGCCCGAAGAATTAACCACTGACCTTATCAGACGGGCTCATGACCACCCAACAAGTGCGCACGGCGGATACGGTCGTACACTTAGGCGGTTGAAAACCTGTTTCTTTTGGCCTAAGATGGCACAACAGATAAAAGCGTACGTAGCCTCTTGTGAGCTATGCAAGTGCACTAAAGCGCCCAACACCATTCTTCGGCCACCCATGGGTAAGGTTGAGGTCCCCGAACGCGTGTTCCAGCGCTTGTACATTGATCTTATCGGTCCTTACCCTCGATCTGCTTCTGGTCACACGGGAGCTGTCGTGGTCCTGGACCAGCTCTCTAAATTCCCTATCATAGAACCACTACGTAACATGCACACTGGACCTATAATCAGCTTCTTGGAGAACCGAGTCTTTCACATGTTTGGAGTTCCGGAGAAACTTGTCTCCGACAATGGGGTCCAGTTCACCTCCAGCAAGTTCCGAGACCTAATGTCCAAATACGGCATCATCCACCAACGAACTGCCGTCTATTCACCACAAGCCAACGCATCCGCACGACTGAATCGTACGCTCATAGCGGCCATCCGCGCCTATGTCCACCCGAATCAGAAGGACTGGGATCGCAAATTGTCCGCCATCACTAGTGCGCTGCGCTCGTCGTACCACACCACTACCGGCATTTCGCCGTATTTCGCATTGTTCGGGCAGTACATGATCTGTCATGGGAGCGCTTACCGGCTATTGCGGCAACTGAAATCGCTAGAGGACCCAATCGTGGTTCTGGAACCGCACGAAAAGCTCCAACTTCTGCGAGAGCAACTGCGGGAGAAGATTGAAGAAAGTCGACGGATGGGAGAGGAGCGGTACAACTTGCGATCTCATCCTTCTGGCTTTAAGGTAGGCGACGAAATATATCGTCGAAACTTCCGGCAGAGCGATGCCACCCGACATTACAATGCCAAACTAGACAAGAAATTCGTGAAGTGTCGAGTCCTACAAGTACTAAGCCCCACCCGATACCTCATCGCGGACATGACTGGTAAAACCCTGGGAATTTACCACGCAAAAGACCTTAGACGATGAAGTGCAACTATTTCCCACGAAAAACCTTGGCTTACCCCAATCTTTGCCTAGACGAAGGCCTCCGAATAACACCTGACTTCCTACTATATAGTCACTGTCGAGTCTTCACGAACATGGTTGTAGCCTATTCCTCGGAACCGACCTTCGACCCGCCACGGCCCTAACCAAGACCTTTCATATAGGAGACGGGATCGTAATTACTTCGATTTTGGGGGGGGGGGGAATGTGTAATGTGACGCCTACGCCCGGGAATCGAAGTGATTCCGATCCCGAACCCTTGCAACCGGCCAGATGGATATGTCCTCGAAGTGCCAGCGGACTTCATCTGTCGTGCGGATATCGTTGCGCAGAAAATATTTTTTTTTCTGTCCAAATATTTAGATCTGTGGGTATAAATATTCGAAATATAGAATTAATCCCAAACCCCGGCACATTTCGAGACATAGCCATCTGGAAATGCCCCTCCACCGTGGCCATCGAGAAAACTATGCCACTGGCGACAACTGGAGAGGCACATTGCCGCCATGTGGCGTGCCATTCCACTCACAGATGTTTTGTCCGATGTGACAACCGGGGATTTTGACAGCCACATGGAGGCGAAGGAGAAACAAAAGAACTTTTTGTGGTGATCGATGGTTCGTGATCGTAGGTTGTGCTGTCTAGAACAGTTCAAGTGCTTTTCTACCTCTTAACATACTTTCGTTGACGATCGTTTGTGTGTAGGATTTGGTCGGAGCGAAACGTACTCAAGGAAACTGCAAAGGGAACATCAAACACTTGAGAAATTCACCGGAACATTGCCTCAGGCTGGAGCATGAAGCTCTGTCAAGGTCGGAAAGAAGATCGTTTGGCTAAGTAACAGCACTAAGAAAGTTAGTGCTGTGTCTAAAAGTAAAGGCCGCTCTTGATTGGGAATAAAGAGTTCCTCGCCCCATGAATTGGATGCGCCGAAAAACACCGACTGGCGAAATTCGTTGCGACGAGTGTAACAAGGTATTTACAAAAATTTGCGATTTAACACAACACAATAAACCATTCCATAAGGGCGAGCAACCATTCCGTTGTAATCGATGTGGCAAACGTTTTCCAACGAAGTCACTTTCGACACGCACTATGCGAAGCACAGTGCAGCACAAAAACCCCATCAATGTCAATTTTGTCCGAAACAATTCCATCATAAAACTGATCTGAGAAGACATATCGATTCGCATACAGGCAGAAAAGCTTACGTGTGCGAAACCTGTTTAAAAGGCGTCATTTAACCATAAATTATTTCTGCAAGTAAAATGACCCTACTGCACCAAAGAACGTGATATTATGAAATAAAATGGTACTCGTTTTCTATTAATGAGAAATATTCAGCAACCACTTTCCTTTTCTCATATTTACAATGTCACGTTTCTGTTCTCCACTCTGTCTGTTTAATTTAAACAAGATCTTCCACAGAGAAAAATGCCAGATTTTATGAATATTAGCCTCCAACCCTTCCTATCAAACAGACATTCTACAAATTTATCAGTGATATTCTTAGTTTTAAAAAAATCTTTAAAATTGATATTAAATTGTCTAAGGACATAAGTTATAATTGGAAACTCACTTTACTTCCACTTGTTTTGTAAGAAACTTTCATAAAATGTTTACATACAATAACTATTAGTTTTAAGTGCTGCTTTTTTGTAAAGGTTATTTTTTTTTTTGTCCTTTTATTAAAATTATTTGATTTATTTGATTATTCAATCAAGGCAAGAAAACTTTCAGAATACATCTTCGAAAAGACAATAAAACATTCCTTAAAAAAAAAAAAAAAAATATATCACATATACATAAAATACCAAGTATAATTTATCTTATAACTACTAGTAAAGGAAACTATTGCAACGAAAGGATATATAGAGTTTAGATTTTGCTGGATAAGTTAATAATTTTACGTGAACGGTGACACAATAACAGAGAAGTACCGACAGACCTCAGCGATATATTTTGCATTTTTCAACTGTAAAACTAATACCGAACTAGTATTTTTGCATTTTTAACTCTTCAAAGTAGATGATCAGAAAACTTGCACACTCCCACAACAAACTCTTAATGCTAGAGAACACAGACCACATTTACCATTCATATGTTTAAAGAAGCCATCATATATTTCAGGTTATTGATTAAATTTTTTTTATTCTTGCAAAGAATTTTAGAAATATTGTTACCGATCAGTCACAATTTGTTAAAAGACACATTTTGGGTCTAGAAACGATACAATAATGTTTTATTCATTTAAAGTAATATTAGATTGAAATAAAAAAAAAAAAAAAATTTCGTATTTAAGGTGATCAACGTCTTACCTCATTTCTACTTTCTTATATAGTTTCCATGAATTTAATGTTTTGTATCAAATACGGTGAATTTTGTATAAATAGGTGTACGTTACATAGTAGTGCTACTCAAAATAAGCAACTCAATAGTTTCCTACAAAGTGCCTTGTATGTTAGTTATAGATATAGTTTTTTTTACAAAAATCAGTTTGTATAAAATTAGGTAAGAATGTATAAGATATGAATTAATCGTCAATGGAAAACTCCTCGAAATATGAAAACGTTTGACATTCAAATCAAATCTATGTTCATATGTTAAAAGTATCATAAATATATTTGATTCAGGGAATTGAAATAAGATAAAGTTGGATATATGACAATCTAGGTATGCTCAGGTACACATACATTTCATAAGTAACGTCCACAAAGGTTTAGGTTCCCAAGAGTTGCGCTCATTGGAAATAGTTAGAGAAAATCTAAATTAGCTACGGTGAAATTTTCAGAAACGAAAATCTAAATATTTTATTCGGCAATATTTTTTAAAGTTATTGTTTAGACCTTTTCATTTGGACATTTCCTTTCTACATCACATACAGCAAAAAAAAAATGTTCCTTTCGAGCCGAAGCTATGATTTTAAGCAAATGCAGAACTTCCTAGATTAGTTTATCCTTTAAACAATTACTGTGATCAGAATTTAACAGTCAACATTCCAAAATTTAAAAAAAAAAGTTTGATTATCAATTTCAGTAGATATGATTCACGTCTTGTTGGATCGAGTTAGGACAAAAATAAATAAAGAAGGTAAAACCATCAATTCAAATCTAGTGTAATGTAAAGGATTTGAATGTCAATGATTTTCTGTGGAACAAAGTGAAAGTGGCAGAAAATGCGAATAAAGACCATAATATTCCATTACTTGTTAAGAAAGTTTATTAATTGTATAACCTAGCGAGAATATCTCGCTCTAAATTTTTTGTAATAAATATAACTCAAAACTATAAAAAATACAAAATAAAAATCATGAATTGCTAAAATAACTAACGACTTTCCTTTTCAGTGGCTCGTTCTTTTTCAGTGGGAACAGAGAGTGTAGGGTAGGTATGCCGTCGCGAGGGTAGGGTTTCGACAAATCCGCTGAGGTCGGTTTCGCGTCGCGCGCGGTACGCGGTACCTTTGATTGTGTCGTCATTTCCTTAGAGTAGTTTTAGTCGGTTTAATTTCGAGTAGCATATTTTTCGGTACCGCGTCGGTGATTCGGTAACACGCCTATAGGATTTTGTAGAGTTTTGATTTGAGATCTGTGGAGAGATCACATCCAGAACTAAAGTAACGTAGGTTTCCCGTTCTGGATGAGTAGTTATTGACGCGTTTGGAAAACGGGCATGTCCAGGTGACTGAAATATTGTAATTGAGCGTAACCCATTCGGAGACCCGCGACCGAAATCCTCTCCGAACTAGCTGGCCGACAAGCAGTCACCGCGTGAATGGGTTACGGTGCACGGATTGGTTGACCTGTTGGTACCATCCGTTAGCACTACTCAGACTTAACGTCTAGAACCGATGAGAGGTCGGTTCCGCGTTCGAGCTTGAAAAGTAGAAAATCATTACAAGCCGCCATAAGAAGAAGAGAATGAAAGCCCTGAAATTAAGTAATTATGAACGTATTTACATACCTCAATACCTGAACTGTTTTACCTTATAATTGTAAAATAAACTTCCCGCTCTAGGTGGAGCTTTTACGGCAACATGTTTCCCATCAATAGCTCCAATACAATTGGGGAATTGCCAACGTCGATTGAATTCATTTGCACATTCAATCAATTGTTTTTTATTCATAGGCGGAACATATGGCTTATAAGCGGAACATAAAGCATCACAGACATCATCAATTATGCTTCCTATATATTGTTTTCTGATCCTGTAAATTGATGCTACGTGTCTCTGCAAAGATCCAGATGCGAAGTATCTTAAATAAAAAACAAACATTGAAATGAGGAGGTAAATCAAGACGCAGTATTTAAAACATACTCGAGAACAACAGCAAATTTTTCTTTCGGACTTATATTATCGTCTGGCCTCGTGTTTCTTTTAACAATTAAGTAAGGCTCCAAGTCCGCAAAAATTTTGTTAAATGTTTCAACATCTACATGAAAGTTTTCTAAGAAACTTTGCCTATGTTTTTGTAAGCCTTCAAACTGTAAAAAATTACATAAATAGTTTAATTATAAGACGTTAGTTACAAGTGCTGCTTACATCCTTAACAAATCTTCCTTTACTTTTCCTATGGGCAAGGTATGGATTCGTTCTCGTTGACCGGCTTTTCTTACTTTTCTTTTTACTTTGCAACTCTGCCACTGCATACGCACCACACAAAATTGATAAATTTATTAAATTTTTATCCATTTTTTTAGATACAAATATTTTTTCGAATCACATCAAACTCCGTTAAACAAATCTGCGCTCTTTTCCTCAGCTGGTTACTTTTCTCCACTATTCTACACAGAATTTTTCCGTGTAGACATAAAGAGCAAAAATGCTGAACGGAATTCCGTTTGAACTCCATACTAGGCCTTACGTATGAATAATTCGACACTTTGGAGCTCCCACTGTCGTTATTTGATTCGTCCAAACTGGTTGTGGCGAAAGTTCTGAAAATAAATCAAGATTTGCATGGGAAAAATTATTCTTCAAAACATAATATACACCTTCTCGTTTTGGACATATTTGGAAGGAAATCCAAATCTTTCGCATACTCCCAGTCTTCCGCTTGATCATCGTCAAAAGCTGGTTGACTCAGTTGCACACCTCCTGCATCTCCAGATTTTGTCTTAAGCTTTGACTTTGCATGGTACCGTTTGCTTTCACGCAAAGAAGTCCATGCTGCTTTACACTCTTCAACTTGAAATACAATATTTATAATAAACTAAATGTGAAACATATGAAAAATTACTTACTAGGCTTCCCCAGTTTTTCGCTTATCTCCTTCCAAGCTTTACTAACAGCGTCTGCTCTTGAATGCAACTTATTTGATAGGTCCCATACTACGTTATTTTTACGTACTTCTGCTGCCAGTGCATGCTTTTCGTCACTTTTCATTGAATTCTTCTTTGTTTTTCTTCGTTTGGGTGAGGCTTTGCTGCAAGCATTTAAAAAGTTTAGGAAAAAAATTCAATAAGCAAACTAATTTTCTGCGAAAAATGAAAAACTGCTTGGTTTATTTAGTATTTACCTTAATTTGCCTTCAATGACAGCTGAGTTTGAGGATCATAGTTTTTTCATTGTCCTGCGTTTGGGCACTACGGAAACGTTAAAAAAAACCTAAAAACAATATTAATACTTCCAAACGTATATAACTTACCTTGATAATCGCAATCTGGTATCGGCTCTTCGATTAAATACGCCTCTTCAATAAAATATTCCTCCATTTTTGGTTTTCTATAAAAGTAACACATCAAAACAAAAGATATCTAAAATCACATAATGAAATTATTTACCTGAGTATGAAAACCAGCAAAAACTATTTTAATCCAAAGCCAAACTGAAAACTAAACAAACATTTCAAAATACACTATACTTCAAATCACATTTTAAAATTACCTACTTGATAGCGATAACTGTCAAAATTCACAACCCAACACCACGGAATAATTGATTGACTATTTATTCCGTTCATAAATGTACGGAAATATGTCTCCAAATTTTCGCAGAGCCACCTATTGTAGAATTGCAGCACTTATGTATTACCAAACGCTTTCCGTTCGAACTGCGTACTATGAAACAAGAAGTGCACGGAAAAATTTGCTAAACGGAATTCCGTGCATTTTTGTTCCATGTATTTTATATGGGAAACGGAATTCCGTTTGAACTCCATACTAAGCCTAATACGCAAAACTATGGTTTGGTTCAAATATGGACCGCGATGCAGTAAGGGGTTAATTGTATGACCGAGTCATTTCGGTAATTGCAACTGACTCGGTCTATACGAACGAATCGTTCGCGACCGACACATCACTAGCTAGCATATCCTCGTACATTCAAACTTTGAAAGTTCATCTGACTATAGTGTATTTGTTTGCAGACTTCAGCTTACGTAGAGGTGTTCCAATTGCGCATACTCTTTAGTGGATTTGGATAATTCGATGCGTTGTGTAGCAGTCGGAGCATATATTGCGTGTGCCCTCTGGATGCCGAAGCGCGATGGATAAATACCAATAAAGCTCTTCACAAAAACACGACACTTGAAAATGATTACAATAAATTTATTTATTACCTTTTCAACATTTAAAAACAATTACTAGTATTGTTTTCAGGAAGCAAACAATCAATTATTGTCTTCCATTTGCGGAGCGAGTTTCTTACAATACCAAATAAACTAAATTCAAATTCTTCAATCTATGGAAATGACAAATTAAAGGTGTAAATGACACCTGTTTCAAAGAAAACGTGCCAGCGCTCAATAGCGCTGTTCGATGCTGGCTGATATTGCGATGTTGGAACTCGTTCACAACCGATGAGTTTAGCGAGAGCCTTAAGCAATTATTACTCAAACTGCGTGCCTTGATCGGTTGTTAATGTAAGTGATGCGCCAAATTGTGCAATCCAATTGCTGGAAAACGCTTTGGCAACTGATTCGGCGGGTTAATCGCTGAGAAGAATCGTTTCTGGCCACCTGGAAAAATGGTCCATTAGGGTGTGGCAGTATTTGAATCCCTGACACAGTGCTAGTGGTCCTATGATATCCACATGGATGCGTTGAAATCTATCATCCGATTTCTGAGGGGTGTTTCTCTGATAACGTCCGAATTTGGAACGTTGGCATGGGATGCAAGTACATGCCCACTCTTGGATATCCCTACGTATATAAGGCCATACAAACTTTTGGGAGATAGTCCTGCACGTAGCGCGGCCGTTAGCGTGTGATGCTTGATGGAACTGATTGAAGACGTCTTTATGCAATGAAGCGGGTATAAAAGGATGAGCTTTTACCATTTATTACAATGGGTGATAGCTGCGGAGATGATGTGTTGTTCCTCAGCAGTAATTTTAGGTCTGTGTTCGAATGCTGTTGCTCGATTAAATTTTCTGCTTTGACTGCACTGGGCATCGAGATGGCTCCGACACGTGAGAGCGCATCGGGAAGTTGATTTCTTCTACCCGGGATATGTTTAATGTCCGTCGTACGTCGTGAATTGAGCTATGAAACTTAGATGCCGAAGCTGGCTTGGCGGAGCTTTGTCTGGTCTCTCTGCAAAAAAGTAGACGAGCGGCTTCTGGCCTGTGTACACTGCCAAGACGGTACCTTCCAAAATGTGGTGTAAATGGCAAATACTGCTATAAAGGGCCAGCAGCTCGCGGTTGATATGCGCTCGAAGAGAATATTTGTGAAATTATAAGTGAATTTTCAATAATATACATATCTAAGTTTTATTAATAATAATATACAGAATATTGTGACTTTAACAATTGGTAATTGAAAGAAAATCGATTGCGCGGCTTTCTCAAAATTACGAGTGACATAGTTTCTATTTTCATCTTAAACTATAGTTCGCTTATCCTATAATTTGGCTTACGGCTATGAAATCGCATAGGATACATTTAAAAGGGGTTCCACACGATCAGTTCAGTTTCAGTTTCACTTGAACTGTCAGTTAAACTTACGTGTGGACTGCAAAAACTGAAGAAAAAACTGAACTGAAAACTGAACTGAGGCTCCATGGAAATCCAATCAAGCTCAGTTCAGTTGTCAGTTGAAATTAAACGAAACTGAAGTCTAGTAAGATTTCTCCGTTTACGTTTCAGTTTTTTTATTATAATAAGTTTGTTTACACATCGTTAATTAAAAATGTCGCGAAAAGATAACGAATTTATAACAGATTTCATTGAAATATATCAAAATTTTCCATGCTTATGGACGAAATCTGATCCTCAATACCACAACACAATCAAGAAAGAATCTTGCTACCAAGTTTTGCTTGAGAAGTTCAAAGAGCACAATAGACAAGCAACAGTTTCAATTGTAAAAAAAAAAACTAATAGTTTGCACTCAGCTTACAATAAGGAATTGAAGAATGTGAAGGATTCTGATAAAAGTGGAGCTGGAGCTGATGAAATCTACATACCAACATTGTGGTATTATGAGCTTTTCTCATTTCTTCGCGATCAAGGAACTTACCGAGGTAGTATGAACACCATTGACACTAACCATAGCAGTGATGCTGAAAATGAAGGAGATGAGGTAAGTAAACTATTATTTTACTTTTTTTATTTCCTTTTATTTCTTATAAATTTTAACATCTAATAAAGTGAATATAACATAAATTACGGCATATACCTACTTCGAACTATTTCGTCCTGCCAATCAAGTTTACCATCGTTTGTAAAATAATTCACGTATTCATCTCTGGATGCCTTTGCCTCCACACTAACATTCATATTGATTCTGTTGCCTACTTGAAGTGGTTCAAGCCCATTCACCTCAATTATTGGATCTCTGATCGATTCGTTCAATTGGGAAGGTGTATAAGAATGACTAGACTTTCTCCTCAAAAAATTATGTAGATAGCAGCATGTCAAGACAATTACGTCTACGTTTTGGAACTTCTTTAAATTGATAGCAGACTGAAAAATTTGGAATTTACTTGATAATATTCCAAATGCATTTTCAACAATACGTCTAGCCCTTGACAACCTGTAGTTGAAAACCATGCGATCGTACGATAACTGTTTTTTATTAAACGGTTTTAAAAAGTTCCGCCTCAACATGAACGCTTCATCTCCCACAAATACATATGGCAGTTGCGCATTTTTGCAAGTTGTTATATCATCGGGTTGTAATTGTAAATTATTATTAAGTAATTTTTTATAAAATGTGGTGCTGTTAATAACTCCGCCATCTGATATGCCCCAATTGGTTCCGACATCACTTATAATGAATTCGAAGTTGGTATTCACTATTGCCATGAGGACAATGCTGTTGAACTTTTTGTAGTTCCAAAATAAGGACCCATTTCCTTCTGGAGGTACTATGCGAACATGTTTTCCGTCAACAGCCCCCAAGCAATTTGGAAATTGCCACCTGTCGTTGAAACCATCTGCACGTAATCTCCATTCACTTTCGTTCCTGTGCATCTGAAAAAACATAAACAAATGGTTAGGTACTATTCCGTCAATAAACTAATGCTGATGTATTTGTTATAGGATGAAGGAGAGTCAACCATTTTAGAAACTGAAGATATAGGCAAAGAAAACTCAAGTGACAATCAGTTCACACGTCCTAACACTTCAGCATCCTTTACTGGCAGAAGAAAGAGGTCACCAGGAAGTGAAAGACCCGTATCAAAATCAAAAGTTTTGCAGTTGGTTGCCAATCGACTGCAGAATGGTCGTAAGGAAGAACTAAAATACCAATCATTTGGCATGCACGTTGCACAAGAACTAAGCAATATGACAACTGAAATGGTACCATTTGTTCAAAAACTTATTAATGATGCACTATTTCAAGGACAGATGCAATCGTTGAATATAACTTCAGATATCAAAACCCAAGTAACACACTCACATCCTACATCTTCAGACCCGAAAACACGATATGTGGTAGCAACTACTCCTACATCATCAGAGAACCTAACACAATTTATTTCAACTACCGATTATTATAATGAAATTAATCATTTGGATTTATAACCTATCGAATAGGTATCAATGTTTTTGTCTATAAAACACCACATTACTATGTTGTATTACTATTTCATTCTATTATTTTCCTTTTTTTAATGCAGCAATTGTTTTTCTTGTTGAGTTTTTTATTTTTATTTAATGAATAGAATATAAAAAGGAAATACTTGATTCTTGTTCACTTACCTTTATATAATCTCTCAGCACCATATTTATGGCTTTGCAAGTTTCAGGAATTATGACACCTAGACTTTGACTTGATATAACAGTACTAAATCGAAGACATTTGTACGAATTTCCAGTCGCGAAAAATCTTAATGTTGCACTGAGCCTTTCATGAGGTGATATGGCTTGTCTCATTACCGTATTCTGACTTTGTATAAACGGTGTTACTAAATTCAATAGTTCTTTGTAAGCAGTCTCACTCATATGTAAATAGTTACACCAATCACATGGTTCAAATTGAAGTTCTTTCATTAATTTTACATGAGACAGCGAATTTCGTTTAAGGTACCATTCTCTACTCCACTTAGCTCTTTTTTTTCTAGGCTTATCCAGTGATACACATAGCGCAACTGCAATAACACAATCTTCGTCCATGATAGCAATAAAACCGCGCGATGTTCAAGATTGAGAAATGACAACTGAACTGATATGAAACTGATCGTCTGGAAGCAAAGCAAAAATTTAACTGAACTGACAGTTCAACTGAAACTGAACGGACAACTGAACTGATCGTGTAGAACCCGTTTAATATTACGAAGCACTTTTGTTTACAATTTAAATCAATTGGAAAAGATTCCAGAAGCAATGACAAGAATCTCAAGAGGGCTATATATCAACCAAACTTCCATATCAAATTACACATGGGTGCTACATAAAGTCCAAAAGTACTTGAACACCCAGAAAACGATGATTTTGATGGAGTTAAATTAAATAAAACATAGTCATATCTTTACAAAATATGTATTTTTATTGTTTATTGAATGACAACAACAATCTACAACCAAAATGTCAGAGGTTGGATTCATCTATATGTCCTTCTTTGCTTTTGATAAACGCCTGACCGATTTTGGGCAAACGTGCAATCAGTTTTTCTAATGTCATTGCGGTAATTTTTCGCGACTGGTCCTGCAATATTCGCCACAAGTCTTCCTGAGGTGTAGGACAACTTTTGCGCACTTGTCTGTCAAGTTCATCCCACAGCAGCTCTATCGGGTTTAGGTCTGGGGACTGAGGGGGCCATTTCATAATTTTCAAGACAGTTTGTTTCTCTTTTTCTTCCAGAAACTGCTTGCACAGTTTGGATGTGTGCTTAGGGTCGTTATCTTGTTGAAAGGTAAACCCTGGACTAATAAGACGGGTCCCAGATGGAACAGCATGATTTTTCAAAATGTCCTTGTATCCTTCTTTGTTCAGTGTTCCCTGTTTATTCTTGCATTGTCTCCGTACAAACATTCTTCTTTTGGAACCAAAAACTTCAAATTTCGATTCGTCGCTCCACAGAACTTTTTTCCACTGAGCAGTTGTCCAATTTCGATATCCTTTTGCCCATTTTAGCCTATTTTTCTTATTTATCGCTTTGAGAAGCGGCTTGGATACTGCTAGGCATCCTTTCAGACCAGCATCAAGAAGTCTTCTTTTAACAGTAGTCACACTGATATCGATTCAACTAAACCTTACCCGATTGCTGTTGCCTCTGAAAACACTGCAATCCTCACGAGCTTCATTGATGACACTTGGATCAACGAAGAGCATGGGGAAGATTTCGATAATACTTGGCACCTGCAAGTCTTTGGTATCCGGACGATGTTGTATCGCAACCGACAAGGCATATTGGAATAAAGTAGCATTGACACGGTCTCTGGTTTGATATTTATAAAATAATATTATTTTTTTTTAGTTCAATGAGATTTAAAAATATATTGCTATGAACATTTTAACGCGAACTTACCGAGCATAAGCGGCTGTTGCAAGGAACGTAGGAACGCCCTTTGCTTGCATGAAAATTTCGATCAGCTTTGAAGAAATTCGTTTGTGACTGTCGATGAAGAGAGAGAATTGTTGCTTCCGACTCAAAGGCCTAGCGAACGACAAGTCGGGTTTCTTGATGTCTCGTAGTGGGATCTACAGAAAAAGAAAAATTTTATAAATATAGAAAACACAATTATTTTCTAAACACAAAAAAAAGATTTACCTTGGTTCCAACTTCATCCCCAAAACGATTGGCGATATCAGTTTAGTGCGATATCAGTGGTGCTGTTAATAACTCCGCCATCTGATATGCCCCAATTGGTTCCGACATCACTTATAATGAATTCGTAGTTGGTATTCACTATTGCCATGAGGACAATGCCGTTGAACTTTTTGTAGTTCCAAAATAAGGACCCACTTCCTTCTGGAGGTACTATGCGAACATGTTTTCCGTCAACAGCCCCCAAGCAATTTGGAAATTGCCACCTGTCGTTGAAACCATCTGCAAGTAATCTCCATTCACTTTCGTTCCTGTGCATCTGAAAAAACATAAACAAATGGTTAGGTACTATTCCGTCAATAAACTAACGCTGATGTATTTGTTATAGGATGAAGGAGAGTCAACCATTTTAGAAACTGAAGATATAGGCAAAGAAAACTCAAGTGACAATCAGTTCACACGTCCTAACACTTCAGCATCCTTTACTGGCAGAAGAAAGAGGTCACCAGGAAGTGAAAGACCCGTATCAAAATCAAAAGTTTTGCAGTTGCTTGCCAATCGACTGCAGAATGGTCGTAAGGAAGAACTAAAATACCAATCATTTGGCATGCACGTTGCACAAGAACTAAGCAATATGACAACTGAAATGGTACCATTTGTTCAAAAACTTATTAATGATGCACTATTTCAAGGACAGATGCAATCGTTGAATATAACTTCAGATATCAAAACCCAAGTAACACACTCACATCCTACATCTTCAGACCCGAAAACACGATATGTGGTAGCAACTACTCCTACATCATCAGAGAACCTAACACAATTTATTTCAACTACCGATTATTATAATGAAATTAATCATTTGGATTTATAACCTATCGAATAGGTATCAATGTTTTTGTCTATAAAACACCACATTACTATGTTGTATTACTATTTCATTCTATTATTTTCCTTTTTTTAATGCAGCAATTGTTTTTCTTGTTGAGTTTTTTATTTTTATTTAATGAATAGAATATAAAAAGGAAATACTTGATTCTTGTTCACTTACCTTTATATAATCTCTCAGCACCATATTTATGGCTTTGCAAGTTTCAGGAATTATGACACCAGACTTTGACTTGATATAACAGTACTAAATCGAAGACATTTGTACGAATTTCCAGTCGCGAAAAATCTTAATGTTGCACTGAGCCTTTCATGAGGTGATATGGCTTGTCTCATTACCGTATTCTGCTTTTGTATAAACGGTGTTACTAAATTCAATAGTTCTTTGTGAGCAGTCTCACTCATATGTAAATAGTTACACCAATCACATGGTTCAAATTGAAGTTCTTTCATTAATTTTACATGAGACAGCGAATTTCGTTTAAGGTACCATTCTCTACTCCACTTAGCTCTTTTTTTTCTAGGCTTAAACAGTGATACACATAGCGCAACTGCAATAACACAATCTTCGTCCATGATAGCAATAAAACCGCGCGATGTTCAAGATTGAGAAATGACAACTGAACTGATATGAAACTGATCGTCTGGAAGCAAAGCAAAAATTTAACTGAACTGACAGTTCAACTGAAACTGAACGGACAACTGAACTGATCGTGTAGAACCCGTTTAATATTACGAAGCACTTTTGTTTACAATTTAAATCAATTGGAAAAGATTCCAGAAGCAATGACAAGAATCTCAAGAGGGCTATATATCAACCAAACTTCCATATCAAATTACACATGGGTGCTACATAAAGTCCAAAAGTACTTGAACACCCAGAAAACGATGATTTTGATGGAGTTAAATTAAATAAAACATAGTCATATCTTTACAAAATATGTATTTTTATTGTTTATTGAATGACAACAACAATCTACAACCAAAATGTCAGAGGTTGGATTCATCTATATGTCCTTCTTTGCTTTTGATAAACGCCTGACCGATTTTGGGCAAACGTGCAATCAGTTTTTCTAATGTCATTGCGGTAATTTTTCGCGACTGGTCCTGCAATATTCGCCACAAGTCTTCCTGAGGTGTAGGACAACTTTTGCGCACTTGTCTGTCAAGTTCATCCCACAGCAGCTCTATCGGGTTTAGGTCTGGGGACTGAGGGGGCCATTTCATAATTTTCAAGATAGTTTGTTTCTCTTTTTCTTCCAGAAACTGCTTGCACAGTTTGGATGTGTGCTTAGGGTCGTTATCTTGTTGAAAGGTAAACCCTGGACTAATTAGACGGGTCCCAGATGGAACAGCATGATTTTTCAAAATGTCCTTGTATCCTTCTTTGTTCAGTGTTCCCTGTTTATTCTTGCATTGTCTCCGTACAAACATTCTTCTTTTGGAACCAAAAACTTCAAATTTCGATTCGTCGCTCCACAGAACTTTTTTCCACTGAGCAGTTGTCCAATTTCGGTATCCTTTTGCCCATTTTAGCCTATTTTTCTTATTTATCGCTTTGAGAAGCGGCTTGGATACTGCTAGGCATCCTTTCAGACCAGCATCAAGAAGTCTTCTTTTAACAATAGTCACACTGATATCGATTCAACTAAACCTTACCCGATTGCTGTTGCCTCTGAAAACACTGCAATCCTCACGAGCTTCATTGATGACACTTGGATCAACGAAGAGCATGGGGAAGATTTCGATAATACTTGGCACCTGCAAGTCTTTGGTATCCGGACGATGTTGTATCGCAACCGACAAGGCATATTGGAATAAAGTAGCATTGACACGGTCTCTGGTTTGATATTTATAAAATAATATTATTTTTTTTTAGTTCAATGAGATTTAAAAATATATTGCTATGAACATTTTAACGCGAACTTACCGAGCATAAGCGGCTGTTGCAAGGAACGTAGGAACGCCCTTCGCTTGCATGAAAATTTCGATCAGCTTTGAAGAAATTCGTTTGTGACTGTCGATGAAGAGAGAGAATTGTTGCTTCCGACTCAAAGGCCTAGCGAACGACAAGTCGGGTTTCTTGATGTCTCGTAGTGGGATCTACAGAAAAAGAAAAATTTTATAAATATAGAAAACACAATTATTTTCTAAACACAAAAAAAAGATTTACCTTGGTTCCAACTTCATCCCCAAAACGATTGGCGATATCAGTTTAGTGCGATATCAGTGGTGCTGTTAATAACTCCGCCATCTGATATGCCCCAATTGGTTCCGACATCACTTATAATGAATTCGTAGTTGGTATTCACTATTGCCATGAGGACAATGCTGTTGAACTTTTTGTAGTTCCAAAATAAGGACCCACTTCCTTCTGGAGGTACTATGCGAACATGTTTTCCGTCAACAGCCCCCAAGCAATTTGGAAATTGCCACCTGTCTTTGAAACCATCTGCAAGTAATCTCCATTCACTTTCGTTGCTGTGCATCTGAAAAAACATAAATAAATGGTTAGGTACTATTCCGTCAATAAACTAATGCTGATGTATTTGTTATAGGATGAAGGAGAGTCAACCATTTTAGAAACTGAAGATATAGGCAAAGAAAACTCAAGTGACAATCAGTTCACACGTCCTAACACTTCAGCATCCTTTACTGGCAGAAGAAAGAGGTCACCAGGAAGTGAAAGACCCGTATCAAAATCAAAAGTTTTGCAGTTGGTTGCCAATCGACTGCAGAATGGTCGTAAGGAAGAACTAAAATACCAATCATTTGGCATGCACGTTGCACAAGAACTAAGCAATATGACAACTGAAATGGTACCATTTGTTCAAAAACTTATTAATGATGCACTATTTCAAGGACAGATGCAATCGTTGAATATAACTTCAGATATCAAAACCCAAGTAACACACTCACATCCTACATCTTCAGACCCGAAAACACGATATGTGGTAGCAACTACTCCTACATCATCAGAGAACCTAACACAATTTATTTCAACTACCGATTATTATAATGAAATTAATCATTTGGATTTATAACCTATCGAATAGGTATCAATGTTTTTGTCTATAAAACACCACATTACTATGTTGTATTACTATTTCATTCTATTATTTTCCTTTTTTTAATGCAGCAATTGTTTTTCTTGTTGAGTTTTTTATTTTTATTTAATGAATAGAATATAAAAAGGAAATACTTGATTCTTGTTCACTTACCTTTATATAATCTCTCAGCACCATATTTATGGCTTTGCAAGTTTCAGGAATTATGACACCTAGACTTTGACTTGATATAACAGTACTAAATCGAAGACATTTGTACGAATTTCCAGTCGCGAAAAATCTTAATGTTGCACTGAGCCTTTCATGAGGTGATATGGCTTGTCTCATTACCGTATTCTGCTTTTGTATAAACGGTGTTACTAAATTCAATAGTTCTTTGTAAGCAGTCTCACTCATATGTAAATAGTTACACCAATCACATGGTTCAAATTGAAGTTCTTTCATTAATTTTACATGAGACAGCGAATTTCGTTTAAGGTACCATTCTCTACTCCACTTAGCTCTTTTTTTTCTAGGCTTATCCAGTGATACACATAGCGCAACTGCAATAACACAATCTTCGTCCATGATAGCAATAAAACCGCGCGATGTCCAAGATTGAGAAATGACAACTGAACTGATATGAAACTGATCGTCTGGAAGCAAAGCAAAAATTTAACTGAACTGACAGTTCAACTGAAACTGAACGGACAACTGAACTGATCGTGTAGAACCCGTTTAATATTACGAAGCACTTTTGTTTACAATTTAAATCAATTGGAAAAGATTCCAGAAGCAATGACAAGAATCTCAAGAGGGCTATATATCAACCAAACTTCCATATCAAATTACACATGGGTGCTACATAAAGTCCAAAAGTACTTGAACACCCAGAAAACGATGATTTTGATGGAGTTAAATTAAATAAAACATAGCCATATCTTTACAAAATATGTATTTTTATTGTTTATTGAATGACAACAACAATCTACAACCAAAATGTCAGAGGTTGGATTCATCTATATGTCCTTCTTTGCTTTTGATAAACGCTGACCGATTTTGGGCAAACGTGCAATCAGTTTTTCTAATGTCATTGCGGTAATTTTTCGCGACTGGTCCTGCAATATTCGCCACAAGTCTTCCTGAGGTGTAGGACAACTTTTGCGCACTTGTCTGTCAAGTTCATCCCACAGCAGCTCTATCGGGTTTAGGTCTGGGGACTGAGGGGGCCATTTCATAATTTTCAAGATAGTTTGTTTCTCTTTTTCTTCCAGAAACTGCTTGCACAGTTTGGATGTGTGCTTAGGGTCGTTATCTTGTTGAAAGGTAAACCCTGGACTAATTAGACGGGTCCCAGATGGAACAGCATGATTTTTCAAAATGTCCTTGTATCCTTCTTTGTTCAGTGTTCCCTGTTTATTCTTGCATTGTCTCCGTACAAACATTCTTCTTTTGGAACCAAAAACTTCAAATTTCGATTCGTCGCTCCACAGAACTTTTTTCCACTGAGCAGTTGTCCAATTTCGGTATCCTTTTGCCCATTTTAGCCTATTTTTCTTATTTATCGCTTTGAGAAGCGGCTTGGATACTGCTAGGCATCCTTTCAGACCAGCATCAAGAAGTCTTCTTTTAACAATAGTCACACTGATATCGATTCAACTAAACCTTACCCGATTGCTGTTGCCTCTGAAAACACTGCAATCCTCACGAGCTTCATTGATGACACTTGGATCAACGAAGAGCATGGGGAAGATTTCGATAATACTTGGCACCTGCAAGTCTTTGGTATCCGGACGATGTTGTATCGCAACCGACAAGGCATATTGGAATAAAGTAGCATTGACACGGTCTCTGGTTTGATATTTATAAAATAATATTATTTTTTTTTAGTTCAATGAGATTTAAAAATATATTGCTATGAACATTTTAACGCGAACTTACCGAGCATAAGCGGCTGTTGCAAGGAACGTAGGAACGCCCTTCGCTTGCATGAAAATTTCGATCAGCTTTGAAGAAATTCGTTTGTGACTGTCGATGAAGAGAGAGAATTGTTGCTTCCGACTCAAAGGCCTAGCGAACGACAAGTCGGGTTTCTTGATGTCTCGTAGTGGGATCTACAGAAAAAGAAAAATTTTATAAATATAGAAAACACAATTATTTTCTAAACACAAAAAAAAGATTTAACTTGGTTCCAACTTCATCCCCAAAACGATTGGCGATATCAGTTTAGTGCGATATCAGTGGTGCTGTTAATAACTCCGCCATCTGATATGCCCCAATTGGTTCCGACATCACTTATAATGAATTCGTAGTTGGTATTCACTATTGCCATGAGGACAATGCTGTTGAACTTTTTGTAGTTCCAAAATAAGGACCCACTTCCTTCTGGAGGTACTATGCGAACATGTTTTCCGTCAACAGCCCCCAAGCAATTTGGAAATTGCCACCTGTCTTTGAAACCATCTGCAAGTAATCTCCATTCACTTTCGTTCCTGTGCATCTGAAAAAACATAAATAAATGGTTAGGTACTATTCCGTCAATAAACTAATGCTGATGTATTTGTTATAGGATGAAGGAGAGTCAACCATTTTAGAAACTGAAGATATAGGCAAAGAAAACTCAAGTGACAATCAGTTCACACGTCCTAACACTTCAGCATCCTTTACTGGCAGAAGAAAGAGGTCACCAGGAAGTGAAAGACCCGTATCAAAATCAAAAGTTTTGCAGTTGGTTGCCAATCGACTGCAGAATGGTCGTAAGGAAGAACTAAAATACCAATCATTTGGCATGCACGTTGCACAAGAACTAAGCAATATGACAACTGAAATGGTACCATTTGTTCAAAAACTTATTAATGATGCACTATTTCAAGGACAGATGCAATCGTTGAATATAACTTCAGATATCAAAACCCAAGTAACACACTCACATCCTACATCTTCAGACCCGAAAACACGATATGTGGTAGCAACTACTCCTACATCATCAGAGAACCTAACACAATTTATTTCAACTACCGATTATTATAATGAAATTAATCATTTGGATTTATAACCTATCGAATAGGTATCAATGTTTTTGTCTATAAAACACCACATTACTATGTTGTATTACTATTTCATTCTATTATTTTCCTTTTTTTAATGCAGCAATTGTTTTTCTTGTTGAGTTTTTTATTTTTATTTAATGAATAGAATATAAAAAGGAAATACTTGATTCTTGTTCACTTACCTTTATATAATCTCTCAGCACCATATTTATGGCTTTGCAAGTTTCAGGAATTATGACACCTAGACTTTGACTTGATATAACAGTACTAAATCGAAGACATTTGTACGAATTTCCAGTCGCGAAAAATCTTAATGTTGCACTGAGCCTTTCATGAGGTGATATGGCTTGTCTCATTACCGTATTCTGCTTTTGTATAAACGGTGTTACTAAATTCAATAGTTCTTTGTAAGCAGTCTCACTCATATGTAAATAGTTACACCAATCACATGGTTCAAATTGAAGTTCTTTCATTAATTTTACATGAGACAGCGAATTTCGTTTAAGGTACCATTCTCTACTCCACTTAGCTCTTTTTTTTCTAGGCTTATCCAGTGATACACATAGCGCAACTGCAATAACACAATCTTCGTCCATGATAGCAATAAAACCGCGCGATGTTCAAGATTGAGAAATGACAACTGAACTGATATGAAACTGATCGTCTGGAAGCAAAGCAAAAATTTAACTGAACTGACAGTTCAACTGAAACTGAACGGACAACTGAACTGATCGTGTAGAACCCGTTTAATATTACGAAGCACTTTTGTTTACAATTTAAATCAATTGGAAAAGATTCCAGAAGCAATGACAAGAATCTCAAGAGGGCTATATATCAACCAAACTTCCATATCAAATTACACATGGGTGCTACATAAAGTCCAAAAGTACTTGAACACCCAGAAAACGATGATTTTGATGGAGTTAAATTAAATAAAACATAGTCATATCTTTACAAAATATGTATTTTTATTGTTTATTGAATGACAACAACAATCTACAACCAAAATGTCAGAGGTTGGATTCATCTATATGTCCTTCTTTGCTTTTGATAAACGCCTGACCGATTTTGGGCAAACGTGCAATCAGTTTTTCTAATGTCATTGCGGTAATTTTTCGCGACTGGTCCTGCAATATTCGCCACAAGTCTTCCTGAGGTGTAGGACAACTTTTGCGCACTTGTCTGTCAAGTTCATCCCACAGCAGCTCTATCGGGTTTAGGTCTGGGGACTGAGGGGGCCATTTCATAATTTTCAAGACAGTTTGTTTCTCTTTTTCTTCCAGAAACTGCTTGCACAGTTTGGATGTGTGCTTAGGGTCGTTATCTTGTTGAAAGGTAAACCCTGGACTAATTAGACGGGTCCCAGATGGAACAGCATGATTTTTCAAAATGTCCTTGTATCCTTCTATGTTCAGTGTTCCCTGTTTATTCTTGCATTGTCTCCGTACAAACATTCTTCTTTTGGAACCAAAAACTTCAAATTTCGATTCGTCGCTCCACAGAACTTTTTTCCACTGAGCAGTTGTCCAATTTCGGTATCCTTTTACCCATTTTAGCCTATTTTTCTTATTTATCGCTTTGAGAAGCGGCTTGGATACTGCTAGGCATCCTTTCAGACCAGCATCAAGAAGTCTTCTTTTAACAGTAGTCACACTGATATCGATTCAACTAAACCTTACCCGATTGCTGTTGCCTCTGAAAACACTGCAATCCTCACGAGCTTCATTGATGACACTTGGATCAACGAAGAGCATGGGGAAGATTTCGATAATACTTGGCACCTGCAAGTCTTTGGTATCCGGACGATGTTGTATCGCAACCGACAAGGCATATTGGAATAAAGTAGCATTGACACGGTCTCTGGTTTGATATTTATAAAATAATATTATTTTTTTTTAGTTCAATGAGATTTAAAAATATATTGCTATGAACATTTTAACGCGAACTTACCGAGCATAAGCGGCTGTTGCAAGGAACGTAGGAACGCCCTTTGCTTGCATGAAAATTTCGATCAGCTTTGAAGAAATTCGTTTGTGACTGTCGATGAAGAGAGAGAATTGTTGCTTCCGACTCAAAGGCCTAGCGAACGACAAGTCGGGTTTCTTGATGTCTCGTAGTGGGATCTACAGAAAAAGAAAAATTTTATAAATATAGAAAACACAATTATTTTCTAAACACAAAAAAAAGATTTACCTTGGTTCCAACTTCATCCCCAAAACGATTGGCGATATCAGTTTAGTGCGATATCAGTGGTGCTGTTAATAACTCCGCCATCTGATATGCCCCAATTGGTTCCGACATCACTTATAATGAATTCGTAGTTGGTATTCACTATTGCCATGAAGACAATGCTGTTGAACTTTTTGTAGTTCCAAAATAAGGACCCACTTCCTTCTGGAGGTACTATGCGAACATGTTTTCCGTCAACAGCCCCCAAGCAATTTGGAAATTGCCACCTGTCTTTGAAACCATCTGCAAGTAATCTCCATTCACTTTCGTTCCTGTGCATCTGAAAAAACATAAATAAATGGTTAGGTACTATTCCGTCAATAAACTAATGCTGATGTATTTGTTATAGGATGAAGGAGAGTCAACCATTTTAGAAACTGAAGATATAGGCAAAGAAAACTCAAGTGACAATCAGTTCACACGTCCTAACACTTCAGCATCCTTTACTGGCAGAAGAAAGAGGTCACCAGGAAGTGAAAGACCCGTATCAAAATCAAAAGTTTTGCAGTTGGTTGCCAATCGACTGCAGAATGGTCGTAAGGAAGAACTAAAATACCAATCATTTGGCATGCACGTTGCACAAGAACTAAGCAATATGACAACTGAAATGGTACCATTTGTTCAAAAACTTATTAATGATGCACTATTTCAAGGACAGATGCAATCGTTGAATATAACTTCAGATATCAAAACCCAAGTAACACACTCACATCCTACATCTTCAGACCCGAAAACACGATATGTGGTAGCAACTACTCCTACATCATCAGAGAACCTAACACAATTTATTTCAACTACCGATTATTATAATGAAATTAATCATTTGGATTTATAACCTATCGAATAGGTATCAATGTTTTTGTCTATAAAACACCACATTACTATGTTGTATTACTATTTCATTCTATTATTTTCCTTTTTTTAATGCAGCAATTGTTTTTCTTGTTGAGTTTTTTATTTTTATTTAATGAATAGAATATAAAAAGGAAATACTTGATTCTTGTTCACTTACCTTTATATAATCTCTCAGCACCATATTTATGGCTTTGCAAGTTTCAGGAATTATGACACCTAGACTTTGACTTGATATAACAGTACTAAATCGAAGACATTTGTACGAATTTCCAGTCGCGAAAAATCTTAATGTTGCACTGAGCCTTTCATGAGGTGATATGGCTTGTCTCATTACCGTATTCTGCTTTTGTATAAACGGTGTTACTAAATTCAATAGTTCTTTGTAAGCAGTCTCACTCATATGTAAATAGTTACACCAATCACATGGTTCAAATTGAAGTTCTTTCATTAATTTTACATGAGACAGCGAATTTCGTTTAAGGTACCATTCTCTACTCCACTTAGCTCTTTTTTTTCTAGGCTTATCCAGTGATACACATAGCGCAACTGCAATAACACAATCTTCGTCCATGATAGCAATAAAACCGCGCGATGTTCAAGATTGAGAAATGACAACTGAACTGATATGAAACTGATCGTCTGGAAGCAAAGCAAAAATTTAACTGAACTGACAGTTCAACTGAAACTGAACGGACAACTGAACTGATCGTGTAGAACCCGTTTAATATTACGAAGCACTTTTGTTTACAATTTAAATCAATTGGAAAAGATTCCAGAAGCAATGACAAGAATCTCAAGAGGGCTATATATCAACCAAACTTCCATATCAAATTACACATGGGTGCTACATAAAGTCCAAAAGTACTTGAACACCCAGAAAACGATGATTTTGATGGAGTTAAATTAAATAAAACATAGTCATATCTTTACAAAATATGTATTTTTATTGTTTATTGAATGACAACAACAATCTACAACCAAAATGTCAGAGGTTGGATTCATCTATATGTCCTTCTTTGCTTTTGATAAACGCCTGACCGATTTTGGGCAAACGTGCAATCAGTTTTTCTAATGTCATTGCGGTAATTTTTCGCGACTGGTCCTGCAATATTCGCCACAAGTCTTCCTGAGGTGTAGGACAACTTTTGCGCACTTGTCTGTCAAGTTCATCCCACAGCAGCTCTATCGGGTTTAGGTCTGGGGACTGAGGGGGCCATTTCATAATTTTCAAGACAGTTTGTTTCTCTTTTTCTTCCAGAAACTGCTTGCACAGTTTGGATGTGTGCTTAGGGTCGTTATCTTGTTGAAAGGTAAACCCTGGACTAATTAGACGGGTCCCAGATGGAACAGCATGATTTTTCAAAATGTCCTTGTATCCTTCTTTGTTCAGTGTTCCCTGTTTATTCTTGCATTGTCTCCGTACAAACATTCTTCTTTTGGAACCAAAAACTTCAAATTTCGATTCGTCGCTCCACAGAACTTTTTTCCACTGAGCAGTTGTCCAATTTCGATATCCTTTTACCCATTTTAGCCTATTTTTCTTATTTATCGCTTTGAGAAGCGGCTTGGATACTGCTAGGCATCCTTTCAGACCAGCATCAAGAAGTCTTCTTTTAACAGTAGTCACACTGATATCGATTCAACTAAACCTTACCCGATTGCTGTTGCCTCTGAAAACACTGCAATCCTCACGAGCTTCATTGATGACACTTGGATCAACGAAGAGCATGGGGAAGATTTCGATAATACTTGGCACCTGCAAGTCTTTGGTATCCGGACGATGTTGTATCGCAACCGACAAGGCATATTGGAATAAAGTAGCATTGACACGGTCTCTGGTTTGATATTTATAAAATAATATTATTTTTTTTTAGTTCAATGAGATTTAAAAATATATTGCTATGAACATTTTAACGCGAACTTACCGAGCATAAGCGGCTGTTGCAAGGAACGTAGGAACGCCCTTTGCTTGCATGAAAATTTCGATCAGCTTTGAAGAAATTCGTTTGTGACTGTCGATGAAGAGAGAGAATTGTTGCTTCCGACTCAAAGGCCTAGCGAACGACAAGTCGGGTTTCTTGATGTCTCGTAGTGGGATCTACAGAAAAAGAAAAATTTTATAAATATAGAAAACACAATTATTTTCTAAACACAAAAAAAAGATTTACCTTGGTTCCAACTTCATCCCCAAAACGATTGGCGATATCAGTTTAGTGCGATATCAGTGGTGCTGTTAATAACTCCGCCATCTGATATGCCCCAATTGGTTCCGACATCACTTATAATGAATTCGTAGTTGGTATTCACTATTGCCATGAGGACAATGCTGTTGAACTTTTTGTAGTTCCAAAATAAGGACCCACTTCCTTCTGGAGGTACTATGCGAACATGTTTTCCGTCAACAGCCCCCAAGCAATTTGGAAATTGCCACCTGTCTTTGAAACCATCTGCAAGTAATCTCCATTCACTTTCGTTCCTGTGCATCTGAAAAAACATAAATAAATGGTTAGGTACTATTCCGTCAATAAACTAATGCTGATGTATTTGTTATAGGATGAAGGAGAGTCAACCATTTTAGAAACTGAAGATATAGGCAAAGAAAACTCAAGTGACAATCAGTTCACACGTCCTAACACTTCAGCATCCTTTACTGGCAGAAGAAAGAGGTCACCAGGAAGTGAAAGACCCGTATCAAAATCAAAAGTTTTGCAGTTGGTTGCCAATCGACTGCAGAATGGTCGTAAGGAAGAACTAAAATACCAATCATTTGGCATGCACGTTGCACAAGAACTAAGCAATATGACAACTGAAATGGTACCATTTGTTCAAAAACTTATTAATGATGCACTATTTCAAGGACATATGCAATCGTTGAATATAACTTCAGATATCAAAACCCAAGTAACACACTCACATCCTACATCTTCAGACCCGAAAACACGATATGTGGTAGCAACTACTCCTACATCATCAGATAACCTAACACAATTTATTTCAACTACCGATTATTATAATGAAATTAATCATTTGGATTTATAACCTATCGAATAGGTATCAATGTTTTTGTCTATAAAACACCACATTACTATGTTGTATTACTATTTCATTCTATTATTTTCCTTTTTTTAATGCAGCAATTGTTTTTCTTGTTGAGTTTTTTATTTTTATTTAATGAATAGAATATAAAAAGGAAATACTTGATTCTTGTTCACTTACCTTTATATAATCTCTCAGCACCATATTTATGGCTTTGCAAGTTTCAGGAATTATGACACCTAGACTTTGACTTGATATAACAGTACTAAATCGAAGACATTTGTACGAATTTCCAGCCGCGAAAAATCTTAATGTTGCACTGAGCCTTTCATGAGGTGATATGGCTTGTCTCATTACCGTATTCTGCTTTTGTATAAACGGTGTTACTAAATTCAATAGTTCTTTGTAAGCAGTCTCACTCATATGTAAATAGTTACACCAATCACATGGTTCAAATTGAAGTTCTTTCATTAATTTTACATGAGACAGCGAATTTCGTTTAAGGTACCATTCTCTACTCCACTTAGCTCTTTTTTTTCTAGGCTTATCCAGTGATACACATAGCGCAACTGCAATAACACAATCTTCGTCCATGATAGCAATAAAACCGCGCGATGTTCAAGATTGAGAAATGACAACTGAACTGATATGAAACTGATCGTCTGGAAGCAAAGCAAAAATTTAACTGAACTGACAGTTCAACTGAAACTGAACGGACAACTGAACTGATCGTGTAGAACCCGTTTAATATTACGAAGCACTTTTGTTTACAATTTAAATCAATTGGAAAAGATTCCAGAAGCAATGACAAGAATCTCAAGAGGGCTATATATCAACCAAACTTCCATATCAAATTACACATGGGTGCTACATAAAGTCCAAAAGTACTTGAACACCCAGAAAACGATGATTTTGATGGAGTTAAATTAAATAAAACATAGTCATATCTTTACAAAATATGTATTTTTATTGTTTATTGAATGACAACAACAATCTACAACCAAAATGTCAGAGGTTGGATTCATCTATATGTCCTTCTTTGCTTTTGATAAACGCCTGACCGATTTTGGGCAAACGTGCAATCAGTTTTTCTAATGTCATTGCGGTAATTTTTCGCGACTGGTCCTGCAATATTCGCCACAAGTCTTCCTGAGGTGTAGGACAACTTTTGCGCACTTGTCTGTCAAGTTCATCCCACAGCAGCTCTATCGGGTTTAGGTCTGGGGACTGAGGGGGCCATTTCATAATTTTCAAGACAGTTTGTTTCTCTTTTTCTTCCAGAAACTGCTTGCACAGTTTGGATGTGTGCTTAGGGTCGTTATCTTGTTGAAAGGTAAACCCTGGACTAATTAGACGGGTCCCAGATGGAACAGCATGATTTTTCAAAATGTCCTTGTATCCTTCTTTGTTCAGTGTTCCCTGTTTATTCTTGCATTGTCTCCGTACAAACATTCTTCTTTTGGAACCAAAAACTTCAAATTTCGATTCGTCGCTCCACAGAACTTTTTTCCACTGAGCAGTTGTCCAATTTCGATATCCTTTTACCCATTTTAGCCTATTTTTCTTATTTATCGCTTTGAGAAGCGGCTTGGATACTGCTAGGCATCCTTTCAGACCAGCATCAAGAAGTCTTCTTTTAACAGTAGTCACACTGATATCGATTCAACTAAACCTTACCCGATTGCTGTTGCCTCTGAAAACACTGCAATCCTCACGAGCTTCATTGATGACACTTGGATCAACGAAGAGCATGGGGAAGATTTCGATAATACTTGGCACCTGCAAGTCTTTGGTATCCGGACGATGTTGTATCGCAACCGACAAGGCATATTGGAATAAAGTAGCATTGACACGGTCTCTGGTTTGATATTTATAAAATAATATTATTTTTTTTTAGTTCAATGAGATTTAAAAATATATTGCTATGAACATTTTAACGCGAACTTACCGAGCATAAGCGGCTGTTGCAAGGAACGTAGGAACGCCCTTTGCTTGCATGAAAATTTCGATCAGCTTTGAAGAAATTCGTTTGTGACTGTCGATGAAGAGAGAGAATTGTTGCTTCCGACTCAAAGGCCTAGCGAACGACAAGTCGGGTTTCTTGATGTCTCGTAGTGGGATCTACAGAAAAAGAAAAATTTTATAAATATAGAAAACACAATTATTTTCTAAACACAAAAAAAAGATTTACCTTGGTTCCAACTTCATCCCCAAAACGATTGGCGATATCAGTTTAGTGCGATATCAGTGGTGCTGTTAATAACTCCGCCATCTGATATGCCCCAATTGGTTCCGACATCACTTATAATGAATTCGTAGTTGGTATTCACTATTGCCATGAGGACAATGCTGTTGAACTTTTTGTAGTTCCAAAATACGGACCCACTTCCTTCTGGAGGTACTATGCGAACATGTTTTCCGTCAACAGCCCCCAAGCAATTTGGAAATTGCCACCTGTCTTTGAAACCATCTGCAAGTAATCTCCATTCACTTTCGTTCCTGTGCATCTGAAAAAACATAAATAAATGGTTAGGTACTATTCCGTCAATAAACTAATGCTGATGTATTTGTTATAGGATGAAGGAGAGTCAACCATTTTAGAAACTGAAGATATAGGCAAAGAAAACTCAAGTGACAATCAGTTCACACGTCCTAACACTTCAGCATCCTTTACTGGCAGAAGAAAGAGGTCACCAGGAAGTGAAAGACCCGTATCAAAATCAAAAGTTTTGCAGTTGGTTGCCAATCGACTGCAGAATGGTCGTAAGGAAGAACTAAAATACCAATCATTTGGCATGCACGTTGCACAAGAACTAAGCAATATGACAACTGAAATGGTACCATTTGTTCAAAAACTTATTAATGATGCACTATTTCAAGGACATATGCAATCGTTGAATATAACTTCAGATATCAAAACCCAAGTAACACACTCACATCCTACATCTTCAGACCCGAAAACACGATATGTGGTAGCAACTACTCCTACATCATCAGATAACCTAACACAATTTATTTCAACTACCGATTATTATAATGAAATTAATCATTTGGATTTATAACCTATCGAATAGGTATCAATGTTTTTGTCTATAAAACACCACATTACTATGTTGTATTACTATTTCATTCTATTATTTTCCTTTTTTTAATGCAGCAATTGTTTTTCTTGTTGAGTTTTTTATTTTTATTTAATGAATAGAATATAAAAAGGAAATACTTGATTCTTGTTCACTTACCTTTATATAATCTCTCAGCACCATATTTATGGCTTTGCAAGTTTCAGGAATTATGACACCTAGACTTTGACTTGATATAACAGTACTAAATCGAAGACATTTGTACGAATTTCCAGCCGCGAAAAATCTTAATGTTGCACTGAGCCTTTCATGAGGTGATATGGCTTGTCTCATTACCGTATTCTGCTTTTGTATAAACGGTGTTACTAAATTCAATAGTTCTTTGTAAGCAGTCTCACTCATATGTAAATAGTTACACCAATCACATGGTTCAAATTGAAGTTCTTTCATTAATTTTACATGAGACAGCGAATTTCGTTTAAGGTACCATTCTCTACTCCACTTAGCTCTTTTTTTTCTAGGCTTATCCAGTGATACACATAGCGCAACTGCAATAACACAATCTTCGTCCATGATAGCAATAAAACCGCGCGATGTTCAAGATTGAGAAATGACAACTGAACTGATATGAAACTGATCGTCTGGAAGCAAAGCAAAAATTTAACTGAACTGACAGTTCAACTGAAACTGAACGGACAACTGAACTGATCGTGTAGAACCCGTTTAATATTACGAAGCACTTTTGTTTACAATTTAAATCAATTGGAAAAGATTCCAGAAGCAATGACAAGAATCTCAAGAGGGCTATATATCAACCAAACTTCCATATCAAATTACACATGGGTGCTACATAAAGTCCAAAAGTACTTGAACACCCAGAAAACGATGATTTTGATGGAGTTAAATTAAATAAAACATAGTCATATCTTTACAAAATATGTATTTTTATTGTTTATTGAATGACAACAACAATCTACAACCAAAATGTCAGAGGTTGGATTCATCTATATGTCCTTCTTTGCTTTTGATAAACGCCTGACCGATTTTGGGCAAACGTGCAATCAGTTTTTCTAATGTCATTGCGGTAATTTTTCGCGACTGGTCCTGCAATATTCGCCACAAGTCTTCCTGAGGTGTAGGACAACTTTTGCGCACTTGTCTGTCAAGTTCATCCCACAGCAGCTCTATCGGGTTTAGGTCTGGGGACTGAGGGGGCCATTTCATAATTTTCAAGACAGTTTGTTTCTCTTTTTCTTCCAGAAACTGCTTGCACAGTTTGGATGTGTGCTTAGGGTCGTTATCTTGTTGAAAGGTAAACCCTGGACTAATTAGACGGGTCCCAGATGGAACAGCATGATTTTTCAAAATGTCCTTGTATCCTTCTTTGTTCAGTGTTCCCTGTTTATTCTTGCATTGTCTCCGTACAAACATTCTTCTTTTGGAACCAAAAACTTCAAATTTCGATTCGTCGCTCCACAGAACTTTTTTCCACTGAGCAGTTGTCCAATTTCGGTATCCTTTTACCCATTTTAGCCTATTTTTCTTATTTATCGCTTTGAGAAGCGGCTTGGATACTGCTAGGCATCCTTTCAGACCAGCATCAAGAAGTCTTCTTTTAACAGTAGTCACACTGATATCGATTCAACTAAACCTTACCCGATTGCTGTTGCCTCTGAAAACACTGCAATCCTCACGAGCTTCATTGATGACACTTGGATCAACGAAGAGCATGGGGAAGATTTCGATAATACTTGGCACCTGCAAGTCTTTGGTATCCGGACGATGTTGTATCGCAACCGACAAGGCATATTGGAATAAAGTAGCATTGACACGGTCTCTGGTTTGATATTTATAAAATAATATTATTTTTTTTTAGTTCAATGAGATTTAAAAATATATTGCTATGAACATTTTAACGCGAACTTACCGAGCATAAGCGGCTGTTGCAAGGAACGTAGGAACGCCCTTTGCTTGCATGAAAATTTCGATCAGCTTTGAAGAAATTCGTTTGTGACTGTCGATGAAGAGAGAGAATTGTTGCTTCCGACTCAAAGGCCTAGCGAACGACAAGTCGGGTTTCTTGATGTCTCGTAGTGGGATCTACAGAAAAAGAAAAATTTTATAAATATAGAAAACACAATTATTTTCTAAACACAAAAAAAAGATTTACCTTGGTTCCAACTTCATCCCCAAAACGATTGGCGATATCAGTTTAGTGCGATATCAGTGGTGCTGTTAATAACTCCGCCATCTGATATGCCCCAATTGGTTCCGACATCACTTATAATGAATTCGTAGTTGGTATTCACTATTGCCATGAGGACAATGCTGTTGAACTTTTTGTAGTTCCAAAATAAGGACCCACTTCCTTCTGGAGGTACTATGCGAACATGTTTTCCGTCAACAGCCCCCAAGCAATTTGGAAATTGCCACCTGCCTTTGAAACCATCTGCAAGTAATCTCCATTCACTTTCGTTCCTGTGCATCTGAAAAAACATAAATAAATGGTTAGGTACTATTCCGTCAATAAACTAATGCTGATGTATTTGTTATAGGATGAAGGAGAGTCAACCATTTTAGAAACTGAAGATATAGGCAAAGAAAACTCAAGTGACAATCAGTTCACACGTCCTAACACTTCAGCATCCTTTACTGGCAGAAGAAAGAGGTCACCAGGAAGTGAAAGACCCGTATCAAAATCAAAAGTTTTGCAGTTGGTTGCCAATCGACTGCAGAATGGTCGTAAGGAAGAACTAAAATACCAATCATTTGGCATGCACGTTGCACAAGAACTAAGCAATATGACAACTGAAATGGTACCATTTGTTCAAAAACTTATTAATGATGCACTATTTCAAGGACAGATGCAATCGTTGAATATAACTTCAGATATCAAAACCCAAGTAACACACTCACATCCTACATCTTCAGACCCGAAAACACGATATGTGGTAGCAACTACTCCTACATCATCAGAGAACCTAACACAATTTATTTCAACTACCGATTATTATAATGAAATTAATCATTTGGATTTATAACCTATCGAATAGGTATCAATGTTTTTGTCTATAAAACACCACATTACTATGTTGTATTACTATTTCATTCTATTATTTTCCTTTTTTTAATGCAGCAATTGTTTTTCTTGTTGAGTTTTTTATTTTTATTTAATGAATAGAATATAAAAAGGAAATACTTGATTCTTGTTCACTTACCTTTATATAATCTCTCAGCACCATATTTATGGCTTTGCAAGTTTCAGGAATTATGACACCTAGACTTTGACTTGATATAACAGTACTAAATCGAAGACATTTGTACGAATTTCCAGCCGCGAAAAATCTTAATGTTGCACTGAGCCTTTCATGAGGTGATATGGCTTGTCTCATTACCGTATTCTGCTTTTGTATAAACGGTGTTACTAAATTCAATAGTTCTTTGTAAGCAGTCTCACTCATATGTAAATAGTTACACCAATCACATGGTTCAAATTGAAGTTCTTTCATTAATTTTACATGAGACAGCGAATTTCGTTTAAGGTACCATTCTCTACTCCACTTAGCTCTTTTTTTTCTAGGCTTATCCAGTGATACACATAGCGCAACTGCAATAACACAATCTTCGTCCATGATAGCAATAAAACCGCGCGATGTTCAAGATTGAGAAATGACAACTGAACTGATATGAAACTGATCGTCTGGAAGCAAAGCAAAAATTTAACTGAACTGACAGTTCAACTGAAACTGAACGGACAACTGAACTGATCGTGTAGAACCCGTTTAATATTACGAAGCACTTTTGTTTACAATTTAAATCAATTGGAAAAGATTCCAGAAGCAATGACAAGAATCTCAAGAGGGCTATATATCAACTAAACTTCCATATCAAATTACACATGGGTGCTACATAAAGTCCAAAAGTACTTGAACACCCAGAAAACGATGATTTTGATGGAGTTAAATTAAATAAAACATAGTCATATCTTTACAAAATATGTATTTTTATTGTTTATTGAATGACAACAACAATCTACAACCAAAATGTCAGAGGTTGGATTCATCTATATGTCCTTCTTTGCTTTTGATAAACGCCTGACCGATTTTGGGCAAACGTGCAATCAGTTTTTCTAATGTCATTGCGGTAATTTTTCGCGACTGGTCCTGCAATATTCGCCACAAGTCTTCCTGAGGTGTAGGACAACTTTTGCGCACTTGTCTGTCAAGTTCATCCCACAGCAGCTCTATCGGGTTTAGGTCTGGGGACTGAGGGGGCCATTTCATAATTTTCAAGACAGTTTGTTTCTCTTTTTCTTCCAGAAACTGCTTGCACAGTTTGGATGTGTGCTTAGGGTCGTTATCTTGTTGAAAGGTAAACCCTGGACTAATTAGACGGGTCCCAGATGGAACAGCATGATTTTTCAAAATGTCCTTGTATCCTTCTTTGTTCAGTGTTCCCTGTTTATTCTTGCATTGTCTCCGTACAAACATTCTTCTTTTGGAACCAAAAACTTCAAATTTCGATTCGTCGCTCCACAGAACTTTTTTCCACTGAGCAGTTGTCCAATTTCGGTATCCTTTTACCCATTTTAGCCTATTTTTCTTATTTATCGCTTTGAGAAGCGGCTTGGATACTGCTAGGCATCCTTTCAGACCAGCATCAAGAAGTCTTCTTTTAACAGTAGTCACACTGATATCGATTCAACTAAACCTTACCCGATTGCTGTTGCCTCTGAAAACACTGCAATCCTCACGAGCTTCATTGATGACACTTGGATCAACGAAGAGCATGGGGAAGATTTCGATAATACTTGGCACCTGCAAGTCTTTGGTATCCGGACGATGTTGTATCGCAACCGACAAGGCATATTGGAATAAAGTAGCATTGACACGGTCTCTGGTTTGATATTTATAAAATAATATTATTTTTTTTTAGTTCAATGAGATTTAAAAATATATTGCTATGAACATTTTAACGCGAACTTACCGAGCATAAGCGGCTGTTGCAAGGAACGTAGGAACGCCCTTTGCTTGCATGAAAATTTCGATCAGCTTTGAAGAAATTCGTTTGTGACTGTCGATGAAGAGAGAGAATTGTTGCTTCCGACTCAAAGGCCTAGCGAACGACAAGTCGGGTTTCTTGATGTCTCGTAGTGGGATCTACAGAAAAAGAAAAATTTTATAAATATAGAAAACACAATTATTTTCTAAACACAAAAAAAAGATTTACCTTGGTTCCAACTTCATCCCCAAAACGATTGGCGATATCAGTTTAGTGCGGCCCACATTAAAGTCTGCTGCAATTTCGGGTGCAGTCAAGCGTCTGTTGCGTTTGCTCTTTATCACAATGCTTAAATCTTCAGTTGGTGTCGTCATCCTGGGTCTATTTGAACGCCGTTTATTGGACGTTGTCCCCTGAGTCTCAAATTTCTTGGTGGTATAGTGAACAGTTGAGAGTGGCATCTTCTGTAGTCTTGAAATTTCCCGAAGACTTCTGCCGGATTTATGAAGACCAACGATAATTCCTCTCATTTCTTCGGAATATTCCTTAGTTTTGCTCATTTTTTCTTATAAATAAATCAAAAAGCAATACGTTCAAACAACTGAAACTTTATATTAATGTTAAACGTTTTCTAGTCAAGCGAGATAAGTTAACTAAAGCAAAACTATTTTGTGGGCGCACTTTAAGTGTCAAACTGACAAACTAAACCGAAAAATAAAATCCAGGGTGAAACAAGAGAAGTATCGAAAAACTTATAAATGCAAAGAAATTTATGATTGTTATTTTAACAACATAAAATAAGTTCAAAACAATAATTTGGGTTATACTTTCGTTTGAATAACATCGGAACGGTGGTGTTCAAAAGACCATAAACAATAAATATGTCTCTGGTGCGTTATTTCTGTTTTACACAAAAATATGCAGGTGTTCAAATACTTTTGGACGGTAGTGTATGTCAACACCAACGCTAATGCATATCAGCGCTGGCCCGTCTTCGTTGACCATGAAGATAACCAAACTCAAAACATATCCGAAGATATGTAAATATAAGATAGACTGCGATATGAAACATGAAACAGATTTCATCTATAGGTACACACAAAACAATCTGTATGCATATGCTATAGGGGCCATGCATAACGCGGTCGTATGCGCTATATCTGGTCTCTGGATCGGAGAGTCTCTTCTGGAAAAACGCTAACGGAAGCCATTGGCTGTTTTGATACTGATTCAGTACGGCACTGATTGCGGTGTTCGATGCGTCTGAGACTAGTCTGGTAGGTTTTCCTTGTCCAAAATATACCAGTAATGTACTGTCTGCCAGGCAGTTCCTGCAGTCGTCGAATGCTTTTTCGGACTTCGGGGTCCACGTTATGAGTCTTCTATTGTTCTTTTTGGAACAGGCAAAGAATTTATGCAACGGAGGTTGCAACTGTGCTGTGTTGGGAACGAATCGGCGGTTAAAAATTTAAGGTTTTGAAAACCTGCGAATTGCAGCGAAGCGGGTGGCGAGATTCCGCTTTCACTGATCACATTCTTCGCACCTAAAACGCATTTTGCCGAATTCACAACGATGCCATGTTTGCTGAATCTCTCGAAGACAAGTCGAAGGTCATGCAGGTGTTGCACTTGTGAGTCCGAAGCAACAAGAATATTGTACAAATAGCATCCGCAAAAGTCGAGGTCTCTAAGCACTTCGTCCATCAAACGCTGGAAGGACTGGGTCGCATTCCTGAGGACGAACGTCATTGCTGTAAACTCATATAACCTGACCCGGATTGTCACGGCGGTT
The DNA here is from genome assembly GCA_963969285.1 of Odontomyia ornata. Classification (NCBI taxonomy): domain Eukaryota; kingdom Metazoa; phylum Arthropoda; class Insecta; order Diptera; family Stratiomyidae; genus Odontomyia; species Odontomyia ornata. The sequence continues at coordinate 355,353,345 of OZ017738.1, read as the reverse complement.
TAAGGCACGTCCTCCTGCGCGATTGGGACCTGGTGAAACGCTTTTAGCAAGTCTATTTTTGAAAATATATGTTTGCCTGCTGCGATTCCAGTAATGTCCTCAACGTTTCGCATCGGGTACCTTTCGGGGTGAGTGACAGCATTTAGGCGATGATTGCCGCCGCATGGGCGTCACATGCTCTCCTTCTTAGGCACCAAACCGAGCGAGCTTGCCCAAGGGATGCTGGAAGATCGGCACAGGCCTCTCTCCAGCAAGTAAATAAACTGCGATTTCGCAACTTTCAGTTTTTCTGGCGTCAGTATGCGGGGACGATCGGCCCCGGGGTGGCCAGTGGTGATAATGTAGTGCTGTACGCTGTGGGTAGTAGATTTTCAGTGGGTTTGTGATTTCCGAGAATTCTTCGAACAGCATATAAAGCATGGAGAGTTTCTATTTACTGCGAAAACGGAAGTATGGCGTGATTGGCTAACTTAGCCATTTGATGCAAATCCGCTGGCGGGGTTATTGATTCTTCTATTTCTGAGGTCCATGACTACGCCAAAGTGCTTGAGGAAGTCGGCGCAAACCTAGTGACAGTGTCAAGCGTTTGCTCCCGTCCGTATTTATGGTGCTGCTGTTAGTCGCAAATAGCTTATAAGTGGCTACACTTCTGCGCTCGGATACCTGTGATTTCGGAATATGGATACATCCGCCCCCGTGTCGATTAAGAATTTCAACTTAGTCTTCTCATCCAGTGTGAACAAGCGGTTTGTTTTTAAGGTCACTGATACCCACCTGACAAATCAATGGCGGCTTTCGTTTCCCGATGGGTGCGAAATGAGCTTGGTACTCAACATTCACTTTCCGCTTTACCAAAATGGCGATGAAAATAACATACTATATATCTGCGGCATTCCGCGGTTGGCTTTTCGAATTTGAAGTGTTCGGTGAGGGCATTATTCGTAGAGATTGACAGGTGCAGCAGTCGCAACGAGTGCTGATTGTGGGCTAAAAGTGCGTCTGTGCAAGGGTTTGCGGAGCTCTGCCATCTCTTCTTTCAAGGTGTCTTAATTTTGCATTCCAATGCAATGCATTTCGACGCGGTCACTTTTGCTAACCACTGCAATTGCTTCTGTACCCGAGCTGTCAACGATTCGGTCGGCCGCTTGTGCCAAATTGTCTAACGAAGAGGCATCGGATGCTGCTATGATGGAGCGTATCTTTAACGGAAGACGCTCAAGCCAAATGCAACGCAGAACTTGCTCGGTTACATTTTTCCCGGCCACAATCCGTAAACGTCGAGGCAACTGCGACTGGCGCTGATCGCCCAGTTAACAACCATGTAACAACTTGCGCGTGTTCTTTTCCTCCGACAAGCTATATGATGACAGTAAGCGTCTTTTTAGCGCTTCATACTTGTGGCTGTCAGGCGGCGACTTGATAATGTCTGCAACTTGTGTCAGCACGAAGATGTCCAGTTCCAATATTACTTTACCGAAACGGGTCGCATCATCTTTTACTTTGCTGGCGCGATATTGCACATTGCCACGTGCGAACCATAAGTTTGGTTGATTTTGCCAGAAAGGGGCAACTCCACAACGTCCGAGTTGTAGAGCTCCGGTGGCGGGATTTTGATCAACATGAAAATCTACCGTAGGCATTGCGGTAGAACGAGTTGAAGTTCACCAATGTGGTATCAATAACTACACACTCGATTATATTCGTTTATATTTATTCTTTGATTACTAGCTAAGTACAACTCGAAACAATTTCAACGTGCTTATCTTAATCTGACTGCTTCGATGCACGGTCGAGAAGTGAGAGGGAACTTTTTGGTTCGTCATGCGACGAATCGCAGCGAGTTTTATGTGTATTTAGCGGAGCGACCCGGTAGCTGCTTATAATTTTGACTGCTAGAGGCGGTTCCGCAAACAGCTGGGTCAATATGCCAGTTCTGTGTGGAGAGCCACTCTACAGGCTTAAGATCCAAGCTGTTACTTGGTGGATTTTAGAGTTTTCATCGCTCTGTGTACCGTCGTTCGTGTTGAAAAGACTGTTTTTTAAAGCATGGGATTTTAAATAACAAATAAAGATCATGACGTTTTTTAAACAATCAAGGAATATATTTGTCAATATAGGATAAAATAGCACAACAATGTTTTTATTTTCCATACGCATTCATATGAGGAACACCCACTATTTTTCTCATACCTTACTTTTATATATCTGTTGAATATTTTATCACGTTCTGCTGGATAATCACTGTATGGAAAGGGTTTTATAACGTTCTCTCGCAATCTGAAGGAAGAATCGCCTATTTCGTATACAAGAATCCTATTTCTCTTATAATAAAACTGCAACTCTGCAATCTTCTCGTTTGTTTGTAAATACGAGTAAACAAACATTAAGGTAGATGCGTTTAATAATGTTCCGTATTTTTCTGCAAAGTTCTAATAATCTGTCGCCCACTCTAGGTGGTTGACAGTAGGAACGAAACAATGCGGTTAAAGTTCTATATGCAGCTGAAGAAACTGGACAGTGAAGTGCAATTCTATTTTTATGTGCTCGCCTGATAGTGGGGTGTAATGATTTTAGAACTGTTGCATCCATGATTTTCCCAAAAAGAAATCAAAACCGACCTCTCAACGTCTTAAAGATGCCAACGCACTGTGCATCTTACGGCCTACCTGACTGCATCCTCGTAGTTCATTCCGCGGTGGCTGCTTGTCATTCAGCTAGTTAAGAGAAATTTCGGTCGCAGGTCTTACCGAATAGACTATGCTCGAGTACATCTATTTCAGCCACTAATGAAATGCCCGATTTAAAACGCATCAAACCAACTTCTGAAACAACGATTCGACTCAACTCTAATCTAATTTATTATCATGTCTGTCAGGCCCTACGCGTTTTCGATTGCTCGTCCGGAACGTTGCCAAATATAAGCTACTCGAATTGTAAAACCGAATCATGCTACTCTAACTAAAACCGCAAACTCAAACTACGGCACCGCGTACCAAACCGAACGGATGCGATTCAGAAAGCATACAGTCTTCTAAGATTTATTTATTTATTTTTTTGATTCGGTCTCCTCTTATGTAAAATGAACCAATCGGGAACTATATCGAAACAAACGGGAATATGAGAAATGAGCTCAGTACCTATTCGGGTCCATAAAAAATGGTTTTCGCTCAAAGAAATTTATATTTTTCTCATTCTTTTTTTCAAATATTTTATATTTCAGTCAATTTTTCCCCAGGTTTAATCAAAGCAAACGTTTTTCTATTCAGTTGCCACTCAAATAAGGAATTCAGAGTTTGCAAATTCTTCGTTACATTTTTAATCTTTTCCAAAGTCAGCGATCAATCCGAGGGGTGTTTTGGCGTCTGGTATTGATGAAATAAGAGGGTTTTTCTTGCTGCATACATTATGTATCATAAGAACTTCAAAGTATTGGAAGCATTTGGAGTGCTTAAAATTGTATCTCAACACTAGCGTAAGCAATCGGAACTTTGTTTGTAAGTTTCACGATCAATGCATTAATTTTTTTAGTATTCTGTTTTACGGAATTGGATCAAATTAATTGCAATCACTCTCACAGTATCGCTTCCCGCAGTCAGTGATGATGTTTGGATTGATGGGTACGGCCAAACGAGCGCGATCCCTAATTGTAGCTCGACCGCTGCTATTGATAGCAGAAATTCGCCATACCTGGGCGTTTATCTTTCCTGGATACTGTTACAGTTAACTAGGGCAGAGCCAGAGCCTCGCACTATTTTCGGAACCGAAATTAAATTTTCAGTTACTCCAATACTGAGAATTTTATATCAGTAAAATCTTTCAAAATTAGAGTCCAATTGAATTTTTTGTATTTTTAAGGGTAGTTTTCAAGTAGAATTAAGAGTAAGCTTATCATCAGTCATTCTGTTGACATCATTGCCTATAATCATTATAACAATTGGAATGATTGATTTAATAATATATGTAAATTGATTATTTGACGAAGTTTACATTATTTTCAAGATAATCCTAGTAACCACTCTAAATAATTTATCTTCAAACAAAAATATGTCATTTAACGTAAACTTAAACAATAGTCAATATTAGTTCTTAGATTAGTCACTTTTCAAATAGTTGCAGTAACTATACAGAGAGGTATTAATTGGCTATTTTCGAAGCTGCCGCCTTTTTAACTATAAAAAAAAAATTATCTCACTCTATTATTTTGGACTATTTGCCCCACTCAGTGTATCTCCTTGCGGACACAAATATAAAGGAAGCCGACTTGAGTCCTGGAGCACGCGAAAAGAGGCCAAATTAATCAAAGAGCTTGGTCGTACTTTGAAGTACGCAATGAATACACATATGTTTGCAGATCATATAACTTGGACCGGCTATCTTAAGCAACTTCTGCTTGGCACATTGAGTTTTATTTCACAAGCAAGTGGCACAAAGGTTGATAAATATTTAACTGATTGTGAGAAAGTACAGTTTGGAAGGCATAAAATTGAAGCCGTAATAACTTCTTGCCATACCAGTGGATGCGTGTCATATTATTATTAAACAAATATTAGTTTTCACTGGTGATACTTTGTTGTTGTAAATAATTATGAGCTTACTTACTTAACATTTTGGTGCACTAACTGGACACTGAAATTGTTATTAGTTAAAATAAGCGCTGACACCACATCAACTCCCTCGCATCCGAGCCAAGTTTACAGTTCTCTGTTGGGTTGGGAAGATATCTTCTCAGAAAATTCCGGCAATTGAACTCCGTAATATTACACAACTTAAGATTCTGTTCAAAAGAATAATTTGTTACAACTTTTTTCCCTAAATTCTCATTAATATTCCACTCACAATTTTCTTCTGCTTCTATTCTATTTCACCAAGGTTTAGTCTTTACAATCTTTCTTTTGCGCAGGATGTACGTATTTCTACGAGGCGCTCATGATATTCTGCCTGCTTCTATTTAACCCTAGAAGCATAATCTTATTTAGTAGTACGTTAAGCCTAATCACACGTCTCTCAGACGTAGTGTACAAAGACTGCTCTATAATGTCAAGTGAATAGAACTTTTATATCTTGAATTAAAAATTTCTAAATTTAATATTAAGTAATGAAATAAACAACTGTATTTTTATCAAAAATTTTTTAACTCAGTCATTTAATATTAACCATTAAACGAACTTAGATACAATTCAAATATACATCAACTTTGTGTTCGCCACAAACTGGCTTTCTACCCTTGTGGCATAAAAGTTTGGACATTCTCCGTTTCTTATAAGAACAGAATGAACAATAGCGTCGTTTTTTTATTGTAGATTCGCCTTCATCATCAACCTCCACTGGTGGTGATGGTTTTTCAATTTAAATATTTTGTATATTTTCGCGTAGTTTCCGCTTCAAGGTAGGAGCGATCAGTCGTTGCTCCATCCAAGTTTTTGACAAATCACAACTTAACTTTTTCATAAAATTTCTCCAGCCTAGTGGTTTTTCATTTTTGGTTGTGTTGTTACAGGTATAAATTATGAACGAGTTAACAAAAACCATATTCAAAGCCCCGTAAAATACTATCGGCCAGCTGTTGGTCTTCCGCCTGCATGACATGTTAGAACACATTTGATCAAAGGAGTCAACTCCTCCCTTTGTTTGATTGTAAAACATTATCATGTCTGGTTTGCCGGATTCTTCATTCACAATAGCCTCTTCATCACAAGATAATAAAAGGAAAACCATTTTCGAAGGCTAAGGCTTGTAGGAAACCAGCGTTAGTGCGCCATCAAAACAAAACATGGACGTTCCGTTTGAACGGAATCGTGTGTTTTTCATTTCGTCTGGTATTTCACGTTTATTGGAACGAATGGTTCCAACCAAGGTAAGTTAATATGGCTGAGAAAGTAAAGATTTTGCAAGTGGTACCGAGGTAAACCAGTTGTCGCAAGTGATATTCCTATTAGAGCCATGATTGGTTTTTGATAGCGTTTTAACATAGAATTCACCAATTGGTAATCCTCCTGTATTGGTTGTCTTCCCCGTATAAAGGGCCGCATCTATCATATACTTCGAGGCAGTCACACATAATGGGGAACTTAATCCCATATTTGTCCGGTTTGTTGGGAATATACTTGCGAAAGGAACATCTTCCCCGGAATGCCATCAGTTGTTCATCAATGGTTACATTTGTCCCTGCTACATAATTAACTCTGCATTGATGAATAAATAGTTCCCATATTTTTCTCATTGGAATAAAGGCATCATCTTTCTTCAAGTCTGCGCGTAAAGATTTATCGTCCATTCTTAGGCACCTGATCAAGAATTCAAACCTTTCTTTGCTCATAACAGAGATATAACGGGTACCAGAAAATGAAGAATCGAATAATTCATCTATAGAAAGATGATTATCTTTCATGACCGCGGTCAAGGTTAGAATGCCTAGAAGAGTATGAATCTCGATCATATTAGTATCTTTATGACTCGCAGAAACGGTTTGGAGTTTTGAGCGTTTGATACCTATTTCAATATTTGTCCATTTAACAATTTCGCCGATTATTTCATCCGTTATAAAAAGCTTGAAGCACTCTAATGGATCAACCATGTGTTTACAACTTCGCGCTGGACCTCTTGAACCGCGGACAATATTTGAAGCTGCTGTTCTATATGAGTTGTGTCCCTTTGAATTTGATCAAATATGACCATTCTTACCTCGTAATATTTTCCTTGTGGGATGAATCTTACGGGTGTAGTTGATGGATTCTGATAGCGGAATGGACTCAGGTGAAACAGATTCGGTTTGTTCCTGAATCAAAGCATTATATTCTAATCCAAAATCTTCCTCTGAATCGCTTTGGACATCGTCCTCTTGCTGGCAATCTTCATCTTCTGAAGCTGAATCCTCAGCCAAATAATCATCTTCTTGCAAAGCTTTCTCAAATTCTTCAACTGATGGCGATCTAGAATACGCCTAGATGATAAATCAGCTGTAAGAATGTACAATCATATCAAAATAATCTGTAATCATCTGAAAAAAACACAAACGTATACTAACCAAAATCCTCGAAAGTTACGTAAAGCCAGCAATAACACACAAATGGCGGCACTTATTAGAGAAACTTAACCACAACTCGATACAACTCGATCGAAACTGATTTGGCACGAAAAATGAAAGCGCGAGCTCAAAGCGTTAGAAAGAGCCAAAGAATTAATTAATGTGTATACGTCTCAGAGGCGTAGATTATGCTTTAAGGGTTAATTCAATTGCCAATTTCCAACTTGCAGCTACCAGCCGTTTTTTCTCTGCGATATTCTTCCGCTGTAGTTCAATCGTTTTTGTTCTGTTTTGGGAGATCCGTCTTCCTCGAGCTCTCAGCACCAAAAAAGGGCTCGAACACCTCCTCCAGTTTCCTCTTCATCTCCACCGGAACCGCCGTTTTTTTCGTTTTTCTTCCTCCTCCGGGTAATTGACGTTGCTTCGTTACATGCGACTAATATAATAGGTCCCGCTTCTTAATAAATAAAAAAGAACACTGACTATTATTCTCATCGACAATACTTTATTGGTCAAACTCTTGATCTTATGCTAGCGATATAACAACTGAATTTTGTACGGTCAATAGCTCTTTTGTTGATTCGTCATTTTCTTTATTGCAAAAGAGCCATCGGCCGTCAACAGCAATTTTGCTAATTGCAACATTATCAATTTCAATTTTATTTACCCAATTTTATGGGTAGGTGAATAACCATTCGCATTGCATATGGTAATAAGAGAATGAGAATTGGATATGTTACCCGCGCCCTAAAGTGGCTCCATTCCTTCCAGTGGTGACGTTCATGAGTCTTGATGGAACCCTACAATAAAACAATGGTTTTTAAGTGTATTTTATATTAATAAGCATAATTAGAGTACCATGTAACAGTTACTTATTACTTACTTACATAACAAGTATAATAATAAATATAACATTGAAAAAGAAAAAAAATCTAACTAATGGGATGTATGAAACTGTTTTTTATTTTTCATCAATTGGTTGATATCAGGTTTCATAGAGGACAGTTGAAGTCTCATATCAGGTTCGGCGTCCAGTCTATTGCGGTATTTTGTTTTCGTGGCTGCATAGGTTGAGAATCCTGTTTCGCACAAATATGTTGTTGGAAACGGGAGAAGAATATTCAAAGCCATTTTGGCAAGCATTGGATATTCATTTCGGATTCTGCACCAAAAATCGTTAAGAGGCGTCGTTTTGAACAGTGACTCCATACTTGTGTCAGATGACATTTCTAAAAGAGATTCATATATCTCGTTTGACATACTTTCGGGCTTTTGTAAGTTGGGTAAAAAAGGATTATGAATCCATGAATTCAGTTTCATTTTTGTATTCTGTTCTTCAGGAAAATACTTCTCAAAAGATGCGCGCATCGAAGTGAGATATTGGACCAATTCTTCAAATACATCATCTTGAAATATTTCTGAGTTGTTATCGCCAACAAACTCACTGAGTGACGTAAAGCTTTCTATTTCTCTATTTCCAACGCAAATAATCCAAAAATCTAATTTTCTTTTGAAGGCAGTCATTTTGTTACAGGCCTGGAACACTGTTGTCTGTTTACCTTGCAATGATAAATTTAATTCGTTCAGTTTCTGAAAGATATCCGCCATAAAAGACAGTCGGAACAACCAAATTTTATCATACAAACGGTCTTTCAAATTAAAAGAAGTATCTGAAAGAAACATTTGTAACTCGGCTCTAAGTTCAAATAGCCTTGTTAAAGTTTTACCCCGAGACAGCCATCGCACTTCTGTATGGAGCAGCAGTGTTTTATGTGTGCTGCCATAATCTTCACACAATAATGAGAACAATCGGGATTGTAGTGGTCGTGATTTGATAAAATTAATTATTTTTACGGCTTCATCCATAACTAATTTTAGATTGGACGGCATTTGCTTCATCGCAAGTGCTTGTCTATGCAGGATACAATGGCTGGAACTACAATTAGGCGCTTTATTTTTTATTCGTGACACTACTCCTGCTGTTTTACCCGTCATCGCCTTGGCCCCATCTGTACAAATGTCAATGCAATCGTTCCAACTGAGATTATTTTCCTCAAAAAATATATTTATTTTATTAAAAATTTCCTCTCCGGTAGTGTTTGTGGGTAGAGGTGAACACATAAGCATGTCTTCTTCAAAAGAACTTTCACATGGATATCTCACGATAACCAGCAAGAAAGCCAGACCAGCGACATTAGTCGACTCATCCATTTGCAAGACGAATTGTGTTTTTTGTAGACGTGTAACTAGTTCTTGTTTGACGTAGCTTGCTAGATCATGAATTCGCCGTGAAACAGTATCGTTAGATAGCGGCACAGTAGAAAGATGCTTTGCAGATTTTTCATCGAGCATGCATTTTGTTATGTCTAATACACATGGTTTTATTAAATTCTCAGCGATAGTGTGCGCTTCTCCTGCTTGTGCAATGCGATAGCTAACTGAATATGATGCCTCCGTGGCCTTTTCATTGATAGTTTGGGTTACATGCATCATTGTTTTTTGACTTTCCAATAACTGTTCTTTTTTACGTACAAAAAATTCTTTATTCTTGTCTTTAGACTCGGGGTTTACAGTTTCTAAATGTCGGCGCAACTTGGCAGGTGCCATGGAACTATTAGGAAGCAGTTTACTACATAACATGCAGAGAGGTGAGCCTTTGGAATCAACAAATCCAAAACTGATATATGATTCATCATACTTCCTTTTTTTCGCCTTTGAAACCGTGGAACTTGACGTCGTTGCATCATCGTCTGGATCGGTAATTGCTGTATACTCCACGCGGACTGCTTTTGAACATTCGGCTTCGTTGGAAGATGTTGTTGCGACACGTTTAACGCCTTTAAGCCAACGTTCCATTCTTTCAGGATGGTGAAGTTAAAATAATGCACGGTCGTTACTGCGTAAAAGAGTTTAGCACTTTAGTCCAAAGAAGAAATGTACAAAACTGATACAATCAGAAAACAGCAGTAGAACAATACACAATTTTTTTCTAGCAGGTAGGTACTTATCGCTCCGAATGCTAATCGTCGACTGACTAGTGTCAAGGCTTGATCATCGCTTTTATAGTCCTAGCCTCAATCTCGAACAATCTCAAAAATACTCGAGTCGGCGTTTTTGATAAATAAAAAGCCGATATAAAAATAGAAATTCAAAAAATGTGGTGTAAGCAATCTCGACCAGAGAGAGGTGTTTTGATTTTTTTTTCTAACTTCTTGCGGAACCCCGACAGGGGTATCGCGGAACCCTAGGGTTCCGTGGAACACACTTAGAGTATGGCTGGTGTAGATAATGCAGCCTCCTTCCAGCTGTCAGCGGTGACGGTATATTTGTATTCATGTGGGTTGATTTGGTCACGATATTCCCTTCTGCAGATGCCGGGTTATTGTGTGGGGCCCAATAGTTTTTTTTTTAAATTTATATATATATATATATATATATATATATATATATATATATATGTATATATATATATATACAGTATATATTTCTTATAACGACGTTGAAGGGACCAGTGAAATTCCGTCGTTATAACCGTAGGTCGCTATATCCAAACATAATAATAATACTCAAATATACTCTTTATTTATGATAGAAATGAGAAAGTTAATTGAATACAACAGAAATGATACATACTAAAGAATGGACACAACAACTTAACTTAGCCAGATTTAATTTTAAGAAAAAAAATCGGTGATCATTGTTTGTTTTTGTGATTTTCGGTTTTCTAAAAAGTGTTGTTCAATTACTTTCTCCAAATGTAGTAAAGCGAAATCTGTTTTAGCCTCTTTTAAATCCTCATTAAATGTAAAAAAATGTTGTACCGTTTGAATCGCTGAAAAAGCATCTTTAGAGGTAGGTGGTTGGAAATCGATAGTTGGACTCATTTCCTCTTCGTCGTTATTTATACCCGACTCCAAATCTTGATTTGAGATAGCTAAAATTTCCTCTACCGTCATGTCCTCCGCCGTTTCAAGTTCTTCATCAATGCTTGGAAAATGTTCCCAACATTCTTGTGATGCCAAGTCATCTACAGCCAAAGCGCAGACCCATTGAGCCAAAGATAGATTATCCTCAACTTCATTTTGATCGTTTTGTAGCCGTCGCCATTCCGCTAAGGGTAGGGAATCATCTTGATCAAAAGAGTTTTCTGTTGCGTTTAAATAAAATCCTGCATGTGCAAAACAATTGGTTATTGTGCGTTGAGAAACACGATCCCAAGCTTTTGAAATCAGAAAAATGGCTTCAAGGATATGCATTTTTTTAAGGCACACCATTTTCGTCGATGTCTTTTAAAAGTTTCATAATTTGAACTTTTCTAAAATGTGTTTTCAGTGACTTGATTACGCCTTGATCCAATGGTTGGAGAACTGCCGTAGTATTTGGAGGAAGAAAGACTAATTTTATTGCTTTTAAGTTTTGAATATTCGGGTGAGCGGGACAGTTGTCTAAGAGCAATAAAATTTTCTTTTTTTGTCGCATCAGCTTACTGTCCCATCGCAAAATAATTTTTTCAAATAAGGCTGATGTCATCCAGGCTCTTGGGTTATTTTCATATTCGACAGGTAGTGATTTAACATTTTTAAAACATCGAGGCCGTTTAGCTTTGCCAATAACCACTAGTTTTAATTTTTCCGAGCCAGTCATATTTGCTGTTACAAGAACAGTCACTCTTTCTTTAGAAAGTTTACCTCCGACACACTTTTCTCCTTTAAACTTCATTGTTTTATCAGGCATCATTCTAAAAAACAAACCGGTTTCATCTGTGTTGAATATTTCTTCGTCTTTATATCCTTTTCTTAAATTTGGCCATACTGTTGTTAACCAATCGTTACACATCCCTTCCGGTACATCTGCCGCTTCTCCACTTATTTTGCCAAAAATAATGTTGTGCCTTTTTCTAAACCTTTGGATCCATCCCACTGTGCATTTAAAATCTTTTAATCCAAGTTTTCTTGCAAAATCGTCCGCTTTTGCTTGCAAAATAGGACCGCTGATGGGAATATTGCGACTTCTTTGAATTTTGAACCATTCAAATAAAGCGTCGTTTACTCTAGATTGTTTACAAGACCTAACCTTTTTTAATTTTAATGATTTAGAGCTATTTTCATATACACTCTGTATTTTATCGCGATTTTTCCACATCGTGGAAATTGTTGAATGTGCCACCTAAGATGAAATAACATGCATATACAGTATTTTTACTAACTGCATATTTATTTAGAACTTACATCAAATTCTTTGGCAATGCAGAAATTTGACTCTCCAGCTTCCAGACGCCAAATAATTGCTGCTTTTTCAGCGATTGTGAACGCCTTTCTTTTTGCCATGTCGACCTTCGTTAAGCTGTTTAAATATTGGACCTTTTATAGGAAACTAAGAAATCAACTTCCACTAAACAAAACACTGAACTGACTGTTTATGTTCTGTCGCGTTTGTTTTCATACCCCGGTGATTCCCCTTATTCGATAATTCCTTTGAGTAATCTTACTGTATTCGTGAGTCCGTCGTTATAAGGCTCAAATTTAACCAGTTCATCTTTCAATTTCCCGTCGCTATATTAGTTTCGTCGTTATATCCGATGTCGTTATAAACGACAGTTCTTACATACAAAAGTGCTTTTCCCGGCCGGGACTTTTGAAATTCGTCGTAAAAGCCGATATGTCGTTATATCCGATGTCGTTATAAACGATATATACTGTATATATATAGATATATATATATATATATATATATATATATATATATATATAGATATATATATATATAGATATATATATATATATATATATATATATATATATATATATATATATATATATATATATATATATATTTATTGTATATATATATATATATATATATTTATTGTATATATATATATATATATATATATATATATATATATATATAATATGCACATATTTCAGCAAATATTGAATTAAATTAAAACATAGCAAAAAGAAAAAAAAACTTTTATCAAGAAGCTTTATTTATAGATATATTAACATGGCTGTCCAAACTTAATGGGATTTCTGACATTGTTTGTCCCTTACTAGTGCATCAATATCGCGATTGAAGCTTGACAATTTCAGCCTTAAGTCACTCTCCACGTTCAACTTATTTCTATACTTATTTTACAAATAAACTAAAGTGGAAAAGGCTCTTTCACACAGATAAGTAGTTGAAAATCCCATCGATTGATTCAGTGCAATTTTGCTAATTGCGCGATAGTTTTTTGCACATTTATACAAAAAGGAATCAATAGGGTCAATTTAAAACTTGATTTCAGATCCTGATCACAATTAAAGAGTCCTCTTCACTTGAAGATATGTTAACTTTTTTAAGTTATCTGCATGAAAAGGATTTCTGATCCATTGGATTTGGCCTTCAATTTGAGGGAAGTAGTTCCTAAAAGAAATATGAAAAGACTTAGTTTCTTAGTAACTGTGATGAATTAAATTTTAAATGACCTGGGGTTGGAAGCCAGAGATATGAGGTGATCTTTTGTGGTTGCAACTGTTGTTTCATCAATTTTTACTTCGTTGGTTTCAAGGAAATCATGTAGAACAGGAAATACGTCGAAATTTTTTTTTCAATTTGTTGAGTTTTATTATTATTGCCTTTATTGTGTCTTGTTCAAGAAACTTATAAATATCCTTGCCATGAAGAGTTGGATTGATAATATTGAGGGCAACAAAAATATCTGCCACATGCGCCAACCGCTTCAACCAGGTTTCATCGGTCACACAGTCTAAGAAAGAACTTGCACGTTTGCCATCACAATCGTCCTCCATGATCAAAACCCTGAGTTCATCACGAAGTTCAAACAATCTTGATGACATTTTACCTCTGGATAGTCACCGAACTTCACAGTGAAGTAGAAGCTGTTTGTGTTCACTGCACATTTCATCACACCGAACAGTCTCGAGTTTTTTGGCTTTGATTTGATAAAATTGACGATTTTTACTGCATTGTTAAGAGTTTTTTTCAGACACTCGCCGAAACCTTTATCATCAAGAGTTTCTCTATGTATGCTACAATGTATCCATTTGACAATGAGAGCTACTGCCCTAACTCTGTTCATTAACCCGGTATGAATACCAGACATAGCTCTTGCTCCGTCAGTTATCAAACCTACACACTTTAACCAATTTAATATATATATATATATATATATATATATATATATATATATATATATATATATATATATATATATATATTGGAAATAATATAATCAATCGCACTGAGAACATTTAAATGACTATATGTAGTTATAATACCTAAATATAGTCATTTAAACGCAGAGAAGCAGCAAATTGTCAACTTACCTATAAAAGTTGCCAGATGCTCTGACATATTCATTTTCAGCAGTTGATTTTGGACGTATTGCATTTCCCTATTGAAGAGGAATGAAATGTCTCCAATCAAGTTAAGATTAGGATAATATAGGCGAAGTATGATTTAGATGATTTCGGTCAAGTTTAAAGGAAGAATTGTATTTGTTGTGGCCATATGTATTACAGTATTTTCACGAGAATTTTGGACACAGAAAATAATTTTAAATCACGCAAATGTCAAACAAATGGAGCAAATCCAAATAATTTCAGAGGAAACCTAAAATAAGAGAATTTTTGCGCCGCGTGCTTCTTGTAATCACCACTTGATTTGAGAGCGATAGCGGCAACGGTGATTTTACACTTGCAATTTGTAACCTGTCAATAATTTCAAAGGAAACGCGCACGCTCTCAGGGACCAACGATTTTCCTTCTTTTTTTAGTTTCCTCTGAAATTATTGACAGGTTATAAATTGCGAATGTGAAACCACCGTCGCCGCTATCGCTCTGAAATTAAGTGGTGACTACAGGATGCAGAAAGGATACGATTCGAAAGTTCTAGCTTTATTCTTAATTTGCTCAAAATCTAAGGACATGTCGCGCAAATGGCTAAAACGAACACGATTCCTCTCAGCAAACTCGATCAAATTTAATCACAATTATTTCACAGCACAATTTTATTAATCACTGATAGAGTTATATTCACACACCAAAACACATCAATCACTTCGACAATTCTTTATTTGTTTATATCGTTTCTTAATTGAAATTTCAGCCCTTATAATATTTTTTATTCTTAGAGAGGAACTTTCGTATGTGTTCGGTTTAATACTTTTTGTCCACGTTGGGTTGCGACTGAAACTCTACTGACTAACTCTTTTCAAATCTTATTCGCGATGTCCTCATCTTATCATTATATTTTTTTGCTGACAGCGAAACTTTCGATACATGATGCAGATTAAGTTTATGCTTATGTTGATATGTTTTGCGAATACGATACAATGCTTCAGACAAATGTCGCCACTTATCTAAAACACTGCATCGTGTATCAAATTAATACTTTTTGGTCTGCATCCGCTGCCAGACACTGTTTACTTTGTTGGCACCACCAACTGGGTGGTCATTTGAGCGGTCTGATATAACTATAGATAATTTCAAATAAAACACACTAGTTTTTCTCTAATCAAACACTCCGTGCTCCTCAACTTCTCAGACAATAGTGATTCTTTCTACTCTACACATAAATTCGCTTTTGTTTCCGATCGAAATGAGCAACATTCCTGAAGGTCCAGGCACTATCAACGGTTTATGTCTATCAATAGCTTTGGTGACAGGGCTATGCATACGATACAGAGGAAAATCATTTATTGTGTATGTATACCTTAGCTGAAGTGAAGGTTTTCTGTTGGTAATGTTTACACAACCCAGTCTGCTTTCTATTTTTAGATATACTTTGGGCAAATTCAAGAAAAACCAACTGTTATTTGGGATTGAATCACCAAATGCTGTACAATCAAAAATTAGGAGAAAATTTATGGCTTTCTGTTCTAATTGAATGATTCAAACTTTAGATTCGGTGGAAGGTTCATCATTAATACAATTTAACTTAAATGGTACTCATATAGAAGTTTATAAGTACATATGATTGTGTCAATATTAGATTCATTTTGAAGCTTCTAGCTGAGAAATCAAGGAATCTAATAAATAATGCTCAAAAAAAGAATTTAAAAACCATGTACCATGAAATTTTCTGAGGCTTCTTTTAGTCCAACAAAGGTGATACTGTACACAGTGATAAGTTTCAATAAAACTATCAAATGAGATCCAATATCTCACAAAACTTCTTCCCTGCTTTTATATTTACAACATTGTACGTTCTATTTTGCTATCAATCAATATAGATCTTCTATATTGTAACTTTCGAAAAATATATTTTTCTATTCATACGATTCCGAACTATATGTGGTGGAAAATCTCCCGTTCGTTATAATTTTCCTGCCATGTACATTGGGCTATGCACAGTACATTTTAGGCAAACGTCCTATCTCTGCTTTACTATGTGTGTAGTTGACTTTCCTAAAAAAATTATTATTAATACCAAAATCGTCAAAGTAAATAAGAAGAGGAATTATTTCTTTTCCTTTAAACATAAATTCTTTCTTTTTCCATAAATAACCGTTTATCCAGTGCGAACATGTGGAATTATTCTTATTATTTTTGTAATAAGAAACATTATTATCTATAACTTGCAAAACACCTTCGGACTCAAGATGTTTTTTAATTAAAAACGTAGAGGCATAAGAACACCATCGATTTTTTCTTCTGCTAGAGAAGGTACTCCAGAAATAATCATTTCACATATTTGATTGTTAATTGTTAACAGTTTCGGTAACTCCAAGGCGTTAATCTGACACGTGTTTAAGGAGTTTGTATTCTGTGTTAACATCTATAAAAGGATTCGAAAAACATCCATCGAACATCACCAGGAAGCCATGATAATTATCATCTTCAGTTATTAATGATTTGAAAGCAGAATTTACTTCTGTAAAGATTGTATCAGATAGAAAACGTTGAATATGCAAAACCTCTTTTCGAGTTAAATTATTAGTGCTGTCTAAATGCCGCATTTTTACGAGTAATGTTTCCGGCAATTTTTCCCAAGTCAGTTTCGTGATTGATTTTTAGGATTTCAATTTCTGAAAGATAGTTTGAGCTACAAGTATCTTCGCCAACTGATGCGGGTGATTTACTTTCCAAAATTTTTGGTGAACTATTCTCTATTGATTGATCGATTTTGATTAATTTTCTATGCTTTCTCAGCAAATGTTTTTTAAAATTATTTATGCATATAAACCTTTGGGAACATGGATTCTGTTCACATAAGTAGACGTTCTCAGTTTTCCTACCATGAATATTTTTCAAGTGGAAAATCAAAAACCGCCTTTCATTTAAGTTTTGTGAACAAATGTAGCAGATATGAGTCATTTTGCAATATATTAGTTTTTTAATTAACTCTAAAGGTGCAGCAAGGTACTTTTACTTTGGCTTAAAAATATTGTGCTTCTTAAGATATTTACATATTAATACACTTAAAAATAAGCAAGATGAATATAGATGACTTGATCATTATTCAAAAATAGAATTTTTCATTTCTGATTTGCATTTAACCGAGATACCAAATTAAATATTTGAGGACTTTTTCCGTCATAAATTGTAGATATATAATAAAAAAAGGGTTGTAGGAAAATCCAAACTTGTTCGCACTCTACTGGATATGTCAATGCAAAAACTTGAAATATCTTAAAGCAAATATCTAAACATTGAATAAAATTATAAAGTTTCAAGTTAACATTGTCAAAGTATATGTAGAAAATATTGATTTTTGTCACGTTTTCACCTTCTAGAATAATAAGGGGCTGGAGACTCCTTTTGAGTTTGTCACATTTCCTCCTTTTTTCATGGACACATTTTTCCATTTTGTTGATGGTAATTAAATGCTGAGTAAAGCTATCGTTTTGATTCTGTTTTGACGGTTGGTTTTAACAGTCGTGTAGAGCAGTTACTAGAACAAAATTGATTATATCTGAAAGATAAAACTAAGATTCAATAATTTCGATTTAATAAATAAAAATATGCAATCTTCACAATTCATCACAAGTAAAGATAATAAATTAATGTAAGAAGAATCTCGCAGATCGTTTTTCAGGATGGGTTTTAGTTCAATGGTAAACTGTTTCCATTTTTGAAAAAGGCAATTCCTTTTGCCTGGATACAATGCGTCAAAATCAATATTAATCTGTAAAAAATTAACCTTTGTAATTTAGGTATAAATTGTTAATGTTTATCTTACAAAAATATTTGTGTTGGCATTTCTCAGCGTAGGCCAATCTATAAATATTTCCTTAAGTGGAGATACAAGGTATTCTTGCAATCTGTTATGTCCGATTTGCCTTTATTTTAGACGAGACTCCTCTGAACTATAATTAATAATTTTAGCCAAGCCTTTTTTTCGTTATGTTTTGTTTCATCTATGCATTTATGTTTATTTTAATTTAAGTTTCGAGCAGAATTTTTGTAAATTTACCTTCAAATATATTCGACAAATTTAATGATTCCGTGACTTCAACAGTAGGATTAGCTTTCTTTAATTTTCTCCCAAGTAATCCTTTGGTACGCAATTTTCTTGCCTTGTTCCTATGTCTGTCATTGAGAATCCCTCGGGGACATCCTCCATTTATCCGGGGGATATACAGCCTTGGCCAAAAGTGTAAGGTACCCTAAAGTTTACTTAAAATAATGGAAATAAACAACTTCTACTATTTAAATTAATTTATTACCATGCAAAGACACAAAAAAGAATAAAAAAATCTTAAAATCTAGTGGGTCCACCTTTGGATTTAATTACTGCGCTGATTCTATCTGGCATGCTGCGTTCAAGCTCAGTACAATCCTCCCTTGTAATGGCATGCCATTCTTGTACCAATGCATTTTTAATGCCTTTTTCGATGTAATAATGTGCTTTTTAACCCTTTGCTTCAAAATGCTCCAAAGATGCTCAATGGGGTTCAGATCTGGGAACTGTGTAGGCCCATCCATCAAGTCAAAGTTGTTTCCAGTAAACCAGCGCATCGTACTCGCTGACTTATGACAAGGTGCATTGTCTTGTTAAATAGGACTCCGTCAAAGTTAATATTGGTGTACTTGTTAACGAAGGCATAAGTGCAGTTTCAAGTACTTCTTTCTACTTTTCGCTATTCATTCGACCTTCGCAAACAAAAATTTCACCAACCCTAACAGCAGCCATACAGCCCCAGATCATTATGCTGCCTTCTCCGTGCTTGACTGTCGGTACGACGCAATCTGGATGGTATTCATCACCCACTCGTCACCTCACGAAGTTCACACCTGGTATTCCAAATACCTATAAAATAAATAAAAAAAGCTTTTTTGAAAATCGCCATAACTTCTATGATTCAAGTGAAATAAACAAGTGATCATTCTTATTAATTATGAAAGCAGTAAAATCAACTTACCTCAGAGTTAGATTTTTCAGACCACACCTCGTTGGACCAATTTTCTTCCGTATAAGGTTTCTGCCGTAGAGCCCACCCTAAACGTTTTTTTTGCGTCTGAAAGCCAAGGCTGCTTTTTGGCTTTGCATCCTTTTAGGCCTACTTCTCCAAGTCTTCTTCTGAACGTTCAAGCACTTATCGATTTTCCAGCCTCTTTGGACAAGGCAGCAGCAAGCTTTGATGAAGTTTTCTTCTGATCTTTAATCAATTCGTGTATTAATTTTCTATTCTCGCACATCGTCGTTGCACGTTTTCTGCCTGTTAGTTTATTAGCATGTGTGCCAGTCTGAGCAAACCGTTTGATGGCAAAATGCACGGCACAACGCGAAAATTCCACCAACTTGGCGATTTCTTTTTGCGACCTTCCTTGTTCATGTACAAGTTGTATCTTTACTCGGTTTTCCAAACTAATTCCACTTTTTTTCCGGCATTTTTAAATAAATCAAATATCAATTTAGTCGGTTCATCACAAATAATATTTTTTTTTATTCGTTAGAGTCTTGAACTCAAGTAACCAAACATTGACTGATAAGACCGAAAGGAAATTAAATCCTTTGTTTTCGGTCGCCAGGTATTTTATTACCTTAACAACGTGCCGCTTACTATTCTGGGTGATTATTTATGACTCCGATATGTCATCCAAGATAAACATTTGTTCATTGCTCAATTAGTAAACAGGTATTGTGCATTTTTGTGAGGTGCCTAATACTTTTGGCCAAGGCTATAGTATGTTTGCTGTAACATGATAACTATCACGTAATTGCACCAATATTCATTAAAAATTAAACTAAAACTGTTTTGAACTAGTAGTTACTTAAAATTTATTCAGATATATTCTTGAATTATCTAATGAAAACGTACTTGACTTTCAATAGGAAACAGTATTACAATTTGTTCGGACTAGTATTTGATTTGATCGAGTGTAATGGTTTCTTTTTTGCTCATGAAATGTTCCGTAATTATGTCGATTTAAAGTTTTTATCGTCTTCAGTCAACATTTCATTTTCTTTGAAGTTATTGAGCACTCGATGGCCATAAGAGCATGATTGAGGTAATGTTATGAGCTCCTAAAATAAATAGATGTAATCTATGCGTGAAACGTAACATTTTTTTTACTGGTATAGAAGAACTCATTGGATTATCTGCCATACGAATTAGATGTTGTTTGTGCCTATCCTCGGCCATTGATATTTCTAAATCATCTTGTAATAAACATAAGCAGTCGAGCAGCCCCGTGGTGATCAGGAGTGGCTGCTCCTGAAGAGATAAGGTGGTCACCCCGTCGAAACTGCTTAGTTTGTTGTTTTACTAGTGTAAAGTAAACTGCATCCGTCAAGTTTCCATCCTTTAGGTAGAGATCAGTGGTTCACTTCAGCCACTTTAACATCTTTAGGTTTGACATTCCCCTTGTAATGCAACGACCTTCTTCTGTGAAAGTAACGGTTGCTTTTTGTGTAATGTTTGTGTTTGTCTCAAGTCTCCGTGTCCGCTAACTTTAACGAGGCAACAAAATATTGAATTACTGTAGAGTAGCTTAATTGACACCTGATAGAACTTTTCTGAAGACAATAAAAATTGATCGGTGCGTCTTGTAGAGTAGAGTACGCGTGATAAGTATTTTGTAGTGTAGCTTCGTGGCTCGACAAGAACCCGCCTCAAATGATCCCGCAAATGCTAGTCGTCAAGCACGCGTACGCGGTCGTTAAGCGAAGCTAGTTAGCTGAGCTCGGTGTTGTTTATAGCTCGCTGACACTTATGCCAAACCATCGGCACCCGTGTCCTACACGGACATTAAAAAAATCATTACAATCTTCTTGAATATTCTGAGCCTCACGGCACAAATTGAGGGATGTTTTGAAACGTACTCGATCTCCGATTTGGCATTCAGGAAAAAGCTCATTGATACCGAATCACAAATGTGTTTTAAATGCCAAGTTGTTAAACCTGAGTCTATGTTTGAAAGATATTTGATCAATTCACTCAATAAAACATGCTTCAAATTTACCAAAAAGTTTAGCAATGCAATCATTTCTCATTCCCCACGAAGTCAATAAAGTTTCAAATTCAGACTTGACATCGGTTGTGACGCCATTATCAACGTCAAACCTGCATGAACGGAAGCTACTTTGTTGATTTTCGTTTGATAAGTCGCCATTATATTTGCGTTGCTAACAAATTTACAAAACTATTAACAACCAAGTTGGGTAAACAGACCTACGCTCATGTCAGAAGGGTTTTGTATTCAATTTTCAAAATGCAGTCACCAGATTGAATAAAGTCAAGAAGCATGTCAATGACGATTTTATTGGAGAAAATATGAAATTCGAAGATCATACTTTTATTAACAAACTTTAATGAATTTAGACTTCTGAGGTTTTTGTTATTGTTATACTCATAAATATCTCCATTGATAATTATTTCAGATGTCCATTCGTGAGGGAGGAAACCACATTTTTCATATATTTCCCCCCTGTGCCCCACTGAAGCAAAAACTGACAGTTTAAGAACTGTTTTGAAAAGCTCCCATGAAAACTTGCATTTCATACTCATATCGGCTACATTTGATGAATTTTTTTTCAGGGGCCACTCTCCTGTACTGTTATCATCGATTAATGGCCAATTTTTTCGAATCCTCGAGTTGTTAAAAAGCCCTTTTGCTAGTTGCTCTCTCCCACCTCCTCGACTTGTTTCACTTATGAGCGTTAATTGTAGGTACTCATCTTCAGTCATTCATTAAATTGAATCAAGTGTTCAAAGCATGTACCTTAAACGTAGAAGTTGAGAAAAAATAACACAAAATTATTCAACCTTCGTATTTAAAACAGCCACTATTTTGTTTTACGGTTACTGATACCACTAGCTGAACCGATTCTCAAAGATATACATGACACCTATCATTCTTGAAATTTTCATGCAAATCCTAGCAAAACTGTAGTGTCTGAGTCGGTAAAAAGCGCATGCTGTTCCATAGCCATATGTTGCCATAGTAATAAATGCAGCGCATATTGTTCCATAGCAATACAGGAATATTATTCAATCTTTATGAAACTTTCAGGATAGATCAATCTTATAAATAGACATCTACGTACTGAATTTCATTGAATTTAAGGGTACCGTTAAGATTTTATTCAAGAAAACATAAAATTGATAAATCATACTATTACTAACAAAGTTGAGTGAATTGCGACTTCTCACGTATTTGTTGTTGTTTTACCCATCAAGGCCTACATCCTTGATTTTTTTTCAGATTTTTCGGATCATGTATTTCCCCTCCCTTTGCGCCCCTCGAAGCAAACTTTGCCAAACTTAGACCTGTTTTTAAAAATCCTCATCAAGACCTTTCATTTGATACACATATTGGCTACCTTCAATGAAATTTTTTTTTCGGGGGGTCACTCCACTACATGGGGAGACGCCCCTTAAATACCTTATAAAATTTTTTTGTAGTTGAACTTTGAAGAGAGCACCACTTTACACCTACATACAAAATTTGATGTTTCTAGCTTAAGTAGTTTCCGAGAAAAACTGCTGTGACACACGGACGGACAGGACGCGATTTTAGTAGGGTTTTGTAAAATTATTTTACAAAACCCTAAAAACGAAAAACAGGAAAAAATGGTAAATAAATATTATTCTTCTGCTATGCTATTGACCTAAAAAATCTTAAACTTAAATTATTCTATAAAACTATGCCTTTGTCTGTTGTCAAACTTTCCAAAATATTTAAATGACATATTGTTTCTTCCGTGAAATCCATCTTGAAGTTTCAAAATAAGTTAATTCGGAAACTTAAAGGCTGTGAACTTGCAGAACTTATGTTTTTATGCGTTGGTGTTAAAAGCAACAGTTAACAGAAAAGATGGATTTCACAGAGGAAACAATGTATCCTTCAAGAATTTTTGAAAGTTTGACAAAAGGAAAAAAGCGTAGTTTAATAAAAAATATTTATGTGGTAGATTATTTGGGTTAGTAGCATGCACAAGAAAAATGTATATGTAAACAATTGCTTTAATAATTATAGGAAATTCATTAATATTATTTTTTTCTTTAAAAGCCGTCGAGCCTTACTATGTTGTGTGAGCAGACGCGTTTTGATTACTTTGAGTCATCTTCAGTGTCGAAAGGATGTGTTTCAGGGAATGACTTTATATAGTCGTAGGATGGGTTAAGCGGATGGGTAATCAGGTCAGGTAGTAAATTACGTCAAGTACTAAATTATGCCGGGTAGAGGGATGTTAAATTTTTGTTTGCTTGCTTGTTGGATGTCCGTTTGTTCTGTTTCATCTCGTTTCCGTTTTCGTCTAAGACTGTGGTCTAGTACTGAAAAAATTGCGTCGAAATTGGTGACAAGTTGTTCGTTGATAATGTTATCATCTGTCTTTCTATGTTTATAAATTTCAAGCCTTTCTAGGATGTCAAGTCTCGGTCCTTTGCTTTGTTTGTGTAGCAATTTTATAGAGTTTGTCATAGCGCCAGGCTGATGTGCGTTGTTTTGTAGATGCGTCGTATATAATTGATTAATATATTGAACGTCTCGTTAAATATTACAAACCTAACTCAGAACTACAAAAACATGTTGCTGTATAATTCTACTTCTGCACAGGGCAGAACTGAAATACTAATGCAGCCCTTTCCCTTTTAAAGCTTTGACGAAACGCTGATATACTTAAATTGACTTCATGGACCACAAGTTCTAAGCATTCATATATACTCTATTATGGTGACTTCGGAACAAAAGAGAGCACTTGTCACCGCAATGGCTTGGTGGTATCAAAACAGTTATACGCAACGATAAGTTTGTAGCGAGAAATTTTTTCAGGAATTCTTGTTTAGCTTAAAGGTCGTAACTACATTTTTAAGAATATAACTACTTTCTTTAAGCTTAGCCGAAAGTTAAAATTTTTGAAGAAATATATGTGCTTATGTTCCAACACCCTACACTAAAATCATGCTGAAATTGCAATAAATTGGTTATTTATTCATAAACTACCCAATTCATTGCATTTTAATCATCATTACTACGTCATGAGTCCGGATTTTGCAGAATTGATATTATCAATTATTTTTTCCAATTCATCTTTGATTAAATCAGGGTTATGATTTAACTGTATGTCCATAAGTATTTTGTTTATGTAGTACGTAACATTATTCATGTCGTCTGTTAACTTTTTAATTGAGTTATTAGTAGCATTTATATTTATGAGAATTTTATTTAAGTTATTTATTTGTAATTGTTTATTCATAGTTTCTATTACAGCGTGATTATTTGAATCGATTATTTTTAGATGTTCCATTATTTCCTCGTAATCATCGTTATCCATAATTCCAAAAAGCCATTTATAAATTTTTCCTATAGGGTTGATTAAACCTCTTTTATTTCTTTTTAGATTTTCGCATATTTGAACATAACCGGGCTATTTGCCTAATTCCGAATTACATGTTTCTGTTAATGGGCTAATTGTCTGATTAGTATTTTCTTCTATTGTCCTTTTGATCTGTTTGTTTTGTTTAGATTTCCGTTTTTTGGACGAACCTTTTTGTTTCTTTTGCTTGTTTTCAGAGTTTTTGTCGTCAGATGTCTCTATTGTATCGAAATGTGACAGTTTTAGTTCACCTTTTATTGTTTTTACTAGTTCTTCTGTATAAGGTGTCAAATCTATTTGTTTAGAGATATCGTTCAAGGCATACTCGTATTGTTTTAGATCAATTCTATGATAAATTCTTATAAAATCTTTGATTAGTCTGACAGGGTCTTTCTTAATAAGAACTATTCCGGAATTAGAGTCGATTTTTTCTTTTGCCATTTCTGATGTTGTTGATGAAATTGCAGTAAGAATAAGGATTAGGAATATCCATACTCCAAACTTTGAGGATGATGTCTGAAATTTAGGAGAGGACGTTTCCTTGAGTGATTTCTAGGATCATTCTCGTCCTAAGTTGGGGAATTTGACTTTGATTAAAGTTTAAGTTATTATTCCTTGAGATTAATTCGGCTATTATACAGGTAAAACCTCCGCAACCAAATTGATTTTCTTGTTCGGGTGTTTCTAAAACATTCTCTTTAATAAATATAAATGTATCAAAAGGTAAGTTGCGTTTAGCAAGAGATTATTCTTTAAGGTATTCTTCTAGAGAGTTTAAAAGTTGGGTATTTGTATTACCGAGAGAGTCATAATATTTAATACTGTTTTCTTTGAGATCTATGACAGCTAAACACCAATGGTTACCATTAACGTGGATTGGTAATAATAGTAGATCGTAAGAAAATATATCAGTTTTCCTTGTCCATCTAGAAATTGAACTGTAACCTTGCTGTAGGTATCTAAGGATAAAGAAGGTATTGAAACAATATGTTTTTGGTAAGTCTGCGTTATTTCGGCTTCGTTCAAAAATTAAGTTTAAGTAGAAATTAATGAGTTGATCATTGAGCCAGTTTCCTTGTCTTAGAGTATATATGTCTTTTCTTGTAATGTTAAGACTGAATTTTGAGATAAGGATATCAGTTGGTTGTCCATTGTTTAGGATTTCTTCTACCTGGTCTATTTGTTCATTTGTAAGATCGTTCGATGTATCGTACGTAGTTTCATCTTAAGTTTCGTTTTCTGTGGGCTTGTATTGTTCGTTATAATGTTTCTTGAGACGCTTAATTCTTGAGGAATGAATTTTTGCTCCGCGTTTATTATTTTTGAAAGAAATTATGTCGTCATTATCGTTTTTCGTAATTGTCACCTTTCTGTATTTCGGTAATTCTTTATGTCTTTCGTTCGCGTAATTTTTAATGAAAACGTTGTCATAGGAAATTTCTTGTGGTTGCTCTCTGTTTTTATTGTGGTATTTTATCCACTTTGATTTTTTGTTCTTAAGTACTTCATGAATTTTGATTTTATTATGTAAACCTTGAAGTATTTCGATAGGTTTGCATTTAGTACTTGAGTGAATAGAATTGTTGTGACATTCTGTAGCTTTCAAAATCTTATCTCTTATAGAGAGATTCGAGCTTGTTATGGTCAAGATTCTAATTTGTTCTAGGAGAGTGTTGTGACATCGATTCATGTCATAATTTCCTGTATGAAATTTTGGTGAAGTAAAATGAATTTCAATATCTTGTTCACGTAGGAAGTCTTTGATATTGACTGTATTGAATTCGTTGTCTGCAACGATTTTCTTGGGTTTACCTAGAATAGCGTTTCGTTCTTTTATCAAATCTATAAACGTTATAGTGTTCTTGTCCATTGTCTCTTTGGTATATAAATGTTTCGAGAATCTGTCGATGGCTGTAAAGTATTGTCTTTTGCCTATGTAAAATATGTCGATGTGGACTATTTGGTTAATGTCTGTTGGCGTCTCCGTTAGCTGAAATTCAGGTTTCACAGGTTTTCTATCGTATTTCGCTAGGTTACAGACGTCGTAGTTATTAATGTATTTGGTCATAAGTCGTATCAGTCCTTGGTAATAATATTTATTTTTTAATTCTTCATAATTTTCGATGATTCCCCGATGGTTGCTTTTTTCATGGACACTCTTAATTTTGGTAGAACAGTCTTCTTCTGTCAAGAGGTCAATTACATGGTCGGTACATTTAATGAACTTTAATTCCCGGTTATTTGAATACAGTTTAATGATGACTAATTGGACTTTGTTCCAATCGTGATCATTGAGGTCACTGTAGATGCCGATTGTACCTTTACCTGGTATATATCTTCTAAGAATGTCAACCAAAGTATTTTGATTTAGAATATCGTTTAAGTCAATGAAAATTTTTCGTCTATTTGAATTTGTTCTAATTCCTTTTTCTTCTTATCCTGAATAATAACTTCTGTTCTATATATGTTTACGATACCGTTTTTAATTGGAATGAAATCATTAAGTTCTTCTTTACCTGCTTTCGATGTCCATTTCCTCGTTGATGTTTATTTCATTTTTGTCTGCGTTTATTCTGCTTAAGAAATCGGCTACATTATTTTTCTTGCCTTTGACGTACTCGATATTAAAATTATATTCGTTGAGCTTAATTTTCCATCTTTGCAGTTTACTATTTGGCTCTTTCAGGTTGTTCAAACAGACGAATGGTCTGTGGTCAGTTTTTATATTAAACTTGACTTCGTAAAGATATGGCCTAAAGTATTGACATGCCCAAACGATTGCTAATAGTTCCTTTTCTATTACAGAATAATTCCGCTAAAGTTCGTTGAGTGTTCTACTTGCATAGGAAACCGGATGTCCTTGTTGTGATAGGACAGCACCTATAACTGTGTCTGATGCATCCGTTGTAAGAGTGAATTTCTGCGAAAAGTTTGGATAATGTAGTATTGGATGTGTAGTAATTGAGCACGGCACATTGCACATGTTTAAATACGTGCACAAAATATACTCGTATCTTTTTCTTTTCAATATCAAACAAGGGACATGACATCATTATAAATTCTTTTCAATATATAAAATCATAATTTTTGAATATGTTCGAATTGTTATCCAATCAAGTGTAATTAAAATCTCTTTTTTAAAGCACCTTAAATTTTCATACAAAATAAATGTGTTCAAACTCAAATTCAATAATTAATACAAACGTATGACACAAATTGCAAATCTACATTCTCCAATTTATCTTGACCTGTTTCACTTTAATTAATCCTGCAAAAATTGATTGAGCTAACCTTCATATTTTAGCGACAAATTTAAATAATTTAGGGTAAAACGGAATTCCATTCAATTAAATGATTTATCAGTAAATTTATACCAACATAAAAAAAAAACAAAATAACCACATTTAATTTCGCGCGTTTGATTGTATAAAGGAATGAACACAAAAAAAAATGCCAATTTGACTTTCAAATGAACTCCTCATATTCAACCTTAACTTTCAAACAGTTCAAGATACAACTAGAAAATTTCATCACATGTAGCAAAACACATTAACATTAGATTCATATCTCAAAGTGATCCGATCGCTACTTATTCGCACTATTCTATTCTCATAATTTAAATTGTATCTTTTGCGTTTTGTTCCTATTTAGAAAATTTCGAATTCCACACAAATTTAGTTTCTTGCATACCTTTCAAATTTTTAAACATACTTTTTTGCAACCCTACGTTTCTTTCCTTATCTCTCAAATGATTCAAAATAAAACTAATCATTTATATATACATTGAAAAATATACTACATAGTTATAATAATTTTATTTGATTATTATTTTTTTTAATTTTTACACTTTCAAATGTGAAAACATGTTCTGTGATCTGTAGAATATTTTGTACAAAGTGTATAGAATATTAATTATACTTATTATTACTATTATTCAATTAATATGGGAAAAACGATTTAGTGTATATGTATGTAATTGAAATGGAAATGTTTAATTTTAAATATTAATTTAGAAGTGGATACATAGTGTTAGCGATATAAAACGAGAAAAAAAAATATAAACATACAATTACAACAAACACCAAAACTGATTACAGTTGAGATGTTTTTCCTCCCGAACAATTATTTTCATGGCCAAATGTGAATATAACTTCTGGCAAATGAAAACATGATACACACACGCTTTAACTTGCAAGTCTTAACAAATTCCGGAAACAATCAAGATTGAGCGGAGGAATAGCGGTGGGATAGCGGGAGTAGGACCGGTTGGTGTTGCTGGTCTGTCGCGAAGAGATGAGGAGTCGGTTCGAAACGGGGAGACAGCGCGGACGCCGGTAGATGAGCGCCCGCGAGCCAGCAGGAAGAAAATTAAAGTCGAGCGCATGAATTGCACGTGTGATTTACGTGACAGAAACGCGAAGGAATTAAAGTTGTGTGGAACGAAATTATCGAAAAACAGTTCCACGTTTCGGTCGATGAAGAAGTCGCGAATGACAAGGTGATCGGGAAGTGGAGAATGTGTGGTGATTACCGTTGCAATTCCGAACTGTAAATCAAACGGGGTGAGAAAAGAAAAGAACGGAAGAAAGATTGGAATGAAAATAGCGCATTCGTAGCCATTCGCGCTTATAATTACGTGAAAAGTGCTAATAATTGCATTAAGTATCGAGACTATATGCAAAGTGAATAACTGAATGGTAAACAACTTGTTAGCGCGCAAGCAGTGATAAATATGGGATTAGTGAAAGTACAGCGATCACCAAGAACAACGGGTTCATTACAGTGCTCTATTTTGGTGATGTTTGAGAAAAACGTTTGTGTGAATAGCGTTTGCATTATTTTTGCCCGAAACGCTTGCTAAGTCCGACGAAATAGGAGTGCGTAGCTTGCTTGCGAAGTGAAGGATGCAATTCTGTGTTTTGTGGTGCTCTCCTGTTTTGTGTGCGGAAATTGCGAGATTTCCAAGTGTGCGCTCCGCTTGTGGCTGTTTTGTTGCCAATTAATGTAGACAAATCATCTCCACGCGCTTTGTGCTCTAATTGCCATACACATTTCGTGAAGTTCGCATGGATGTTGCAACCACTTTTCCTTTCCCATTGGCTACCACGCACCCTATGCTTGCTTTCGCAGCCTTGGGACACTTAATCTTGTGAATACTACACCAAAATTTCGGTTTTGTTCTCATTCAGCAAGGACTTTGGTGTATTTGATGGTCTGCTTGGCAATTGGGTGGTTTGGACTTCATCGCGTAACAACGGCCGGTGCTGAACGAGGAACGCCAGTTGGGATTTGGTGCGTGCGCTCAAGTCAAGGACATGACGAATATTACGCTGGGATAAAAAAAAATGGACAATAGAATGCGGAAAAAGAGACTAAAAGGAAAGGCGAAAAGGTAAAGTTTTAACTTATTAATTGAGTGAGCAATATTTCGCGCGAAATCCCAGCGAAAAGTGAAAATCGTGGTGCGTGCAGTTTCGTGGAGATTCAGAGACCGCCGAAGAATCGTCAATTTCAAAAAAAAAAATTCAAACATCGTTGAGAGAGGTGTATGCGGCAGTTGATTAGTAATGAAACATGCAATTTATTGCTATTAGACAATTATCCTTTTTTTCACCGAGAGGAAATTTACTTGATGAACGATCAAAAATCTTAAATATTGAAACTCTTCTTATTCACTACAGATGGTTAAACAAAAGACTTTTTAGTTTTTCGAAAGCCGCGATGTACTTTGGATCATCAGCATTGATTTTATTACTTTTCTTTAACGAATCAGTAAGAGGAGATGCAATCTTCGCATAGTTATTTATAAACTTCCTATTTTATCCGGTTATACCTAAGAATGATTTAATTCTTTTTGTTGTATTTGGAATTTTCAAATTTTGGATTACTTTAACTTTATTTGCATTTGGTTTTATTCCTTCAGGTGTAAGTATGTGTCCGAGATAATCTGTTTCTTTCCTAAAGAATTTGCATTTGTCGATTTGTATCTTTAGTGCGTGTTTCTTTAGCGTTTGTAGTATTTTCCTAGTATTGTCTTCCATTTCTTGGAGTGATATCAAAATGTCGTCTAGGTACACTACGCAAATTCTGTTTATATAAGGTTGTAACACTTCATTCATCATTCTCTGAAACGTAGCAGGGGCGTTCTTCAATCCAAAAGGCATCCGAATGAACTCGTAATGTCCTTGTGGGGTTGAGAAGGCAGTTTTATGTCGGTCATTTTCGTTGACTTTAATTTGATGCAATCCCTTAGCTAGGTCAAGAGTTGTGAAATATTGAGCTCTTCCTAATTTATCAAATATTGAGTCTATATTGGGTATCGGGAATTTATCTTCGATTGTTTCTTCATTTAATTTACGATAATCAATTACAATACGCCATTTAGTTTTTCCAGAATTGTCCGTTTTCTTTGGTACAATCCTGATAGGTGCATTGTACGGCGATGATGAAGGACGAATTATTCCGCTATTTGGTTTTTAACTTCTTCATCATGTACTTGAGGGAATCTATACGTTTTGGAGTACAAAGGTTTGCTACTTTTCGTAACAATCTCATGATCTGTCTTAGTGGTGCAAGTTAGGTTGTCACCTTCTTTGTAGAATGAATCCTCAAATTCCTTAAGGATACTTCTCAAAGCTTTTCACTCCTCGTAATTTAATTCTTCAAATAATTTATTTAGTGAATTGCTTTTTGGTGCTATTTCACTTTGCACATTTATTTCCGCAGGTGCAGCATAAAGAAAATTTAACTTTCCATTGTTTATTTCAAAATACCCTTCACCAGAGTGTATGGTAACATTCAAGGGGGTGAAGTATATTTTGGCCAATAACAGCTTTAAATGATTTATTATGGAAGTTCATTAAATTCCATAATATTTTATTAGATTGAGGTAATTTAAATTCGAGAGGCATATCAGTTTTAAGTTTTTGATTTACAAATAAGGTACCTCCGAGTCCATAAATGGGAATAGGATTAGTGAGGGATATTCGAGAGATATTTTTTAAACAGTCAGTATCTAGACTAGAAGTAGATGCTCCACTATCTATTAGAGTAGGAACGATCTCGTCATTAATGGTTAAATTTATTATTGGTAGAGGACTTCCGAGGCTTGTATTAGAAAATTTGTATCCATTGGTTCTGGATTCTGATTTCTATTTCGGCCACTTCCGTCCACTTCCATTTGTTCCTGTCTGTAATACCTATTACCTCTATAGTTGTTTCTATATCTTCGATTACGATAATGACCTCGATTCTCACGACAATTATCCCCGTTGGAATTATTCTGTTGTTGGTTATTTTGATTACTGTTATTGTTGTTAGTATTATTTTGATCGTCAGTATTGTTATTAGTGTTAATATTATCATTATTATTTTTATGTTGCCTTCGGTGCTGTTTGCTATGTTTGTGATGGTAATTTGTATGGTCGTTGGTACTTTGTCTTAGTTCCCTCAGTAAATGATAACCTTGATCTAGGGTTTCAATATTTTTTGTTTCTAATAGGAACATTTTGTACTCTGGTATTGAACCTTTAAATTTATTTAAGACTAGACTTTCATTTCTCGCGGGACTGAACTCTAAATGTGTATTGCGAAGGGGGTCTTGCAAGAATTTTATATTCAATTTATTTAGCAAATTACTTAATTTTAAATATAAGTCATCTATGTTTCCTCCACTTACCTTATGTATTTGATTGACCAAGTTGTTGTACGTTTCTGTGACGACATATGTTGATGTTAAAATATTTTGTACAGATTGCCAATTTGGGTCCGTGAGTTTCTGTACCGTGTTTCGTGCTGCTTCTTGAATTCTATTCGAAATTAGCCTGAACAGGTAAGCTCGTTGGTCTCCGATTGGTGCCAATGCTAATATGGTGTTGACTTCGTTGATCCATGAATTCAGGGCGTATTCATCATTGTTCCCGGTATAATTTGGTAGTCTTCTAGCTTCTTTAAGTAGTTCTTGGAACGGTAGGTGCAGTGGTTCAGCTGCTTGTTGTTGTTCGGCCATATTGATTTTATTTCAGTGTTAGATTATTCAGTTAAAATGATTCGACAGTGTTGGTATTAACTTGACTATTTCTATTATTCCAGAAAGTAGTCAGTTGGTTTTTATTTTTGTTTTATTCCACAAAAATTTTATTTTACTTTATTATAATGTTGACTCTTTTTATAATTCCAAAAAGAATGTCAACGGAGTAAAATTTATTTATTTTAACTTAATATTTCCGCTTTTCCGGTTTTATTAAGATTGGCTCTTTCTATTATTCCAGAAAGTTAGCCAATATATTTTATTAATATTGTGAGTGTTAAAGAAAGTGTTTTTAATTTTCCTTGATGTAAGTTCAAGAGCACTTTTCACTCCGCAAATGTTAATTTTTTGGTTCGTTGTTAATGTCCTAGAGGTTCCTCCCTCCTAAGATGGTCGACTGCGCTAGTTATGTTATAACTTATTAGGTTTCTCAAAAAAAAATGTTAAAGTGCCTTCCACGGAACTTGAAATGAGAACACCTTTAAAGTTTACTTTTAAATACACACTTTATTGAATATTGACTCATTATCTAACACTGTTCACTTATAGTTTCTTAATAACTTATGCACTACTTGACACTGAGGTTTTTCCTTTGGATTAGATTGAACTTCGAACTAGAACTGAGAGGAAGATCAATTGTATCATCTTCTTTTATATCATTGATCTTCATCGTGGGTGATCTCTATCGTGAGATATGCTGACTTGGACTTTGGTCGAGGATGAGATAAAGAATTTAATTAAGTTTGGTTTGTTTATCCAAAATATGGGATGATGTGTCTATATGACAGGAAGTGGGATATTAATTAGATCGCGATATTGATATGCAACAATGTTGATAATGGGATATGGAGACAAAGTTGCAATTGTCTACTTTGTTGCAATAAGAACTGAATATATGAATTGAATATATATATGAATATTCATAGGTAAGTAATTTGTAAATGTAATATATCTAGGATGTTCAGGTGTTGAATCTAGTGGTAATTAGGGAAGGTTCAGGTAGTATAGGGTTTGTAACTAGCACGGCAAATACTTAATCGTTAGGATGAGTATGTGGCCAACAATATCTGCGGCCTCGCCGCTTGTGTAAGGTTTTCGGTATTATAAAATTCCTCCTTAATCCAAAATAAACTTAACACTATAGCCCTACACAACGTAAAACACCTTAGTATACTGCATCTCCCTTCTTTTGGATTGATTTACAAATATGCCATGTGAATGTCTTCTGTTATTATCTAGATAAACAACATTAAAATTCTTCATTTTACCATATACATTTTTTCCATACCTTGTATTTTTGATGCTCTTTGTTCAGCTTTAATTCCTTAAAGCAAATGATTTTCCTAATGTCTTATATTGTAGCAGCAACACTACTGATTATTTTTAAAAGATAATATAATCATAATCTACTAAATTTTCAGTTCAAGCGTATAGTACGTCGCTAACAGTTTACAACTGCCTTTTATTTGATGAACGTAAAAAATATTAAGTCCTTCTTAAAACGGTACCGTGTTCTAGTTGTACAGCATACGATCTTGGAGTTGAATGTTTGCCCTTGACTAAACCCTTCTCCCAGACTTCTCACATCGTACCCATATTTTCTCCTTCTTTTGGAAAGTATTCCTTGACCTAGTATTTTTGTTATAGTGATTTTCATTGTACATATTATTGCTTAGTAGACTTTTATGAAGAGGTTTATATTTTTCCTTTTTCAAAGTTTCAGTTTTCATTGGTAAAAGTGTTCGTTGTTTCCTACCCATTAATATTTCTGTTGGAGACTTATCACTTCCCTTTATTGGCGTATTGCGAAATTCTAATAAAGATAACCAAAGCTCTTCTTTGGAATATTTTGCCTCTTTAACTAAATTTTTTGCGGTTTTTACCGATCTTTCAGCTAGTCCGTTGGATTGAGAATAATTGGGACTAGTTGTTGTAATTTTAAAATCATATGTGGCACAGAATTGCCTAAATGTATATGAATTGCAAGGGTTATTATCTGCAATAACAGTTTCCGGTAGTCCATGAGCAGCAAACAAATTTTATAATTTATCTATTAATTCAGAAGCAGATTTATTTCTAATTGGGAGAATTTCTAAATATTTAGACAAATAATCATTGATAATTAAGTAATAATCCTTTCCAATTTCACAAATATCCAGTCCAGTTTTGTCGAACGGAAGTTCTGGTAACTCGTGTGATACATAAGGCGCCATAATATTATTGTTGCAATATTTTTGACAAATATCTCATGTAGCAATCACATTCTCGATAGCTTGAGCAATTCCTGGCCAATATACTAAGGTGCGAGCTCTATTTTTCGTTTTTTCTATACCCTGATGTGACTTATGCAATGTTTCTAAAATTTCTTGCGGCATTTTATTAGGAACAATTACTCTTTTGTTTAAGAATATCAACCCATTATCAAGCGTAAGGGCATCTCACATTTTCCAGTAATATTGGATTTTATCATTTACTTTAGACTTATGGGTTGGAGTCTCAATGTTTCATCTTTTGCGGTTTCATCAATAAACTTTTGTTTTTTAGTCTCGGGTACATTTATTGAATGTATCATTTGATCCAAATCAGGAATTTCGGGTACGCTCTTTTCTTGGGCAAAATTTCTAGACAATAAATCCGCAATAAACATTTATTTACCTAGGCAGAGCTCTAATTGCAAATTGTATTTACTCAATCTGAGTAACATTCTTTGCAAACGAGCATTAGAAATTTTACATAATTCCTTCCTAAATAAGCCTCATAGTGGCTTATGGTCAGTTGTCACATTGAATGACCTACCATATACAAAATAGTGAAACTTTTGGCACGCAAATACTACAGCCAAAAGTTCCTTTTCTATCTGCGAATAGCGCGTTTCAGTTTCTGAGAGGCTTCTTGAAACAAAATATACTGGCTTTTTGTCTTGAATCATACATGTTCCCAATCCAAACATGGATGCATCTGCTTGTATAGTGATTTGTTTATTTTCATCAAATGTGCTGAGAATAGGTGCATTTACAATGAGGTTTTTTATCTTATCTAAACAAGATGTATGAACTTGTTCCCATTTAAAGCACTGATCTTTTCGTAAGAATTCTCGTAAGGAAGTTGAGAATTCAGACAAATGCGGAATAAAATTTCAAACATAATTTATCATGCCTAATAATTGCTGCAGCTCCCTTCTGTTCTGAGGGGCCTTAATATTTTGTATTGCCTTTACTCTATCTGGGTCACACGATATACCGCCCTTTGGCACGATATTCCCTAAAAACTTGACTTTATTTACTTTATATTGAACTTTATCTTTGTTGAATTTAATGTTCAATTTCCTAGCTCTTTCAATCACTTTTCCAAAATCTCATTGTGATATTTTTCATTTTCTGCCGCGATTAAGATATCATCTATATAAACTAAAACACCTTCTATGTTACTAAAATTCCTTTCATTAGATTTTTGGAAAACTTCTGGTGCAATTCTAATTCCAAAGGCGAACCTTCTTTACTTATATAAGCCAAATGGTGTACTAAAAGTACATAACTCATTAAATGCTTTATCCAATTCCACCTGAAAATATTCATCTTTCAAATCTAATACTGTAAAGTGTGATTCATTAGCAAGCTTTGCTGATATTTCATTGAATGATGGAATGGGATGGTTAATTGGTTTTAACGCCTCATTCAGCTCTTTAGGACCTAAGCAGATACGAATTTTTTTCCCCGGTTTTTTTAGAATAACGATATTTGAAATCCACTCCGGTGGACAATCATTTGTCTCTATAATCCCTTCAGTTATTAATCTAGTCAGTTCACTGTTGACTGCTTCTTTGATCGCAAGAGGAATTCTCCTTGCAGGTTTTGCAACAGGTTGTACATCATCCTTCAATTTTAACGCAAAATTTGTGACAAATGTTCCTAAACCCTCAAATGCATCCTCATTTTGCTTAATAAATTCTGTTTTGTTATTAAAACGAAATAAAGTACATATTCTTTTCACTAAGTTCAGCGCGATGCAAAAATTGAGTCCTAAAATTGGGATATTCCCATCTTTGGTAATAACAAATTCAAGTTTTCTTATTTCATTTCGAATTATGCACCTAAACTCTGCTTTCCCAATACACTCTAAGTCCATCCCACCGTATGCCTATATTTTATAATTAAACTTTTCTAATTTTACATCTTGAAAGTGCTCATATATTTTGAAGGGTATTACGTTTATAACAGCTCCCGTATCTAATTTAAAGTCCACCGTTCTGTTTTCAATTCGAACATTTTCACTCCAGGATCGATGTTCAACCATGTCATTATTTTGGACAACATTTATAGTAAAATCGTTGTCATAATTATTTAAAACAAATTTTCGGCCATTCATATTTTTTAATTCACGTACCTGTTTAGCTTTAGTTTTACATGCAATCGCAAAATGATTTTTCCTTCCACAAGATCTACAGGTTAAACCAACAGCCGGACATTTTCTATATTGATGTTGCTGCATACAATATTCACATTGTGTGTTATTCGGAGTTTTATTATTTGTTTTGTTTTTGTTCCCAAAATTGCAATTATAACCTTTAGTACTACTTTTTTGAAATGATTGTTTGTTTGGAATTTTTCTTACTGCCTGCACTGATGACATTTCCCGTTGAAGAGTTTTAATTTGCTGTGATGCTGCCTCCGCTGCTCTGGCCATATCCACTGCTTTATTCAAGTCCAAGTTTTCAATCTCAAGAAGTATCTTTTGTAATCGACTACATGACGTTCCCAACACAATCTGATCTCTAATCATCCTATGTTCTTGCTCCCCAAATCCGCAAGTGCATACTAATTTCTTCATGTGCATTAGGAAATTATCAAATGTTACGCCTACTTCTTGTTTTCGAGTATGGAACAAATAGCTCTCATATACTTCGTTCTTCTTTGGTTTGCAGAAATTTTCGAATGAACTGGTAACCAAATCAAATTTTTGTTTTTGATCTTCATCTAAATTATAGGAATTAAAAATTTCTACAGCTTCTGGCCCTATTGCGTTTAAAAATATAGCAATTTTAACATTTTCGGCCTTCTTGTAATTTCAGCTGCCGTCGCGAATATTTTAAAATTTTGCCAAAATATTCTCCAGCTTTTCGCCATATTGCTTGTGTTCAAGTTAAGTGGGTCTACTTTCCTCATGTTATAAAATTAATCAGTGTCTTTCCGGCCATTTC
Source organism: Odontomyia ornata (assembly GCA_963969285.1). Classification (NCBI taxonomy): domain Eukaryota; kingdom Metazoa; phylum Arthropoda; class Insecta; order Diptera; family Stratiomyidae; genus Odontomyia; species Odontomyia ornata. Next base: position 355,315,323 of record OZ017738.1, on the reverse strand, counting down.
CGGGGTTCCCTGCACCAATTTATCTTACCTACACTCAGCCCACGCACCTGAAAATAATTCCTTTGACTTCCTTATCCTCTCCGAACCAATAACAACACTTAATTTCTACGTATCTGAATGGGTGTTTATTTAACCGTTTGTTGGTTACAATGTGTTATCAAATTTTTACTGTGGATCCGCTCCCGTATCTCTTCCTTTATTCCGCGGCGCAACTCCTTAGCCTGCCTCCGGAATAGGTCCCGCTCTGCTGCTGTCGTGGAGAGGCGGGCGAGTCGTCGCAACTCATATAGCTCCGCCCGCTTGCGCTCCCTGCGTCCCCCACGCTGCCGTTGCTTCTGGCTGGTGTGGTGTGCACTGACCGGGGGTGCCTTCCGTCTGGCTAGGTACTCCTGCACGGTGGTAGGCCGGGGTCCAGCTTGGGGTTCCGCCTGAAGTGCCTCCTCGAGACTCCTGGGCGGTGTAGGTTGGTGGTTCCAGGGCTTGGTGTGGAACCCTGCTGCACCGGTTGTCGGTGGATTGGTTGGGCTGCTGGCGAGCTGGTGGTTACTCCGTTGTCCTCTTCGCTGTGGCGACACAGGTTTCCTTTCATGTGCTGCGACCGCGGGGTCCTCCTTTCCCGATCCCTCGTTGTTGATACTATTGTGGCTGGCCTGAAAATTTAGTAAGTTGCGTTAATGGTGGCTACGCAGCGCTGGGCGCTAAAAAGTCTAAAGAGGTATGCGGCACAACCCAACACCTCACCATTAAGCAACACTTAATTCCTCGTCCGACTTGAATTCTTTGAGTATGTTGAATACGTTGAATAGGTTGAATACGTTGAATAGGATGAATTCGTTGAATACGTTGAATACGGGTGACACTTCAAATCACCGCGCGTGGAGTTCCACTGACTGACTGGCATAAGACTCCACGACTATGAATATTGATCCAAGACGAGCTTTTGATCCAATTTGCTGCTAAAATCGCTGAGACGATGCGAACGTGAGTTCTCATTTACTGTGAACTTCTCTCCCCGCTTCATCTTATCAATTTGTAGATGCTGAGAGCCATTCTGCAATATTACGATATCATCGCAGCCAGGTTGGGGGAAATACGTTACATATGAGCGAGGAAAGCTTCTCGCCCCCTTATTCGCCGCAGCTCTCAGTCGGCAGGCGAAAGCTTTCACATGATCGCTATTCCATTAGCTTGCTCATACATGCTTTTCGCTTGTGGTTACTCGTTGCCATGTACGCGTCATCCACATTGAGTTATACTATGGAGACCGCGAGAGGCTATTCTGTTGAAGTCGGAAGCTTTCGCAAGCTTTACGATTTTCATTTGTAGATTGCCACATGGGCTCGCATGAATTTCGAAAAATAGGGGCAATATTATTTTGTTTCATCTTGAACATAAATATCAGGCTAATAGCAAGTGAAAATGTCCAATTTTATGTATTGTACACGCAACTAATTATTATTTCGTTATATGTACATAAAATATATATATTTTACTACATAGAACATAATAGATTATAGCTATACATGCAGCTTTATGTAATAAATGCACATAAAAGTATGTATCTGTAGTTAAGAAATTATCAATTTGTACATATATCTGTATTGTAATAATAACAAAAATACAACGCACAACAGCCCAAATCCGAACCTTGGCATTGCGATTAATTTTTATGATATCTTATTCCATCACTTTAACGAAATTTGAGGTGATATGGTCAATATCACGCTCAACCATTATTATTGCCTAATTTATCAATTAGTACACACCACAGCTGGGTGGACTGATAGTCCGATAGCCGCATCAGAAGTTCAAACTCGATGCTGCGACCGAGGTTTGAATTTGGGATCTGCTACCCAACCGGAGTGTGCCCTAACTCATAGCTCCACACGAAATATATATATATACAGTGACTCACAGCTTATTTGATGCAGTAACATTTTCAAAGCTAAAAGCACTATAACTTCTGTATTAGAAAAGGTATTGAAAAAATTTAAACTGCAATAAATTAAATAAAAGCCCTTTTTTAAAAATAACAATTTAATTTATTTCAACAATTGATTCTTAAATAACTAAATAACAAAAACAAAATTAAAGGCAAAATTTTATGTCACAGCTTAATTGATGCAGTCCACGTTTTCCTTAAATTTATCCATGTAGAGGATTTCCAGTTCAACACTCATATTTCGTATGGTTTCCTTTTTGGCTCAAGACAGCTTTGAGTCTATTTGGAACAGATTCAACCAGCTTTCCTGTCATTTCTGGCGTTATTTTACTCCATTCTTCTAAAAGAGCTTTCTTTAAATCAATTTTGTTGTAAATTGCGTGGTTACGAATTTTTTTCTCCAGAAAAGCCCATAAATTCTCAATTACATTTAAGTCGGGTGACTGTGCCGGGGGAGCCATCAAATGAGGACAATTCCAAATAAGCCAAGATTGCACGATTTCTGACTTATGTTTAGGGTCATTATCTTGGTAGAATCTGAATTCACGCCGGATTCCGAGTTCGTCAGCAGTTTGCAGGAGATTTTCCTTTAGGATATTACTGTACATGATCTTGTCCATGTTTCCTTCAATAAAGGCTAGCTTCCCAACTCCGGCTGCTGACAAACAGGCCCAAACCATTACGCTGCCACCGCCGTGCTTAACAGTCTCATGTAAATTTGCTTTTTTGAGCTCTGTATTTGGCTTTCTCCAAACGTACGCCATTCCATCTGAGCCAAATATGTTGAATTTGGACTCTTCAGCGAAAATCACGGTTTTCCAAAAGTCCAAATCCTTTGAAATATGCTCCGTAGCAAAGTTCAGGCGGCTTTGTCGATTTTTGATACTGATGAACGGCTTCTTTCGTGCAACTCGGCCATTAAAATTATGCTTTCTTAGCACACGACGTATGGTTTCAGCACTGCATTCTTTACCAATTCCAGTAAACACTTCGTTCGCCAATTTAGGAGCTGATAACTTAGGGTTTTGCATTATTTTCCGGACGATCCACCGTTCATCAGACTCATTCAAAATTTTATTTGGTGCATTTCTACCCTTGTTTTCCAACCTTTTTTCATTGGTAAACCTTTCAATTATATGCTGAACTGTTGATGAACTTAAATTGACAACTTCGCTGATTTTGCGATGAGATTCACCATTTCTAAAATGATGAATGACTAATTCCCGCTATTCAAGTGTTGTCCTACGGCCCATTTTAAATATTACACAATTTATCCACTTTTAAACTATCAAGGTCAAATAACTTTTTTAAAAATAAAATAAGAAACGCACTAAGTACAATATATCCAAAAAAATCCGGTGAAAATCGTGCACTTTTAATGCTAGGATACAAAGAACTAACTGCATCAAATAAGTTGTGAGCTATCCTATGCAAATGATTTTGCTTCATTACTGCTAACGGGACATTTGAAACATTTTTTCTTACTTTCTTTTGTGCTTCGAATTTCAGTTATACTAACTGTAAAATCTGCATCAAAATATTTGTAAATTTTTATTTATCTGCATAAGGACAACAGTTTGTTTAATATTTATTGAAGTGCATCAAATAAGCTGTGAGCCACTGTATATATATATATATATATATGTATATATATATATATATATATATATATATATATATATATATATATATATATATATATATATCTATATATATGTATATATATATATATATATATATATATATGTATATACATGTATATATAGTATTTATATCTATATATATATATATATATATATATATATATATATTTATATATATACATATATATGTATAAATATATATATATATATATATATATCTATATATATATATATCTACATATATATATATATATATATATATATATATATATATATATATATATATATATAAATATATATTTATTATGTATATATTTATGTATATATATATATATACATATATATATATATATATATATATATATATATGTATATATATATATATATATATATATATATCTACATATATATATATATATATATATATATATATATATATATATATATATATATATATATATATATATATATATGTAAGAATTGTAAAATGACTTGTTTTATTTAAGTCTAACAAAGTAAAGCTCAGGTTTATTTAAACGAAAAGTTCAGGTTTATTAAAACGAGAAGTTCAGGTTTATTTTAACGATGAGTTATTTAAATGAATTATAAATTAAAAAGTAATTGAATTCACATCTAGTGAGGAAAAGATAGCACACACGACCTTAGCACCGCTACGTCGGAAAATCAACTGTCTGATCAACGGCACGACCAAATGTCCAGAACCGCTTTTACAGTGTTGCCACGCTAACATGACTGATTGTCATTACGTTTATATATATATATATATATATATATATATATATATATATATATATATATAAATATATACATATATATATATATATATATATATGTAGATATACATATGTATATATATATATATATATATATATATATATATATATATATATATATATATATATATATATACATCTATATATAAACAGTAGAGTCCCGCTAATCCGGATTAATTAAAACTGACCCAATCCGGATTATGCGGAAATCCGGATCACCAAAGGCATACTCAAATTATGAAAGAAAAACATTACAAATGCTTATATATATATATATATATATATATATATATATATATATATATATATATATATATATATATATAGATATATTTATATATATCGTATATATTCTGACATAAAATAAAGATATCTCCAAGGAAAAAAAAACAATTCATTCAAGATAAATGTTAGCAGTAAGTATAAAGTAATGGAATATCCAGCAACTAAAAATTTATTTATAAAAATCGGTAACTTGTTTGATGAATGCACCCTTGCTTAGCCTCCATCGCACGCTGCTGTAACGTTCTTAGAATGGTCAAACTCTCCAATTCAACTTTATTTTCCTCTGCCCATTGTATGCAGGCTCTGAAGTTATTGATGGCGTCTTCATGTTTAACTTTTGGTTCATCGTTGTCAACTTCTTCGACGGAGGAACTGTCGTCACTGTCAATGGGTAAATTATTTCCATCTCCAACGAGCCATTCATTAATTTCCGATTGTGATGGTTGATTATTTTCATTGCCTTTTTTAGTAAAACTCGGATTTCTGTTAGTTCCTGTGCATCTTAATTCTCTGACATTAATTTCTCCTTGAGAATTGATAACAAGATTTTATCATCTGGATCCTCTTCAGCATTTGAATGGTTTTCCATATTAACCGAGTTGCTATCTACTGAATAGCTAAAAATATTTTTCCAACATTTTGGTACTGCATCAGGCGACAACGTATCCCAAGAATTCGCAAGCAAGAACACAGCATCTTTAATGGTGAGATTTTTAACGCCTTTCGAGATGTCATTTTCTTCCAAAGATAAAACGTGTACCAGGAGGCTTTTCCGATAATGCAATTTTGTTAAACGTATTGCGTTTTGGTCCATTGGTTGGATAAGCGCCGTGCAATTTGGTGGAAGAAACAATGTCATACTTTTACCATCATCACTTTTTAGCTGCGTTTCCGATGCGTGGCATGGAACATTGTCGACTAATAAAAATGCTTTCCCATTAAGGTTGTTCTCTGCTTGAAATTGCCATAATTGTTTGACAAACGACTCGTGAAACCATTTTAAGAAAAGAGTTGAAGTCATCCATGCATTTTTCGTTGAGTAGTATTCAACTGGAAGGTCGGTGCAGTTTTTAAATGCTCTAAGATTTTTTGCTTTTCCAATGACCATCATTTTCAGCTTATGTGTGCCATTTCCATTCGTACAGGCTAGAAAAGTTACTCTCTCTTTTGAGGTTTTTCTCCCTGGAGCGGCTCTTTTCGTAGCAGACACCAAAGTTGGTTCAGGAAGTAATTTCCAGAATAATATAGATACATCCGCATTATATATTTGAGACGGCAATATATTCAGCTTATTAACTTTTTCAGAGAATTTTCGTAGAAAGAGTTGCACACTAGATGAATCGTTAGACAGCTTCTCTCCGACTACTTTGAGGTGACGAAGACCGCGTTTTTTTTAAAATCTATTGACCCATCCTTTGCTCGCAGTAAATGATTTATTCTTATTACATTTGGCATAAATTTGAGCAGCCTTTGCTCGCAAAATGTCCGTTGTTACAGTTGCATGCCTTTCTCGCTGCAGCAGAAACCATTTATACAGTTTATTCTCCATTTCTGGATATTCCAGTTTTCGCAAGACTTTCCTTCCCTTTGGAGTTATGACGCAATTTGCGATGAAGCTAGAAAAGCAGCATTTAACATTACCGATGCACATTTAAAAACGGAAAAATACGTTTTTATTTTTTCTTTATTTTTCTTTATATCCGAAATTGTTGATGTACCAACACCATATTTTTCTGCTAGTACTTTTCCGCTAGCGCCATTGTTCAGTTGCGTTAAATTTTTTTCTTTTTCTACGAGAGTTAACGTTGTATGCGACCTTTTTGGTGCCATTTCAATCTGAAACTGACTAAAAACTTTCCTTCTATTGCTTTTCATACTTATAGGGGATTCCCTATTCTACAATAGTGAAATAAAGCGTACGCAGAAATAGTCAATATAAGGTGTATGAGCGAATCATATAAAGTGTGTAAGCGAATATTTGGGAGTTCCCCGTGCTACAGACACGCACATGGCAAAAATGTGTTACGTCCATAGTTCAATATAGTGACCAATATGGTATTTCACTTACATATATGTACATAGGCCAGCGTACATATAATAGGACCTATAAAGTATAAACAAGTATAAAAAAGTGTGTAAGTGAATACAGCACAATTTCACTGTGTTATTAATCATTGCGTTATATGACACGCGATCCGGATTAGCGAAACTGTGATCAATCCGGATTCCAAGGGACATAATGGAAATAATCAATTTTTCCACTCAATCCGGATTACAGAAGGATCCGGACCAGGCCATATCCGGATTAGCGAGACTCTACTGTATACGAGTATATACAGTCCTGAATCGGAACAAGATTTTATTGGCCTCGAAATATAATCATTTTTGTAAAAAGTTTCTGGGATATTCTAAATGCTCACTTTCTGTTTTAGCGATATGTTTTAAACGAATTGTAAGGTATTTGTGAATATTTTTTTTTATTAATATGGATCTATGACCATCTATCGGACCGGTTAGCAAATTATGTTGGAATAGTGAGATAAATAACGTGGAGGAATAAAGTTCCCTATAAACTTCATGCGCAACTAAATCAAACTTTACTTTAATATGTGATGCACGGAATTGACGTATAGCTTTCTCAGTTTTTCTACATACATCTATTAAATCTTTACTGGGATACTGCAAACCTCCCCTAAATTGTTGACCGATTAAGGAACAGCCAAAATTATCTTTCATTCCAATCACAGCTGTAGCACATTCATTGCATTTGAAAGTAGATATTATAGACTTTGCAATAAAGCCGCTGAAAAAGCCCCAGCTTCCTGCATGTGGCTGAAGGTAGCCTCAAAGCTCGTGGAAGCATCTGAAGTATCCTGCAACAATTTCGTTGACGAAACGTTTAGAATATTGATCTCTTGTAAAGGGGCACAATTACCGAAGCCTTTATCATGCAATTGTACATACATGAGAATTCTTTTTTAGGTAGCCTCAAATTGTCTTGCAGTAGGATTATTATTGAAACCGAGCCGAGAGCGTATATGGGAAAAAAATATTTCTAAATGGTCCTGACTGAGTTTATATGTTGCAAGATACTTCAATGATTTATTCTGTTACCCTTGCGTTTGATATAAAAATAAAGAATTTTTTAACGTTACTATCAATCCCAAGAACCCAATTTTTCTCTTACTCTTAACTACGCTTGTTCCATCGGCACATTTCAATTCTTTCACATATTCCTCAAAGTTTTTAGTGAATTCAAATACGCGATTAAAATTTTCTATGTTTAACTCCTGCTTGAAGTTTTTCGCATGAATGCTGCGAGAATTTAAAATATCAAAAGCGTCATTCTTATAACGAATAAATCTTACAGCGCCCTCTGAATTTAAAAAAGCTGGTAATTTAATTGTTTGATTGCAGTTTTCAATTGCATCGGCAACTGAGGAACTCAAAACTTGGGTTGCAAGGTGATTTTTCATTTTTTGCTTAAGGAAATTAAAGTAAGATTTTCTCAATTTATTTGCTAAGTGCAACTCCTCTCTTTCTTGAAGATCATTTAATTTAGCTACGAGGTCCCAATCAATTATTTTTTCGGTTTCATCGAAAATTGGGCCAGTTTCTGCTAGAGTGTTCCTCACAAGTTTAATCATATGGGACGGATCCAAAGAAAGGGCAATATCTTGAGTGTCTAAATGAAAAGAATACTTTGTTTGATATTTTGTAAAATCGCAGCCTAAAGCAGATGCCATGCTGATATTCAAATTAGCCCCATCAAAATTAACGTTAATAATATTTATTCCTATCTTTATTAGTTGGCGTAAGCAAGAGTCAAGAAGAAATTTTCTTTGATCGCCTCTTAAAGAAGTTATGAAAAAAAACCCCAGAGGAAGCTACCATTTATTGCTACTAACATGAACACAATAGCTTGTGTGGCTAATGTTTCAGAATTTTCTTCAAATTCTCCAAAACTTACGTATCCATAGTGAGTTTTGCCATCGAACTCAGTATGCCTACGAATGAACATTTCGTCGATACAAAGACTACAAGCCACTTCAACCTTTGATTTCACCAAAATGTCCAAAGTTTTGAAAGATTCCGCAGTAAACCCAGGTTTTCCATCAATGTTATGGTACCATTTAGATATGGTTCTTGGGTGAGGCAGATATGTCTCAAAAGTAGTGCGAACGTAATTATATGCTCTAGGGGATAAATAATTAACTGTAAGAGCAATTTTTTTTAAAGTATGCGAATATGAAAGGGGCATAGAGCTTCCACGAAGTTTTTTATTCACCCTCGCAAACAGTTCAATCTAACATTAGACCCTTTCAGCTGTTCTAAATCATCAATCGATATTAAATTTTGTTTGGATAACTCCTCTACTAAATGACCTACATTTTTTACCTTTCGCTTAAGCCGCCGAACTTTCTGTTGCAGAATCTTTTTTTCTTTTTGATGTCACTTCGCGACTCCTTTGAGCGCAGTCAAACGACGCTTTAACCTTGCTGTCCGCGGTGTTGGATTTTCGGTGGAAGGCGATGACTTCAGTATCTTATATAGTGGAGTAACTTTTTTCTAAAAAAATAAATGAATCGAAATCATAGAAAATTATATGATGATTGGCTTTACATTCTTCTTTGTTTACCGTTCTGGGCTTCCTAAAAATTGTGGCGCTTCCTAAAAACTGCACGATGGTATATCTCGGGGATCCTACAAATGTTTAAATCAAATTAAATTTCAATAGCATTATATTTGCTCCACATATAATACAACTACTAAAAGTATTCAATATCAAATCAGATGAGGAAACTGATTTGACTCCAATTTCATAACTTTATTTCATTCATTTCAATGCGTTTTGAAGTTGTTTTATTTTTTTTTTTTTAATTAATGATCTTAGTGGCAATATAATTTCTCATCTAAATAATGACCTCCACTAATTCTGACTTTATCATGATTCCTTTCTAAATGTTTGCCGTAGTTTTCCTTTTGGCGAATAAAATCTTCAAATGTTTGCATTTGAATTAAAATAAAGAACATTGTAAACTTACTTAAGAAGTTCCGAAAATGTTTTCAAACACGTTTGAAATTTTCATCAATCTTTTGGTGAGAAGAATTATTCCAAATGGAGCTCATAATCACCATGTACTCTGTCCGTAGCAATCCTAATATTGCAGATAAACCATATTTCCTGTGAATAGTGGTTAAGAGTGTATCAGATTTGAATATAAAACTAATGATAAAAATCATGCAAAATTACAATTTTGCTTTCATATATTCCTACACGCCACAATTGTTTTTAAAATTGGATACTTTTTCTTGCGCATTTTAATTCTAATAAACCAGCTTTTGTGAAGCATTTTTGTGTAGATACTCATATGTATAATGGTCGCTCACAAATACTAAAAAAATAGTTTCATGTGACTCCGAAATTCATCAAAATAATTTGTTTTTGATGATGTTTGGTCAGGAAGACCTTTTTAGGCCGGTATTACATTATCAAAGATTTTATAAAATATCTTCGTCAAAAAAAGTTAACCGCGCAATAGGGTATATTTTCAAATATTTTATGCAGTGTAATACTAGTTTTCAAAGCTATCTACGAGTATAACTATTCATATGTGTATATATATATATATATATATATATATATATATATATATATATATATATATATATATATGCATACATATCGTGAACCAAAAAAAACAATCGACTTCAAAATGCCCCAAACAAAATAAATCAATCAGCTTCAAGGGATTGTCATCATATTAATTCTCTCATTGTTATAAAAGCATCAAACATCCCAACTATTTGCCATGATTCTGTTGAATTTTATATTATTCTGAATAAGGCATTCTGAAGTCGATCTTCTTCTTATTGGATATTAAGAGAAACGAAAGTACTAAAGCTCCTTGCTTGAGTTGAACATTGAGGATTTTCCATCGGCGCCGCAATATTTTCAGCAATGATTGTTTCCTATAAGATAAAAACATTATCTATATATTCAAATACCAGTTTAGGACAAAAAATACCTTCTCAGTTATAGGAACTGCGTTATGGGACAATTTTGGCTTTGTCCCCGATCTTTCTATATCCTCCTCATTAAAGTGCCGCTCGCATATCCTACACTGAACCAAATCCCGTAGTAAATACTATGAAAAACGACGTTATTTCAACGAAAAGCATCGTTAAAAAACCTCCAAAGTAACTGATCGTTACGACAAGGAAACGAGTTTCGTTAACTTTTATTCAACGAATATATTCGTTGTCACTACGAAAATTTTTCTCCCATCATTTTCGAAATGTTTCGTACATTTAGGAAATTATTCTTATGCTGATGAATATCATTCCTCAATCATAGTTTTGATGTGTGTAGTAATAGGAATTCTGATTGTTATTCAACGATATGATACTTGGGTTTTGACGAACAAATTTCATTGATTCAAAGAAATCATACGTAAGCATGCATGAATTGATTTCTTTATTTTAAGTAATTTCACTTTAATCTAGGACGTGTAAATTTCGTAGGTTGACGTATTTATCCCTAAATATGTTTGTGATGTATCAATTTCTATAATCTAAACTCAGGTGAAGCAATGCATAGACTCCATTTAATAAAAGTAAGCCTTCTTCAAAACACAGGAATTAATGCAAGAAGAAAAACATCTGTTTACTGTAAACTACATACGCACAGGTTAGAACTCTTGGTTGCCTGGTTGTAACATTTACCATTAAACTTTTTTATGATTTAATTTTTTAATCATTGAAATTTTTTATGATGTGTACATCAGTTTTTTATACACTGAGAAAAATAAAGAATGAAATCAAAGTTTTTTAACTTAAAATTAAGCATTTTTTCTCTTAAATTTTGCGCAAAATACCCCCATATTGAAGTCAAATGCCTAAAGTGTTTATTTTTAAAGCGTTAAAAAGTCTTGGAAATATATACATGATATTTTGAATTGAAAGTATGAAACTATAAAGTCAAAAAGAATAGTTACTTGGTTTAAAAGTATGAATCTTTAAAGTCAAAAAGAGTAGACACTTGATTCAAAAGTACTATCATTTCAAAATAAAACCTCCTTAGCTATTTAAACTAAAATGGAAACAAACTTGAACCAAAACGAATATCCCTTGAAAACCAAACCTCCTGGCCATTGTCAAATTTTAAATTATTTATTATCTATAAAGGAGCGGTTCGGATTGAATACTCGTCCTAGAGCTATTGAAATGTTAAATATAGAAACTGGATAGCGTAGAAAAGTGGTAATTAATAAATAACAGTAAAAATTTTGATTCATGGTTAAAAATTTTTATTAATTCGCTGGTATATTAATGAGATAACATTTTCAAATAGAATTAAAATCACACAAACAAAATAATTCGATTTAATTCGATGCAAAATAGTTTTTTAATCTTATTAATTCCATAGTGGAATTTATCTGATGTTTTTCCAATGGCGGACTATTGAAATCCTCTAACTTCATAATTTTTTTCAACAATGGTTTTGATATTGAATATGATGCAAAATGGGATACATAATTGATTTCGTACTCTTGCACAATAACAAAACAGAAATTTTCTTTATTTATGATAAAATCTAATATTTCATATACATTATTTTTGCATTCAATTTTGCTTACAAAGTCTTTTACAGCATAGGAGGTACCTAAAAAGTTAACAATTTTTAGCATAAATACTGCCTTCCTTAATAAATCCTAGAGCTATATAACTCTGATCTTTTTCTGCTGAACTAAAATTCTCACTCACTACCAGTTTTTCAAAATAAAACCCGTTTTGAAGCAAATTTTTTGCAAATTGTAGAGCTGCTTTTATTGACAAGGATAGAGGAACATTTAGACGAGAAGTTATACTTGTTGCATATTTTTTATATATTTGATGAATGGATTCAAGACGGTAGCTCCAAATGTGTTTTAAAGGACCACATTTACGCAAAACACCAGGGTAGTGAACTAAGTTATGATGCTTTAACTTTAGAGTGTCCTTAAACAATTGTTGGTACAAACGATTATGCTCTTCGATAAGATTACCTAATTTTTCCAGGATTTCCTCATCAAAGAATGGCAGTAAAGTTATGTCGATTATTTCAATGAATAATAAAATAAAATTATATACTTCATCATTTTCAGGAATAATTTCTCCGATTATTAAAGGGAAATAATGAAAAAGTGTTTGCATTTCACGACTCGTCAACCTAAAATTTCCACTTTTAATGTGCGTTGCTTCTAGGGGACGCTTACATTTTTCATTTCGGATTTAATATAGTTAAACATTTGTTTACGGTAATTAAATGTGTCTAAGGTAAATATTTTTTTTGCATGAATAAAATACTGCAAGGCTTTAGATAAGTTATATCTACAAACTCCTAAAAATAAATCATGCATTATGTCACATGCAACGTTTTCGCTTACATGAAAATGATCTAGTTAATTGAAAACACACTCTTCTTTAATGCCTGAAATAGGTGGATCATTCAAACTTTTATCATGCTCGTAATTAATTTGATTTCGCAATGTTTCTGGATATTCCCTACAATCGTGCCGGACTTCATCTGCATTTCTTCTACAAATGCGGCAGGTAGGATTTGTGCCAAAGTTTCTATTGTAACCGAGTATCTTATTAAGACCTAAATTATCCCCTAAAACCTGTCCTATTGTGAAGTAAATACGACTTACGATATCTCTGCAAACTACCTCTAACCCATCCTTTTCGAGAGTTTTCAAAACATTGATTAAGGGTTTTAAGGATACATGGTTCCCATACTCTTTATAGTCTTTTAATTTAAGAAAACTTGCAACGAAAATATTACTCTGCTTAGAAATTCGAGAAGGCGATGAAGTAGGAAAAAAGTAATATACAGCTAATATGCTACAAACACCTGCATGAGAGCCCAGTGGATTGTTAATTTCAAACTCATCTGAATACAAATGAATGGGAATCACTTTCTTCCCTGAAAATTCTGCTTGTTTAGTTTTCCATATGGAGCCATTAGTGAAATTTCTAATAACTCCATCACAGAAAATATCGTTTGAATATTGTAATAGTTCGGCTAAAATATGATCACTTTGCAAGTATTTCTTTATTTGAAAAGAAATGTGTCTAGCAAGCACCCCTGAACTTTCACATGATCTAACGTTGGAACACCGTTTATTCTTACTTCAGTTAAATCATTATTTATAGTAAAAATTTTTGGCGGAGAATATAACTCCAGGATTTCAAGTTGTTGGAAAAACTTGTATTCGGTTTTTATGCGAGCGAAAGGATCACGTAAGAAAAATAAATATTGTTTAAACTCTTCGCGTTTCTCATCGCAAGCAATGTGTTTAGTAAATGATTCAAGATATTCGGACAGAGGATTTGTAAAAAGGTTGGATAATAAATCCTGTATTTCAAAGACTAACTTTCTAGCGACAGAATTTTTGCCTTGTAACTCTAAGGATAATCCAAGTAAATTTTGGTTCAAAAGGTTCAAATTTTCGTGAGGACTATTATTGTTACTAGGTAAGCTTTCTATTTGTTGAGATTGATCTAATTTATATAAGATATTTGGAAAATTAGCATCATCAGAAAGGGAAATGTTCCTCACTTGGCCAAAGTTAGAACCAATGTCTTGACTTAAAGTTTCATTCCCGGCATTGTTTTTACTCTCATGTTTTCTCAAATGTGTTTTAAATTTATATATGTTTTGAAATATTTGCAAGCAAGAAATACAAGTAAATTTGTATATTGAAGGCACTTTATGATCTTTTTTTAAGTGATCTATTAAACTTAATGCTTTTTCAAAAGACTTTTTACATATAAAACAGGTTAACATAATGAAATTTTTTCTTAAATTCTGAATCAAATGGCAATGTTACAATTTATATTCAAACTCAATACAGAATTTACTTCACTATGAATTATTATTAATTTTCTCGAATTCTTTGATTATATTCGACACTTTTGCATCGAAACTTTTGATGCCATAAAAGTATTCCTGATAAAAGTACCAAACCTGCCTACTAATTTCGGAGTATTCTAGATTGAACACGAATGTTAATTTTATAATTATATCGATGCACTTACGGAAAGATTCTAATTTAAATTTTACTCCATCGGAATAAACGTATAATTCTTCCAACAATGTGTCACTTTTTCCTATAGCTATAATTCTTGGCTGGATTGTTTGCTTATTTTTGTTGAATTTATTTTTTATCTCATCTAGTCACTCCTGTATTGTACTGATGCTGAATAAGTGCAATACAAAATCATCCTGACCATCGGCGATTGTTGGCTTGATTGTCCTGCTGAGCCGTTTCGGTTGGAAAATTGCAAATAGCAACTTTGTAACGTACAAATCTCTGGTGTCTATGGGACAATAACTTATATAAAGAAATGAGTGCTCGAGAACAACTAATTTTACCTTGCTGTAAATTTTTGCCTTGAAGTAGTTTATCAAATAAGACTTTATTTGCTTTGTCTTTAATATTGGTTTCAAAGAAAACCACACTTTTTTCGACAAATGCGTCAAACTTCTCGAGGAGCAAATTCGTCTTTTCCGGATAAAGGAAATCAAAGTCAATTTCGATCTATGGAATATTCTAGGTGATTAAAAATTTCGTTAAAAATAAACCAATAGGTACCAATTTGTGCCCGTAGTGATCGTTGTATCGAGGCCAATTCCTGAAGAAATTGTTTATTCCCTTATCGTTGGATTTTTTGAACTCCTCTGTTCGAAGTATTGATGTCTTCCTCCAAAGTTTGAAAATGCTATTTTCAGGAAGAAACTCGCTTTACAGAATGAGAAGTTTTTCCTTTAGTAATGCTGAAATTAATTTGATTACCCAATTATTTCATGGATCATATATCGCATGTCATCTTACAAGTATTTGTTTCTCGGTTTTCGGTGTCATATATTTGTGTTAGTTTTTGTTCAGATGAACGATCTAATTTCAGGTATTTCGTTGTAAAGCATACGTTGCTGTATCGATCATAAAGCTTACCACTTGGGTTTTTTCTTTTCAGGCGAGGTTTGTAGTATAGCTCCTTTTAAATTGAAATTTATGTTATCATATATCCACCAAATAACTTTCGTATTGAACTTTCTTACCGGATCCTCTGAAGGAAAAACTTTTTTGATGGTTTGCGCGATGTTTTCAAAGCTTGATGGTTTCAACCGCGTTTTCCCGCCAGTAAAAAAATCGATTACAAGGTGTACTAGATCTTTTTGGTAACGTGGTTCCAGCTTTTCATTGTTAGTGTAGCTTTCCAAAATGAGCCGACCTTTGATGCTTTGATTAAGCAAACTTTTTAAGTCTTCTGGTCCGAAGGGATCGATGTTGCTAGAAATCAAGTTTTCTTTGATGGAAAGCTTTAAATAATCTTATAACCAACATGCTTACTATGACTCTTGGCTATTAATTGTAGTTTGCGATAATGAAGAAGACTTTGCCGTCTCTTCGCATGTTGAATTTAACCACTGTTTTACTGTTGAGACCGTAGAAACATCATAAATCTCAAACGGAAGGCCCTGTTAATAAATGCACGCACAATTTTGTCAATCACGACGAAGGATATTAAGAAAAAATAGAAGGTGGCATAAGTAAGACACTTCAGGAAACTGATTTCAAAATTGAAAATTTTGTGATACTGCAAAAAATTCAATAGTTTTATTTACCACTTCTTTGCGCCACGCTTTAAAACAAGATGTGAAGATAATTTGCTGTCCAAAGGTTAAATTTCCTTTCGCAAAAAGTGGCTGGATATCCGACAGACTCATTAAACGTAGAACCTCTGTTGTTATTTCTTCTTTTTTAAGGAATTCGCAAACATCGGAAGAAAGATTCCACGATTTGAATAAATTTCCAGTGTCCAGTTGTTCGTCTACTCCAACTGTACTTTGAATTATTTCTACGTACACAGGTTCCAGAAATTCTTTAGTGGACCTATGATCTACACTTTGAACTTGAAAATCACTAACTGCGTCGTTTTCTAGGAGATACTCCGAAATATATTCTGACATAGCTTTGTAATCAGCACTACACTACTAAAACTATTGACTAAACTTCACTGTTCCAAAATATTCACTGCGATCGACTGATATACTGCTCACGAATGACTCTTACGGTATTGATGGGCGTCAAATGATCTCGATTATGAGAAGTGTGATGTTAGGATAAAATGAGTACCACTTAACTCTAAAATTTCTACGCTTTTCCTGAGAAAAATAAAGTGGAAAAGTTCTTGGTTTTGAATTTAAAGCCTTTTAAAGCAAGATCTAAAGGCTTTAAATTCAAAACCAAGAACTTTTCCCTTTTGTTTTTCTTAAAAAAAGCGTAAATATTTTGAAGTTAAGTGTATTTCCTTTTATTTTAACATCACACTTCCCATACTCGCAATACAAATTTCCAATTTTCACGTTTAATGTGGAGTATTCGAAACTAACGTCAATACAAGCCTTATAGCTGCAACACTTACTACCACATACATGACCATAAGTAGGCTGACTTTTCTTGCATTTTTGTACTGGGCTCTATACAAAGTTTTGGAGTTCTCGGCGAAAACTTGAGGATTTGTATGGTTTCGAGGTGGAATTCAGCGTTGAGGTATTCAGACGATCCGCGGAGAACACAATAGCGCTTCTTGTGAAGTAAAAACGGTTTAATTCGCTACACGCATTCAATTGTAATCGCTGTTCAAAGTGAAAATAAACCGAGTTTTGATAGGATTCGCTCGTCTGCTGTCCGTGGTAGTGAACATGCTACACTGTACATGTCGGAAAAAGTAGGCTGACTACTACACATGTAAAATGCATGTCAAAGGCTTTCTACTGTAGTTTGGCTTTGGGAGTATTTCATTTAGAAGTTAACCACTTGAATCGTCATCAGGAGCTCGTAAAATTTACAGATGTTGAAGCTCTCGCAAGTGAGACATATATACACGCATTACGACTTTTTATCTGGTTGCAACCAAATGCGTAGTGCTTCATTTAAAATATCAAATCACTTAAATCAAATATTTTACGCTCTTGTTTTCACTAACAATAGTTTTACCTTTCTTGAAATTAAAAGCTATTATTCTTAAAACAAAAATTAAGGAAACTCTTGTTTTAAAATGTTTTTATCATTTAAATTAAAAGACATTCTAAGGTAGAACATTTCAATTGCAGATTTTAAACATTTTAAAATTAGAGTTTTCATTTCAAATCAAAAGTTTTGTAAGACATGCAAAAATAAAATAGCGACTTTGTAAAATCAAAATGAAATATTTTTCTCAGTGTAAGAAATTATCGTCTTCCTCGGACTATAAGTTGAAGTCGAAAATGCGTAATACATAATTAAAAAATAAACTCAATTAGAAAAAGAAAAAATTATTCTTGAACTATTGACTAAAAGTCTTTAATACCTGTCTGTTAAATCTTATGAATATTATGATCAGTTCGCACTTCAAAATATTTAAAACAATAAATTTATTGAAAGAAATTTGAAGATAAATTTATTATTAATAAAACAAATCCATTTTTAAGATTTAATATTGAGTGACGCATCTGCAAGTAAACTGGCGATTAAAATTTCATCGCTTGCAACTTTTTTCCCTTCATAAATTTTATAAAAATATCGTTGAATAAACGACCAAAAATTAAATCCAGCTTTTGGGTACTCCAAATTAAATAGATAAAATGTTTTAAAACAAATATCGACTGCCCTTAAAAAGGTTGAATACTCCTTTTTTGGCCCAGCAGAAAATTTAAATGGTCCTCCAACTGCTGTATATTTGCTTTAATGCATATAAAAGGTTCCTGGGAATCAAGGATGGTATGGCTTATTGGCTTTTTTCCCGATTCTTTTACAATCTTACTTAATACTTTTATTCGATGGAGGAAACGCTCCATGAAGGCACCATAAAATTGCTGCTGCTTTAAGGTCTGAAATTTATAAAACATATGATTTAATTATATTTACATTTGTTTGATGTAAGCAATATTTTACAACGACATTGTGGTTATCTCAAGAGATATTTTTTGTTTAATTGTTGCTGTGAAATTATTAAACGATATAGAGATGTATTTGATTTTTGGAGAAAATTTCAGTTGCTATTGTTATTTTCAATAAATCCTAATTATAGGCATATACTCGTATGTGCTGGTTTTTAAACTCTAACGAAAAAATCTTACTACTCGTAACAGCAAAAATCATAGTTTTTTTCAATATTCTACATAAAACAAATAAAATTATATCTTCACCATCATTCAAATTCGTATTCTCCTTTATATCAAATAATACGTTTTTGATTAGCTTGTCCTTAATGCAGTGCTCCTTCAAAATATGATTCAAAATTTCATTTAGTTTTGATTGCCAATCATCCAGGTTTGTTTGAATTTTAAATTTGAAGTTGAAGTCCATCTTGATCTGTGAACGACAGTAATGAGAATTTAGAACATAAACAACATATTTTACTAAACTAAATATCTTACCAAACGATAACCGGTGGGTTTTTTATATTGGGGCCATTCATGAAAAATTTCTTTCGTTTCTTTGAATTTAATATTTTCATGTCGAAAATGCGCACATGCCATCCAAATTCTTTCAAATTCTTCTGCACTTAAATTATCATATTTTAAAGCCTGTATTTGGGCTTTAATAGTGTCGTTCATTTCTAAAAAATACATTTTATTAGGTATTTATATTTATTTACCTATTGGGTGTTTTTGAGCTTCCTCCTTCGGTTGTTCGATCACGGGCTTAAATCTTGCTTTGCTGTTACAAAACTTAAAATAAATTTTTCCTCGAGCACCACATCGATAAAACTCCTTAAAAAACCATTAATATAACTAAGATTTTAATTTTATAATTTGGCTACCAATTACAGTAGAACTCCAATTATCCGAATTAATGGGGACCGGGACCCATTCGGATAATGGGATTTTTTTTAAAAAAATTGCCATTGGAGAGAATAAAAGCTACGTTTTGATATTGCACTATTTTTTTATTGAATTAAATGAAAGAAACATGAAATTTTCACATGTTTTATATATAAATAAAATGTACTTATGTACAAGTTTAGAAATAAAAATCATTGTTTTTTAAACATCTCCGTCAATGTAAGCTGTTTTGCGGTCTTCAACCGTTTTCGGGCAGCCAGGTCACGCATTCGCTTGACGGTGAGCAGTTGCAAGTGGTCACACTCGGGCTGACGCTCCATCCACTTCAAAGCAGTCTCGAGGCCGGCAAATGCTTCACTAGCTGATGGTCCAGCGTCTACTTCAACATCAGCAGAAAGTTCTTCTTCCACTTCCACTTCAACATCTTCTCTCACACTTACAACAATTTCATCGTCATTGAGAATTTGAAAACCAGGGTCAGACGTGTCACAAGCCATCCACTCTCCTACATCTTCAGCACTTACTTCTGTACAACCAGGAATTTTTACAATCATTTTTCTTATTTCCTCTAGTGACAACGCATCTTCATCATCATCATCCTCTCCATATTCTTGTTTCTTATTTTCTTCAGATTCTTTTTTTTTGTTCTTCTCAGACGGTAGGCCTTTCAGTTTATTCCACGCACGTCTTAGCGTCACTGCCGTAACCAAACTCCAAGCTTCCGCTACCATGTAACAGCAGTCCTTTAAATTTATTTTGCTATGATTTGCCAAAACCAATTCTTCATCTTCAGCACCTTCGATCAGCAGTTTTCTCAGCAGTTGCCTTCTGTAATGGCGCTTCATTGTTTCAATAACAGACTGGTCCATGGGTTGCAGCAAACTTTTAACATTGGGAGGCAAAAACGTCGTTTTAAACTGCCCATTCTCTCTTTCCAACAGTTTGTAGTAATCGAGGAGTAGGGCGCTAAAAGCCAGCGCTGCCACAAGCACACAGCACAAACTCAATTTAACAAGGAGGAACGATTGAGTCACCTTCCTTCCCCATCGCAACCCTCACTCTTTTTCTTTCTGGGTGAAAAATAAATTAAGGAAATTTCTTTTGTACTGAACTCCCGGGAAACAAAATTCTAAACTTGTTTAAAATTTTAATGTGTAGTGATTTTATTACAATATCTTTTGAATATAATTTAACGAATTGCGGTGTAACGCGGTATACAAATGCTTAGAACGAAACGGTTAACCCCTTTAATTATATGAACGATAAAATCATTGTATCATTTAAACCCCTCAAAAATTGTCAAATTTTACCCATTCCAACCATAATCTTAATTAAAAATTGTTTTGTTTGTCGGTAATTAAAGTGTGCCTGTCTAATTCTTCCGATTTTTCTTTTTCCCTAATTACGCCTAATCATTACAAACGAAAATTGCATTCATTTGATAACTTAAGCGAATCTACAAAAGACGACGTAAATTTTAAAAACAACCGAAACGAGTGTGCATTATCACCATCGCGGATCCACCCATAGATGTCACTATTGAACGAAATTTTTCGCGATTTTCCACTACTGTTTCGTTGCTCGATGGTTCGGCCCGGCCATTTTTGACAACTTGGAAAAACACGAGAGAGAGTGAAAAGCGGAGGGGAGAGAGACGTCGGGATAGGGAGCATAGCTTATCAAATTTAACCTATGAATTAAATTTTATTTATTTATTACTTCATTTTATTATAAAACAAAACGCGTTAAAGGTCGCGAACGGCAGCGGAGGTGGAGTCGAAATTTGAGTGCACGAATTACGCAAATCGGCAAATATTTTCAGGTTTTGCGGGTATACAAAAATTCATCACACGACGCAACTTATATGATTCGGAAAAAGGTGCACCATGCCCACCAGATCCGGCGCGAAGGGAACCAAACCAGCCAAAACATTGTAAACCTGCCCCAAAACCACCAGTAGGCCTACCCGGTGGCGATTCAAAACCTCCAGGCGAAGATAAGAATTTACGATTGCTAATTGGACTATTGGCCTTGGGTGGAGCTGCAGCAGCGGCATATTATTTGAGTAATCGAGGATCTAAGAGTAAGTCAGATGGCAAGAGCGGCTTAGCAGCAGGACTTCTGATGCCCGTTAAAGTACCTCCAAGCTCAGCAGACTTACCAAAAGAAGTTCCTTATTTACTAGTTAGTGGCGGAACAGCCAGTTTTTCTGCATTCCGTGCTATCAAGTCCCGGGATCCCAAAGCCAAGGTTTTAGTTATCCCAAATGAATACGAACGGCCGTATATGAGACCTCCGCTATCAAAAGAACTGTGGTAGAGAAGAACACATCAGTTGAGGATACACCAGGGTTGATCAATACACCGTGTTATGAAAAAGGCTGGTTATTCAAAGTGAAGCTCAGTGAAACTTCAGAAATTGATAAACTTATGGATGAGAAGAGTTACGAACAATTCTTGAAAACGGATTCACACCATTATATCAGTTCAAGTGATTTTATTACTAAATTTTGTATGGCATTCGCCCAAAGAACCTTTATAGTGATAGGTGAATTATTCGGTCTTAGATCGTTGTCGAATTACATTGTTTTGAATAATTGTTAAATGAGCATTTATTAGCTTTAAATGAACGTAGAGTACCAGCACCCATCGAGCGCTCGACGGAACATGCGGTGAGTCCTTTTGATTTAATTTATTTATATAATAATTAATTCTAATATTTTTCTTATATAATTATTCAAATTATATTAATTATTTTATTTAAATTTCATTTTATTATACTTAATGAATAAACACACTCCCTCAGATTCGGAGTTTCTTTCGGTTGAAAAAGAAAATGTCATAAACGTACAAAACCTAATAAAAAGTGCACATTAGAACTTTTGAATATATTTGAGTTGAAATAGATAAAGGAAGTATTAAAAAGCTCGCTCCATGTTAACATATAGCCACGACTTAAATGTACCGAGAAGATCGTTTGCTTAATTAAAGTATATCCGATATACGGGTATCTTATCAGCAATAATTTACTTATTACTTTTAATCTTTCTATCTTTGTTAAATTTGGATCGATGAGTCTATTATCCACCGTGTATTCTACTTGGTATTGTTCTAGTTTCCTATCAAGTTTTAAACTTAATTACTTCGATACAAAGTTTGTACTTCAAAAACAAGGAAAAAAAAAATTAAAATTTATTGTAGGTAGATATGATCGCATTTTAGTCCGGTGCGAATTTAAAAATTTAGTGAAGAAAAAAAAAACGTTTTATTAAATATTATAGATTTATTTAGACTTAGTTTTAATTTGTATGGAAATGAATTTGATCTTTGGAAAGATAATTTTTCGGAAATATAGTTCCTTTGGTTCGTCGTGGAGAAGCTTATATTAATTATGATAAACAAAGGGAAAGAAAAATAAAAATGATGAATTAAGCGTAAAATCGGTCTTTCCCTTCCGTTCTATCTAACCGCGTATAGGACCCGGTACGGTGGCAGGCTTACCCCTCAAAACATGAGCCAGCCACCGGGTAATTAATAATCCTTTTTCTGTTTCAGGTGACGTCATGGGTTGAGTGGCCCAAGCAGAGTGCCTTTTTATTGTAATGTGACGCCTACGCCCGGGAATCAAAGTGATTCCGATCCCGAACCCTTGCAACCGGCCAGATGGGTATGTCCTCGAAGTGCCAGCGGACTTCATCTGTCGTGCGGATATCGTTGCGCAGAAAATATTTCTTTTCTTTCCAAATATTTAGATCTGTGGATATAAATATTCGAAATATAAAAATTATCCAAACCCCGACACATTTCGAGACATATCCATCTGGAAATGCCCCTCCACCGTGGCCATCGAAAAACTATGCCACTGGCGACAAATGGAGAGGCACATTGCTGCCATGTGGCGTGCCATTCCACACACATCTGTTTTGTCCGATGTGACAGCCGGTTGGATTTGACAGCCACATGGAGAAAAAGTAAAGTGTCGGTGGCGGAATGTTGGCGCGGTCCTGGATGTGGTTAAAACTATTAAGAGGTAATTTTTTTTTCATTCGGCTTACATCGACGAATGCCTTACCATGTTTTGCTTGCAGTTCATCGCCCCATAAATTGGATTGCTGACACAGCCATTCAGGGTGGAGAGTCGCGGGAAAAACTCGACGACTGTGGAAGCCAATGCACCGAATCTACCGTTGTGGTAGGCTGTGGAGGACCCTAATTGCCCAGCTAAGTATCATTAGGAATAGTGAAGACGATGGTATCGGAAGTAATCATGAGTGATGAGGCATAAATCGATATTACTGTCTTTTATGAATTAAGCCAAGGAGTGCCGTTGAAATAAATTTAGTTCAAAGCAACGTGGATGAGAAAAGAAGATTTGAACCAACAATCTTTCTATCGTTGCCAGGATGTTCTACAATCGTTAACGTGAAATGACATTCAAAGTAACGACGTTTCTTTTATCTATGTCTTTCCCTACTTTGTACAGATAAAGGGATCTGCCACCGGGAGATCTTTTTCAATATATTTCGAATGTGAAAAGCCTTAAAACTCATGAAAGTTGAAATTGAACTTCATTGACGAGGTTTATCCATGAAGAAAATTTAGATGTCATATCCAACAAGAAATGAACATACTATTCCTGCCAAAAAAACCCTTCGATGATCTCATAAGACTTTAGTTTTCGTAAATATTGTTTTGAAAAACATCTACCGATCCTTCATATTCAAGTGCGTCTTGCTGTGCGCAAATGGATTGAAACCTCGGTTTCAAAACTGTATACAGTACACTCAGAAAAGAAACATTTAATTAATGTTGGGACTATTCTAAAACTATGGCGGAATATGCTATTCCAGCTGAATAGTATGTGTTCTAAAAAAATCCCTACACATGATAGTTGACGCTAAAGTTTTGTGGAATATCCATCGCATACACATATGTATGTTTGTGTAGCTAAAAAAAAATAGACGTGTCATGTCTATAAGGGCTTCTGCATTTAGAATAAGCATATTATAGGGTACAAAAGAATAACAGTTGGAAAGTATAAATATAGTTATTATGTTATCTTTTATTAGTATATTCTTCAAGATGAAAAGAACTTATTGATTGTTATGAAAATGTTAAAATTTTGTTGCCAAAAGCTGTATGTGCATTGTAACTATGTGCTTGAAACGCTCGCAACGGTTGCATTTGATTTAGATTGGGTTTAAAAATTCAAGTAATGTTTAACCATTTCCATTTCTGTTCAGTTTAGAATATTAACTCATCGTTCCGTGTTTGATCGCGGGTAAAGTTAAGTCCACTCTACGTATCTTCATCTAAGTATACTTGGAATAGGTAACGAGTGTGTGAAATAAATCTTCCACATTTTTCCCGTATTTTGCATATTTTCGTATATTAATAACGGCAAACCGTTGATGACATTTTACACGTATGTACATTCCTATATATATGAATCACATCATATTCACTCGTAAATCTAGTTACATATAAAAGAATGGCATTCGTCATCCAATCTGTTGATATACTTACCAAGAATAACTATCGAATGCGAACATACTAGAAAAGAAAATGATTAGCGTTTTCATAAGAACACACATCTCTGTAAATATTTTAAGTTAAGGATTAAAATGAGTAGTGTAGATTTAAGCTTCAAAAGAATAAGATTATAATTATTACTAATGTAAAAAAAAAAAAAGATTGATGTCTTAGTTAATATCATGATAGATTGATTTTGTAATTAATTTATTTAATTTTGAGATGAGTATAGCCAGGAAACAATTACTGACCATTGTACAGAGATCTTAAAGTACATAGAAATACATCAACAATATGTAAAAGATGTGTGTGCACATTGAAACACAATATAAATAACTAGGTCTGTAACGCTTCATTATAAGTAGATTGTTTTGATACATATTAAAAATCTAAAAATTTATACTGCATACTAAAAAGTAATAGTATATCCAGTGTGGAATAAATATTACTAGAAAATTATATAGATTTTTAGGAACTAAATAAAAACAACATGAATTGCTAAAAATTTAACCACGACTTTCCTTTTCAGCGGTTCTTCTTTTTCAGTGGGAAGAGAGAGTGTAGGGTAGGTATGCCGTCGCGAGGGTAGGGTTTCGACAAATCCGCTGAGGTCTGTTTCGCGTCGCGCGCGGTACGCGGTGCCTTTGATTGTTTCGTTATTTTATTTAGAGTAGTCTTCGTCGGGTTGAGTTAGAGTAGTATACTTTTCGGTACCGCGTCGGAACTTCGGGAACGTGAAATAGAAATTAGATTTTGGTATTCTTGACTGGTGATAAGAAGAAATACGGAGTAACGTAACGTAGGTTCCTTCTCCGTATGGTTTGTTTTGATAACGCGTTTTGGAAAACGGGCATGTTCAGGTGGTTGAAATATTGTAATTGAGCGTAACCCATTCGGAGACCCGCGACCGAAATCCTCTCCGAACTAGCTGGCCGACAAGCAGTCACCGCGTGAATGGGTTACGGTGCACGGATTGGTTGACCTGTTGGTACGATCTGTTGGCACTACTCAGACTTAACGTCTAGAACCGATGAGAGGTCGGTTCCGCGTTCGAATTTAAAGGTAGAAAATCATTACAATTGGCGCCCAACGTGGGGCCTAAACATCCTAAGGGGGATAAAATTTCGCGTCTTCTGACGAGTTGGTCCTTTACGGAGGATGTAAGGTACTCTGGTACTCGAGTCCCACTATCAGGAGCAGTGGAGTTGTGTGATACACACTAGAAGTCGCTTCACGTGAGTTGTAGCTTCCGCTCTCCTTTGTTTGAATTTTTTTTTCGCGACAGAATCCTTCCGATGTGTTGTCCCAGGTTAACCCCTGTAAGGACCTTCTATTTTCTTGATGGAACTGCCAGTCTGATGGGTTTACCTATCAGCATGGACTCTCAAGAAAATAGAAGGCTACCTTGCCTTTATGTCGCGGAAGGATTCTAATTATTTCGTATGCGTGATAGACGAGTGGTATCGGTTCAACGTTCGGTGGCGTATGCTGGAGTTGCGAAGCCCGGAATGCTTCCACGCGTCGGGAGTTTTGACCGCGTACTAAGCTGTTACGGTAGCTATACCACTTGTCTCGTCGAGTCAGTTAACGTAGATTAGAAACGTTTTGTAATGTATGTGGGTAGGGGTTTAAATTTAGTAAATCGACCGAAAGCACCCTTTCTTAGGCTGATTACCACGCACTCTCCTTTCCCGTTGAAGGAGTCGACCACTGAAAAGGAAAGTATACTTTAAATACATTTTTTTTTCTCCCACTTACCATATAGCTCGCCACTATCGGCCACGAATTTATTTTTAGGTTTGTTTTATATTTATATTAGGGTTAACCTTTTCTTTTTTTTTAGTAAGAAAAAAAAAAAACTTCTACCACCCAGCAAAACAAGACAGAACCAAAAATGGCAACGAAGCGGACTCCCGATAAGCGGTGGACCCGGTCCAAAACGGTCCAACCCGCGAACTGCGGGATCTGTTTCGAGGACGTAGTGGAGGGGGTACACAGCGTACGATTGGATTGTGGACATCTATTCCATCGTGCCTGTGTCCAACAGCTCCTCCTCACGTCCGAGCTGTGTCCCTTATGCCGGCGACCCATCGATCGGTCTGCCGTAGACGTCCCCCTCGGAACGCTCCTACCAACGCGTGGAGCAGTGGCGAAAGGAGTTCCAGAGGGCGAACCGTCCCAACCACTTTTAGACCTGCAAGGAGCCGTAGGCGGTGAAGTTCCGGCCGCAAGTGTCGTGTCCGAGGTGACACCCATGCCTTCCGCTCACTCCATTGACACCCTCGTGGCGTTGATGAGGGATATGTCGGAGAGAATTGGCAACCTGGAGGGAAAGCTCCAGAATCTCCCTATGAGCCAACCACCCAGTCGCGTGAGAACTCCGCTTGGATGGGAGCCCAATCCCAGTGTGGCGATGCCCCCCTCCCGACAATCCGAGCCATGGGTCCCACCTCCAAGGAACTCGGGAATGGATCCCAGAGCTCCCGAATATAGACCACGACACAGTACCGGACCTCCGTTGGTACCTCCAGCCCCCGAGGCCGTTCAGTACAACAGGTCAACAGAGGATGTGATTCCCCCCGGGAACGCATTGACACCTTTTCGAGACCCGACGCCTCGTATCATGGAGAGTTGGCGCCTGAACTTTACAGGGTTCAACGATATGATATCGGCGGACCGGTTCCTTTTCCGGATCCAGGCGTTGGTATCCAGCACCCTGGGAGGTGATTCCTCGGCTTTCCTCCGGCATGCACATCTTTTGTTCAGCGGCGACGCTGCCGACTGGTACTGGAGCTTTAAAGAATCCACGCCACGTCCCACTTGGCACTCTTTCAGTGCAGCCTTCCGCAATCGATTTGAGGATGGCTTCACTGAGAGAGAGCTAAAGGAGCAAATAAAGAAACGGAAACAAGGCGCTCACGAACCGTTCGACCAGTACTACACAAGTATAGTGAGATTGAGCACTCGCTTGCGAAATACCATGCCCGAGGACGAACTGGTAGAAATTATCAGAGAGAACATGCGCTGGGATCTCCAGAACAGCCTTCTACATTTTCCCATCAACACCATACAGGGATTGCGCCTCCATGCCCGTAGACAAGAACACTTGGATGAGAGGCGGGGTACCTTCCGTCCACAACCTCGCATAATAGGACCAAATCCCCGAAATCATCACACCGCGGGATGATGGCAGCAGACCACCTGCTTGCTGATCCAGTACCAGTACCGAGGAGCGGAGCCCCACCGGAGCTTGAGGACCCATCCTTGATTGACCGACCCTCACTGGAAGCAATTACAAGCCCGACGGTCTGTTGGAACTGCCGACAACCGGGACATCGGTTCTATGCATGTCCAGCGGAGCCAACGCTTTTCTGCTACCGATGCGGGAAGGCCGACACATACGCACCTGACTGTGCTAATTGCAAAGGACGAAAAAACTTGCCACCGAGTGCCGCGACCACCCGTCGGCACTCCTAAACCCCGGACGAACCAATCCAGACCCCATCACTAGCTATGATCCAGCTCCCGACATGACTCCAATTCTGCTGACTCGCATCGTTAAACACAGTTCTCCCGAAGTTCCACAACCGACGCCATCCTTCGCCGAGGCCAACGCGCAGGGAAATGATAGCGAGGCGAAAGTTCCTTGGCATGTAAAACCTTTTCATGTCAGGCTGCGGAATTATTTGGCTACTCGACAGCGCATCTTCCATGAGGAGTTGGCTACAAATGTCCCACCGCGAAGAAAGCGAGCCACGCGTCGGATGCGGAGCTTCTGGAGAAAAGTCAGGCAGTCGAGGAAAGTGTTGAAGGACATACACTTAGACGAATTATTGAGGGATGATGTTCGGCCATATGCGTCAGTACACCTCCTGCAAAAACGAGTGTCAGGCTTAGTCGATACGGGAGCCAGTGTGAATTGCATATCTGCCGATTTTGCAGGGGAGGTACTGGCAAGGCACGCGGACCAAATTCGTCATTTCACCTCCTGGTTAAGCACGGCGGACGGAACTCGTCACTCGGTAGTGGGAAAAATTATGACGGATGTCACCTTTAAAGGAGTAACTAAACCCATGGAATTTTTCATCATACCTCAGTTAACCCAGAATCTTTACCTAGGAGTGGATTTCGTTCGAAAATTTAACTTGGCCCCGGCACTATTTTCCGGTACGACCCTGGAGTCCGTCACCACAGCTCCTGACCAATCTCAACCCACTAACTTATTACGACATACACTGGATGTAAATCAGCAACTGCGTCTTGACTCGGCTATATCGGCTTTTCCATCGCATGAGAAGGAAGGTCTCGGGCGGACTGCCCTGGTGTTCCACACTATAGATGTGGGGGATGCTAAACCCATAAAACAGAGACATTTCGCCATATCTCCGGCGAAGGAAAAATCGTTATATGCCGAAGTGGATCGAATGTTAGCATTAGGCGTAATCGAAGAATCACAGAGCGCGTGGGCTTCCCCAGTCACCTTAGTTGTCAAGCCGAACAAGGTCCGGTTATGCTTAGATGCCAGACGCTTGAACGCCGTCACAGTCAAGGACGCATACCCTCTACCGTTGATCGAAGGCATTTTGAGTCGGTTGCCTAAAGCCCATTTCATCACGAGCTTAGACCTCAAGGACGCCTTCTGGCAAATTCCTTTAGACCCCGGTTCAAAGGAGAAAACAGCCTTCACAGTCCCTGGTCGACCCCTATATCAATTCGTGACCATGCCATTCGGATTGTGTAATGCCCCCCAAACAATGACGCGCCTTATGGATAAGGTGATACCACCTCATTTGCGGCACCAAGTTTTCGTTTACTTGGACGATCTGTTGCTTATAACCGAGACCTTTGACGAACACATCGACCTGCTTCAGGAGGTGGCTCTACACATCCGGAGGGCAAGATTAACCATCAACATAAGGAAGAGTCAGTTCGTGATGACGGAGGTGAAGTATTTAGGTCACATCATTGGGCATGGCCATATCAAGACCGATCCGGACAAGACTCAAGCGATTGACGTTTTTCCATTACCCAAGACCCCCAAACAATTACGCCGATTCTTAGGTTTATGCGGATGGTACCAGCGTTTTGTACGTGACTATGCCACCATTACCACTCCTTTGACCGACATGCTGCGTAAGGGACGTAAATTCGTCTGGGAAGATCCCAGCTTGCGAGCCTTTGAAGAGCTAAAGAAGAGTCTGACTACAGCTCCCGTACTGCACAGCCCGGACTTTGACAAACCGTTCTCAATCCATTGTGACGCGAGTCAACATGGGGTGGGAGCAGTCTTAGTCCAGGTTGCACAAGACGGCGAGGAGAGACCTATAGCCTTCATGTCTCACAAGCTGAACCCAGCCCAGCGAAATTACACGGTCTCCGAGCAGGAATGTCTAGCTGCGGTGTTGGCAGTGAAACGCTTCCGAGCCTATGTGGAGGGACACACCTTTGAAATCGTTACGGATCACGCTTCTCTGAAATGGCTAATGAGCCAGACTGATCTCAACGGCAGATTGGCCAGGTGGGCACTGAAACTACAGGCATTTGACTTCACAATTCGCCACCGAAAAGGAAGCCAGCATGTAGTCCCCGACACCCTATCCAGAATGTTCGCCCCTGAAGGAGCCGAGTTGGTCCAGGAGGACGACAGCCCCCAATTGATCGATCTGGACCATCCTGCTTTCAAGTCAGCCAGCTACACCCAACTGATTCACACTATCCGGAATCAACTGTTCAAGCTTCCTGAACTGCGGTTGACGGATGGATTTATTTATAAGCGGATGGGACACGCATCCGGAGACCCCATACAAGAAGAAGAACAGTGGAAGTTGTGGGTGCCCGAAGAATTAACCACTGATCTTATCAGACGGGCTCATGACCACCCATCAAGTGCGCACGGCGGATACGGTCGTACACTTAGGCGGTTGAAAACCTGTTTCTTTTGGCCTAAGATGGCACAACAGATAAAAACGTACGTAGCCTCTTGTGAGCTATGCAAATGCACTAAAGCGCCCAACACCATTCTTCGGCCTCCCATGGGTAAGGTTGAGGTCCCCGAACGCGTGTTCCAGCGCTTGTACATTGATCTTATCGGTCCTTACCCTCGATCTGCTTCTGGTCACACGGGAGCTGTCGTGGTCCTGGACCAGCTCTCTAAATTCCCTATCATAGAACCACTACGTAACATGCACACTGGACCTATAATCAGCTTCTTGGAGAACCGAGTCTTCCACATGTTTGGAGTTCCGGAGAAACTTGTCTCCGACAATGGGGTCCAGTTCACCTCCAGCAAGTTCCGAGACCTAATGTCCAAATACGGCATCATCCACCAACGAACTGCCGTCTATTCACCACAAGCCAACGCATCCGAACGACTGAATCGTACGCTCATAGCGGCCATCCGCGCCTATGTCCACCCGAATCAGAAGGACTGGGATCGCAAATTGTCCGCCATCACTAGTGCGCTGCGCTCGTCGTACCACGCCACTACCGGCATTTCGCCGTATTTCGCATTGTTCGGCCAGTACATGATCTGTCATGGGAGCGCTTACCGGCTATTGCGGCAACTGAAATCGCTAGAGGACCCAATCGTGGTTCTGGAACCGCACGAAAAGCTCCAACTTCTGCGAGAGCAACTGCGGGAGAAGATTGAAGAAGGTCGACGGATGGGAGAGGAGCGGTACAACTTGCGATCTCATCCTTCTGGCTTTAAGGTAGGCGACGAGATATATCGTCGAAACTTCCGACAGAGCGATGCCACCCGACATTACAATGCCAAGCTAGACAAGAAATTCGTGAAGTGTCGAGTCCTACAAGTAATAAGCCCCACCCGATACCTCATCGCGGACATGACTGGTAAAACCCTGGGAATTTACCACGCAAAAGACCTTAGACGATGAAGTACAACTATTTCACACGAAAAACCTTGGCTTACCTAAATCTCTGCCTAGACGAAGACCTCCGAATAACACCTGACTCCCTACTATATAGTCACTGTCGAGTCTTCACTTAAATTGTTGTCGCCTATTCCTCGAAATCGACCTTCGACCCGCCACGGCCCTAACCAAGACCTTTTACATAGGAGGCGGGATCGTAATTACTTCGATTTTGGGGGGGGGAATGTGTAATGTGACGCCTACGCCCGGGAATCGAAGTGATTCCGATCCCGAACCCTTGAAACCGGCCAGATGGGTATGTCCTCGAAGTGCCAGCGGACTTCATCTGTCGTGCGGATATCGTTGCGCAGAAAATATTTCTTTTCTTTCCAAATATTTAGATCTGTGGATATAAATATTCGAAATATAAAAATTATCCAAACCCCGACACATTTCGAGACATATCCATCTGGAAATGCCCCTCCACCGTGGCCATCGAAAAACTATGCCACTGGCGACAAATGGAGAGGCACATTGCTGCCATGTGACGTGCCATTCCACACACATCTGTTTTGTCCGATGTGACAGCCGGTTGGATTTGACAGCCACATGGAGAAAAAGTAAAGTGTCGGTGGCGGAATGTTGGCGCGGTCCTGGATGTGGTTAAAACTATTAAGAGGTAATTTTTTTTTCATTCGGCTTACATCGACGAATGCCTTACCATGTTTTGCTTGCAGTTCATCGCCCCATAAATTGGATTGCTGACACAGCCATTCAGGGTGGAGAGTCGCGGGAAAAACTCGACGACTGTGGAAGCCAATGCACCGAATCTACCGTTGTGGTAGGCTGTGGAGGACCCTAATTGCCCAGCTAAGTATCATTAGGAATAGTGAAGACGATGGTATCGGAAGTAATCATGAGTGATGAGGCATAAATCGATATTACTGTCTTTTATGAATTAAGCCAAGGAGTGCCGTTGAAATAAATTGAGTTCAAAGCAACGTGGATGAGAAAAGAAGATTTGAACCAACAATCTTTCTATCGTTGCCAGGATGTTCTACAATCGTTAACGTGAAATGACATTCAAAGTAACGACGTTTCTTTTATCTATGTCTTTCCCTACTTTGTACAGATAAAGGGATCTGCCACCGGGAGATCTTTTTCAATATATTTCGAATGTGAAAAGCCTTAAAACTCATGAAAGTTGAAATTGAACTTCATTGACGAGGTTTATCCATGAAGAAAATTTAGATGTCATATCCAACAAGAAATGAACATACTATTCCTGCCAAAAAAACCCTTCGATGATCTCATAAGACTTTAGTTTTCGTAAATATTGTTTTGAAAAACATCTACCGATCCTTCATATTCAAGTGCGTCTTGCTGTGCGCAAATGGATTGAAACCTCGGTTTCAAAACTGTATACAGTACACTCAGAAAAGAAACATTTAATTAATGTTGGGACTATTCTAAAACAATGGCGGAATATGCTATTCCAGCTGAATAGTATGAGTTCTAAAAAAATCCCTACACATGATAGTTGACGCTAAAGTTTTGTGGAATATCCATCGCATACACATATGTATGTTTGTGTAGCTAAAAAAAAAAAAACGTGTCATGTCTATAAGGGCTTCTGCATTTAGAATAAGCATATTATAGGGTACAAAAGAATAACAGTTGGAAAGTATAAATATAGTTATTATGTTATCTTTTATTAGTATATTCTTCAAGATGAAAAGAACTTATTGATTGTTATGAAAATGTTAAAATTTTGTTGCCAAAAGCTGTATGTGCATTGTAACTATGTGCTTGAAACGCTCGCAACGGTTGCATTTGATTTAGATTGGGTTTAAAAATTCAAGTAATGTTTAACCATTTCCATTTCTGTTCAGTTTAGAATATTAACTCATCGTTCCGTGTTTGATCGCGGGTAAAGTTAAGTCCACTCTACGTATCTTCATCTAAGTATACTTGGAATAGGTAACGAGTGTGTGAAATAAATCTTCCACATTTTTCCCGTATTTTGCATATTTTCGTATATTAATAACGGCAAACCGTTGATGACATTTTACACGTATGTACATTCCTATATATATGAATCACATCATATTCACTCGTAAATCTAGTTACATATAAAAGAATGGCATTCGTCATCCAATCTGTTGATATACTTACCAAGAATAACTATCGAATGCGAACATACTAGAAAAGAAAATGATTAGCGTTTTCATAAGAACACACATCTCTGTAAATATTTTAAGTTAAGGATTAAAATGAGTAGTGTAGATTTAAGCTTCAAAAGAATAAGATTATAATTATTACTAATGTAAAAAAAAAAAAAGATTGATGTCTTAGTTAATATCATGATAGATTGATTTTGTAATTAATTTATTTAATTTTGAGATGAGTATAGCCAGGAAACAATTACTGACCATTGTACAGAGATCTTAAAGTACATAGAAATACATCAACAATATGTAAAAGATGTGTGTGCACATTGAAACACAATATAAATAACTAGGTCTGTAACGCTTCATTATAAGTAGATTGTTTTGATACATATTAAAAATCTAAAAATTTATACTGCATACTAAAAAGTAATAGTATATCCAGTGTGGAATAAATATTACTAGAAAATTATATAGATTTTTAGGAACTAAATAAAAACAACATGAATTGCTAAAAATTTAACCACGACTTTCCTTTTCAGCGGTTCTTCTTTTTCAGTGGGAAGAGAGAGTGTAGGGTAGGTATGCCGTCGCGAGGGTAGGGTTTCGACAAATCCGCTGAGGTCTGTTTCGCGTCGCGCGCGGTACGCGGTGCCTTTGATTGTTTCGTTATTTTATTTAGAGTAGTCTTCGTCGGGTTGAGTTAGAGTAGTATACTTTTCGGTACCGCGTCGGAACTTCGGGAACGTGAAATAGAAATTAGATTTTGGTATTCTTGACTGGTGATAAGAAGAAATACGGAGTAACGTAACGTAGGTTCCTTCTCCGTATGGTTTGTTTTGATAACGCGTTTTGGAAAACGGGCATGTTCAGGTGGTTGAAATATTGTAATTGAGCGTAACCCATTCGGAGACCCGCGACCGAAATCCTCTCCGAACTAGCTGGCCGACAAGCAGTCACCGCGTGAATGGGTTACGGTGCACGGATTGGTTGACCTGTTGGTACGATCTGTTGGCACTACTCAGACTTAACGTCTAGAACCGATGAGAGGTCGGTTCCGCGTTCGAATTTAAAGGTAGAAAATCATTACAATTGGCGCCCAACGTGGGGCCTAAACATCCTAAGGGGGATAAAATTTCGCGTCTTCTGACGAGTTGGTCCTTTACGGAGGATGTAAGGTACTCTGGTACTCGAGTCCCACTATCAGGAGCAGTGGAGTTGTGTGATACACACTAGAAGTCGCTTCACGTGAGTTGTAGCTTCCGCTCTCCTTTGTTTGAATTTTTTTTTCGCGACAGAATCCTTCCGATGTGTTGTCCCAGGTTAACCCCTGTAAGGACCTTCTATTTTCTTGATGGAACTGCCAGTCTGATGGGTTTACCTATCAGCATGGACTCTCAAGAAAATAGAAGGCTACCTTGCCTTTATGTCGCGGAAGGATTCTAATTATTTCGTATGCGTGATAGACGAGTGGTATCGGTTCAACGTTCGGTGGCGTATGCTGGAGTTGCGAAGCCCGGAATGCTTCCACGCGTCGGGAGTTTTGACCGCGTACTAAGCTGTTACGGTAGCTATACCACTTGTCTCGTCGAGTCAGTTAACGTAGATTAGAAACGTTTTGTAATGTATGTGGGTAGGGGTTTAAATTTAGTAAATCGACCGAAAGCACCCTTTCTTAGGCTGATTACCACGCACTCTCCTTTCCCGTTGAAGGAGTCGACCACTGAAAAGGAAAGTATACTTTAAATACATTTTTTTTTCTCCCACTTACCATATAGCTCGCCACTATCGGCCACGAATTTATTTTTAGGTTTGTTTTATATTTATATTAGGGTTAACCTTTTCTTTTTTTTTAGTAAGAAAAAAAAAAACTTCTACCACCCAGCAAAACAAGACAGAACCAAAAATGGCAACGAAGCGGACTCCCGATAAGCGGTGGACCCGGTCCAAAACGGTCCAACCCGCGAACTGCGGGATCTGTTTCGAGGACGTAGTGGAGGGGGTACACAGCGTACGATTGGATTGTGGACATCTATTCCATCGTGCCTGTGTCCAACAGCTCCTCCTCACGTCCGAGCTGTGTCCCTTATGCCGGCGACCCATCGATCGGTCTGCCGTAGACGTCCCCCTCGGAACGCTCCTACCAACGCGTGGAGCAGTGGCGAAAGGAGTTCCAGAGGGCGAACCGTCCCAACCACTTTTAGACCTGCAAGGAGCCGTAGGCGGTGAAGTTCCGGCCGCAAGTGTCGTGTCCGAGGTGACACCCATGCCTTCCGCTCACTCCATTGACACCCTCGTGGCGTTGATGAGGGATATGTCGGAGAGAATTGGCAACCTGGAGGGAAAGCTCCAGAATCTCCCTATGAGCCAACCACCCAGTCGCGTGAGAACTCCGCTTGGATGGGAGCCCAATCCCAGTGTGGCGATGCCCCCCTCCCGACAATCCGAGCCATGGGTCCCACCTCCAAGGAACTCGGGAATGGATCCCAGAGCTCCCGAATATAGACCACGACACAGTACCGGACCTCCGTTGGTACCTCCAGCCCCCGAGGCCGTTCAGTACAACAGGTCAACAGAGGATGTGATTCCCCCCGGGAACGCATTGACACCTTTTCGAGACCCGACGCCTCGTATCATGGAGAGTTGGCGCCTGAACTTTACAGGGTTCAACGATATGATATCGGCGGACCGGTTCCTTTTCCGGATCCAGGCGTTGGTATCCAGCACCCTGGGAGGTGATTCCTCGGCTTTCCTCCGGCATGCACATCTTTTGTTCAG
This sequence comes from Odontomyia ornata, assembly GCA_963969285.1. Lineage (NCBI taxonomy): Eukaryota > Metazoa > Arthropoda > Insecta > Diptera > Stratiomyidae > Odontomyia > Odontomyia ornata. Next base: position 355,278,432 of record OZ017738.1, on the reverse strand, counting down.
CGGCGACGCTGCCGACTGGTACTGGAGCTTTAAAGAATCCACGCCACGTCCCACTTGGCACTCTTTCAGTGCAGCCTTCCGCAATCGATTTGAGGATGGCTTCACTGAGAGAGAGCTAAAGGAGCAAATAAAGAAACGGAAACAAGGCGCTCACGAACCGTTCGACCAGTACTACACAAGTATAGTGAGATTGAGCACTCGCTTGCGAAATACCATGCCCGAGGACGAACTGGTAGAAATTATCAGAGAGAACATGCGCTGGGATCTCCAGAACAGCCTTCTACATTTTCCCATCAACACCATACAGGGATTGCGCCTCCATGCCCGTAGACAAGAACACTTGGATGAGAGGCGGGGTACCTTCCGTCCACAACCTCGCATAATAGGACCAAATCCCCGAAATCATCACACCGCGGGATGATGGCAGCAGACCACCTGCTTGCTGATCCAGTACCAGTACCGAGGAGCGGAGCCCCACCGGAGCTTGAGGACCCATCCTTGATTGACCGACCCTCACTGGAAGCAATTACAAGCCCGACGGTCTGTTGGAACTGCCGACAACCGGGACATCGGTTCTATGCATGTCCAGCGGAGCCAACGCTTTTCTGCTACCGATGCGGGAAGGCCGACACATACGCACCTGACTGTGCTAATTGCAAAGGACGAAAAAACTTGCCACCGAGTGCCGCGACCACCCGTCGGCACTCCTAAACCCCGGACGAACCAATCCAGACCCCATCACTAGCTATGATCCAGCTCCCGACATGACTCCAATTCTGCTGACTCGCATCGTTAAACACAGTTCTCCCGAAGTTCCACAACCGACGCCATCCTTCGCCGAGGCCAACGCGCAGGGAAATGATAGCGAGGCGAAAGTTCCTTGGCATGTAAAACCTTTTCATGTCAGGCTGCGGAATTATTTGGCTACTCGACAGCGCATCTTCCATGAGGAGTTGGCTACAAATGTCCCACCGCGAAGAAAGCGAGCCACGCGTCGGATGCGGAGCTTCTGGAGAAAAGTCAGGCAGTCGAGGAAAGTGTTGAAGGACATACACTTAGACGAATTATTGAGGGATGATGTTCGGCCATATGCGTCAGTACACCTCCTGCAAAAACGAGTGTCAGGCTTAGTCGATACGGGAGCCAGTGTGAATTGCATATCTGCCGATTTTGCAGGGGAGGTACTGGCAAGGCACGCGGACCAAATTCGTCATTTCACCTCCTGGTTAAGCACGGCGGACGGAACTCGTCACTCGGTAGTGGGAAAAATTATGACGGATGTCACCTTTAAAGGAGTAACTAAACCCATGGAATTTTTCATCATACCTCAGTTAACCCAGAATCTTTACCTAGGAGTGGATTTCGTTCGAAAATTTAACTTGGCCCCGGCACTATTTTCCGGTACGACCCTGGAGTCCGTCACCACAGCTCCTGACCAATCTCAACCCACTAACTTATTACGACATACACTGGATGTAAATCAGCAACTGCGTCTTGACTCGGCTATATCGGCTTTTCCATCGCATGAGAAGGAAGGTCTCGGGCGGACTGCCCTGGTGTTCCACACTATAGATGTGGGGGATGCTAAACCCATAAAACAGAGACATTTCGCCATATCTCCGGCGAAGGAAAAATCGTTATATGCCGAAGTGGATCGAATGTTAGCATTAGGCGTAATCGAAGAATCACAGAGCGCGTGGGCTTCCCCAGTCACCTTAGTTGTCAAGCCGAACAAGGTCCGGTTATGCTTAGATGCCAGACGCTTGAACGCCGTCACAGTCAAGGACGCATACCCTCTACCGTTGATCGAAGGCATTTTGAGTCGGTTGCCTAAAGCCCATTTCATCACGAGCTTAGACCTCAAGGACGCCTTCTGGCAAATTCCTTTAGACCCCGGTTCAAAGGAGAAAACAGCCTTCACAGTCCCTGGTCGACCCCTATATCAATTCGTGACCATGCCATTCGGATTGTGTAATGCCCCCCAAACAATGACGCGCCTTATGGATAAGGTGATACCACCTCATTTGCGGCACCAAGTTTTCGTTTACTTGGACGATCTGTTGCTTATAACCGAGACCTTTGACGAACACATCGACCTGCTTCAGGAGGTGGCTCTACACATCCGGAGGGCAAGATTAACCATCAACATAAGGAAGAGTCAGTTCGTGATGACGGAGGTGAAGTATTTAGGTCACATCATTGGGCATGGCCATATCAAGACCGATCCGGACAAGACTCAAGCGATTGACGTTTTTCCATTACCCAAGACCCCCAAACAATTACGCCGATTCTTAGGTTTATGCGGATGGTACCAGCGTTTTGTACGTGACTATGCCACCATTACCACTCCTTTGACCGACATGCTGCGTAAGGGACGTAAATTCGTCTGGGAAGATCCCAGCTTGCGAGCCTTTGAAGAGCTAAAGAAGAGTCTGACTACAGCTCCCGTACTGCACAGCCCGGACTTTGACAAACCGTTCTCAATCCATTGTGACGCGAGTCAACATGGGGTGGGAGCAGTCTTAGTCCAGGTTGCACAAGACGGCGAGGAGAGACCTATAGCCTTCATGTCTCACAAGCTGAACCCAGCCCAGCGAAATTACACGGTCTCCGAGCAGGAATGTCTAGCTGCGGTGTTGGCAGTGAAACGCTTCCGAGCCTATGTGGAGGGACACACCTTTGAAATCGTTACGGATCACGCTTCTCTGAAATGGCTAATGAGCCAGACTGATCTCAACGGCAGATTGGCCAGGTGGGCACTGAAACTACAGGCATTTGACTTCACAATTCGCCACCGAAAAGGAAGCCAGCATGTAGTCCCCGACACCCTATCCAGAATGTTCGCCCCTGAAGGAGCCGAGTTGGTCCAGGAGGACGACAGCCCCCAATTGATCGATCTGGACCATCCTGCTTTCAAGTCAGCCAGCTACACCCAACTGATTCACACTATCCGGAATCAACTGTTCAAGCTTCCTGAACTGCGGTTGACGGATGGATTTATTTATAAGCGGATGGGACACGCATCCGGAGACCCCATACAAGAAGAAGAACAGTGGAAGTTGTGGGTGCCCGAAGAATTAACCACTGATCTTATCAGACGGGCTCATGACCACCCATCAAGTGCGCACGGCGGATACGGTCGTACACTTAGGCGGTTGAAAACCTGTTTCTTTTGGCCTAAGATGGCACAACAGATAAAAACGTACGTAGCCTCTTGTGAGCTATGCAAATGCACTAAAGCGCCCAACACCATTCTTCGGCCTCCCATGGGTAAGGTTGAGGTCCCCGAACGCGTGTTCCAGCGCTTGTACATTGATCTTATCGGTCCTTACCCTCGATCTGCTTCTGGTCACACGGGAGCTGTCGTGGTCCTGGACCAGCTCTCTAAATTCCCTATCATAGAACCACTACGTAACATGCACACTGGACCTATAATCAGCTTCTTGGAGAACCGAGTCTTCCACATGTTTGGAGTTCCGGAGAAACTTGTCTCCGACAATGGGGTCCAGTTCACCTCCAGCAAGTTCCGAGACCTAATGTCCAAATACGGCATCATCCACCAACGAACTGCCGTCTATTCACCACAAGCCAACGCATCCGAACGACTGAATCGTACGCTCATAGCGGCCATCCGCGCCTATGTCCACCCGAATCAGAAGGACTGGGATCGCAAATTGTCCGCCATCACTAGTGCGCTGCGCTCGTCGTACCACGCCACTACCGGCATTTCGCCGTATTTCGCATTGTTCGGCCAGTACATGATCTGTCATGGGAGCGCTTACCGGCTATTGCGGCAACTGAAATCGCTAGAGGACCCAATCGTGGTTCTGGAACCGCACGAAAAGCTCCAACTTCTGCGAGAGCAACTGCGGGAGAAGATTGAAGAAGGTCGACGGATGGGAGAGGAGCGGTACAACTTGCGATCTCATCCTTCTGGCTTTAAGGTAGGCGACGAGATATATCGTCGAAACTTCCGACAGAGCGATGCCACCCGACATTACAATGCCAAGCTAGACAAGAAATTCGTGAAGTGTCGAGTCCTACAAGTAATAAGCCCCACCCGATACCTCATCGCGGACATGACTGGTAAAACCCTGGGAATTTACCACGCAAAAGACCTTAGACGATGAAGTACAACTATTTCACACGAAAAACCTTGGCTTACCTAAATCTCTGCCTAGACGAAGACCTCCGAATAACACCTGACTCCCTACTATATAGTCACTGTCGAGTCTTCACTTAAATTGTTGTCGCCTATTCCTCGAAATCGACCTTCGACCCGCCACGGCCCTAACCAAGACCTTTTACATAGGAGGCGGGATCGTAATTACTTCGATTTTGGGGGGGGGGAATGTGTAATGTGACGCCTACGCCCGGGAATCGAAGTGATTCCGATCCCGAACCCTTGAAACCGGCCAGATGGGTATGTCCTCGAAGTGCCAGCGGACTTCATCTGTCGTGCGGATATCGTTGCGCAGAAAATATTTCTTTTCTTTCCAAATATTTAGATCTGTGGATATAAATATTCGAAATATAAAAATTATCCAAACCCCGACACATTTCGAGACATATCCATCTGGAAATGCCCCTCCACCGTGGCCATCGAAAAACTATGCCACTGGCGACAAATGGAGAGGCACATTGCTGCCATGTGACGTGCCATTCCACACACATCTGTTTTGTCCGATGTGACAGCCGGTTGGATTTGACAGCCACATGGAGAAAAAGTAAAGTGTCGGTGGCGGAATGTTGGCGCGGTCCTGGATGTGGTTAAAACTATTAAGAGGTAATTTTTTTTCATTCGGCTTACATCGACGAATGCCTTACCATGTTTTGCTTGCAGTTCATCGCCCCATAAATTGGATTGCTGACACAGCCATTCAGGGTGGAGAGTCGCGGGAAAAACTCGACGACTGTGGAAGCCAATGCACCGAATCTACCGTTGTGGTAGGCTGTGGAGGACCCTAATTGCCCAGCTAAGTATCATTAGGAATAGTGAAGACGATGGTATCGGAAGTAATCATGAGTGATGAGGCATAAATCGATATTACTGTCTTTTATGAATTAAGCCAAGGAGTGCCGTTGAAATAAATTGAGTTCAAAGCAACGTGGATGAGAAAAGAAGATTTGAACCAACAATCTTTCTATCGTTGCCAGGATGTTCTACAATCGTTAACGTGAAATGACATTCAAAGTAACGACGTTTCTTTTATCTATGTCTTTCCCTACTTTGTACAGATAAAGGGATCTGCCACCGGGAGATCTTTTTCAATATATTTCGAATGTGAAAAGCCTTAAAACTCATGAAAGTTGAAATTGAACTTCATTGACGAGGTTTATCCATGAAGAAAATTTAGATGTCATATCCAACAAGAAATGAACATACTATTCCTGCCAAAAAAACCCTTCGATGATCTCATAAGACTTTAGTTTTCGTAAATATTGTTTTGAAAAACATCTACCGATCCTTCATATTCAAGTGCGTCTTGCTGTGCGCAAATGGATTGAAACCTCGGTTTCAAAACTGTATACAGTACACTCAGAAAAGAAACATTTAATTAATGTTGGGACTATTCTAAAACAATGGCGGAATATGCTATTCCAGCTGAATAGTATGAGTTCTAAAAAAATCCCTACACATGATAGTTGACGCTAAAGTTTTGTGGAATATCCATCGCATACACATATGTATGTTTGTGTAGCTAAAAAAAAAAAAACGTGTCATGTCTATAAGGGCTTCTGCATTTAGAATAAGCATATTATAGGGTACAAAAGAATAACAGTTGGAAAGTATAAATATAGTTATTATGTTATCTTTTATTAGTATATTCTTCAAGATGAAAAGAACTTATTGATTGTTATGAAAATGTTAAAATTTTGTTGCCAAAAGCTGTATGTGCATTGTAACTATGTGCTTGAAACGCTCGCAACGGTTGCATTTGATTTAGATTGGGTTTAAAAATTCAAGTAATGTTTAACCATTTCCATTTCTGTTCAGTTTAGAATATTAACTCATCGTTCCGTGTTTGATCGCGGGTAAAGTTAAGTCCACTCTACGTATCTTCATCTAAGTATACTTGGAATAGGTAACGAGTGTGTGAAATAAATCTTCCACATTTTTCCCGTATTTTGCATATTTTCGTATATTAATAACGGCAAACCGTTGATGACATTTTACACGTATGTACATTCCTATATATATGAATCACATCATATTCACTCGTAAATCTAGTTACATATAAAAGAATGGCAGTCGTCATCCAATCTGTTGATATACTTACCAAGAATAACTATCGAATGCGAACATACTAGAAAAGAAAATGATTAGCGTTTTCATAAGAACACACATCTCTGTAAATATTTTAAGTTAAGGATTAAAATGAGTAGTGTAGATTTAAGCTTCAAAAGAATAAGATTATAATTATTACTAATGTAAAAAAAAAAAGGTTGATGTCTTAGTTAATATCATGATAGATTGATTTTGTAATTAATTTATTTAATTTTGAGATGAGTATAGCCAGGAAACAATTACTGACCATTGTACAGAGATCTTAAAGTACATAGAAATACATCAACAATATGTAAAAGATGTGTGTGCACATTGAAACACAATATAAATAACTAGGTCTGTAACGCTTCATTATAAGTAGATTGTTTTGATACATATTAAAAATCTAAAAATTTATACTGCATACTAAAAAGTAATAGTATATCCAGTGTGGAATAAATATTACTAGAAAATTATATAGATTTTTAGGAACTAAATAAAAACAACATGAATTGCTAAAAATTTAACCACGACTTTCCTTTTCAGCGGTTCTTCTTTTTCAGTGGGAAGAGAGAGTGTAGGGTAGGTATGCCGTCGCGAGGGTAGGGTTTCGACAAATCCGCTGAGGTCTGTTTCGCGTCGCGCGCGGTACGCGGTGCCTTTGATTGTTTCGTTATTTTATTTAGAGTAGTCTTCGTCGGGTTGAGTTAGAGTAGTATACTTTTCGGTACCGCGTCGGAACTTCGGGAACGTGAAATAGAAATTAGATTTTGGTATTCTTGATTGGTAATAAGAAGAAATACGGAGTAACGTAACGTAGGTTCCTTCTCCGTATGGTTTGTTTTGATAACGCGTTTTGGAAAACGGGCATGTTCAGGTGGCTGAAATATTGTAATTGAGCGTAACCCATTCGGAGACCCGCGACCGAAATCCTCTCCGAACTAGCTGGCCGACAAGCAGTCACCGCGTGAATGGGTTACGGTGCACGAATTGGTTGACCTGTTGGTACGATCTGTTGGCACTACTCAGACTTAACGTCTAGAACCGATGAGAGGTCGGTTCCGCGTTCGAATTTAAAGGTAGAAAATCATTACATTATGGCATAGAATTATGCAATCCGGGGTACTCCCCTTCTGATGGGAAAGTTCATATAATTCAAGTTGTATGAGTTTTCCACTCAGAAGAGGAATACCTGGCCACTTCAACAAGCTTTCAATGGATTTATTCCGGTTGGGTGGGTATGAAGGGGCTCCACCACCACCCGGTTGCCCCTCTTTCATTTGTTGGCCATGAACCTCGTCGGGTAAAGACGAGGTTACCCCAAGTTCGCCTTTCTTCTCAGGTTTCACTTGTTCTAGTAACAAGTATGTCTCCTTCGGTGAGGTTATCTACAACTTTGCGACTTTGGTCGCCTTTTTTTTGACCTGAAAGCAATTCGTGAATGCGAAATGTTTTGTAGTGGGTCCTCGTGCCGGGGAAACGAACCCGCCCCACGACACCGCAATGTTAGCCTGCCAGCGCATTCACGCGTCTCCGGACGAGGGCATTCTCGGCAGAAACCGACACCTTCTTCTGCCGGGGCAGCAGACCATCGCTGCAGTCCTTTACGGACTTTATTGAAAACTCATATTCACTACAAGTTCTGCTGTAGGATGAGTGGGTGCGTTATCAACAATTAAAAGCACCTTACTGCCTTCTTTTCCCACCGATTTTTGGTGCTTTTTCACTTCAGGAATAAACACTTCATCATACCATTCGGTAAACAAAGCTGCAGTCATCCAGGCCTTGGGTTGACTTTTGTAGAAGAGTGGAAGTTTTTTTACGTTTTTAAATGATCTTGGATTTCTTGATTTTCCTATCAAAAGAAGTGGCAGTTTATGATTTCCAGTGGAGTTGGCACAGTTAAGCACTGTAAAACATGAGCCAGCCACCGGGTAATTAATAATCCTTTTTCTGTTTCAGGTGACGTCATGGGTTGAGTGGCCCAAGCAGAGTGCCTTTTTATGGCATAGAATTATGCAATCCGATTGTATAATTCTATGTCATAAATTGTTCACCGGGGTACTCCCCTTCTGATGGGCAAGTTCATATAATTCAAGTTGTATGAGTTTTCCACTCAGAAGAGGAATACCTGGCCACTTAAACAAGCTTTCAATGGATTTATTCCGGTTGGGTGGGTATGAAGGGGCTCCACCACCACCCGGTTGCCCCTCTTTCATTTTTGGGCCATGAACTTCGTCGGGTAAAGACGAGGTTACCCCAAGTTCGCCTTTCTTCTCAGGTTTCACTTGTTCTAGTAACAAGTACGTCTCCTTCAGTGAGGTTATCTACAACTTTGCGACTTTGGTCGCCTTTTTTTTTACCTGAAAGCAATTCGTGAATGCGAAATGTTTTGTAGTGGGTCCTCGTGCCGGGGGAACGAACCCGTCCCACGACACCGCAATGCTAGCCTGCCAGCGCATTCACGCGTCTCCGGACGAGGGCATTCTCGGCAGAAACCGACACCTTCTTCTGCCGGGGCAGCAGACCATCGCTGCAGTCCTTTACGGACTTTATTGAAAACTCATATTCACTACAAGTTCTGCTGTAGGATGAGTGGGTGCGTTATCAACAATGAAAAGCACCTTACTGCCTTCTTTTCCCACCGATTTTTGGTGCTTTTTCACTTCAGGAATAAACACTTCATCATACCATTCGGTAAACAAAGCTGTAGTCATCCAGGCCTTGGGTTGACTTTTGTAGAAGAGTGGAAGTTTTTTTACGTTTTTAAATGCTCTTGGATTTCTTGATTTTCCTATCAAAAGAAGTGGCAGTTTATGATTTCCAGTGGAGTTGGCACAGTTAAGCACTGTAACACGTTCTTTACTGACCTTATGTCCAGGGGCACTACATTCCCTTTTAGAAGCCAAAGTGGTTTTTGGTAATGCTTTCCAGACAAGGCCAGTTTCATCGGCATTATAAACAAACTCCGGATCATAGGATTCTGATGCAGTTTTAAATTTTTCAATAAAATTTTCAGCAGCTGCAGAGTCTGCTGAAAGCTTCTCACCAGCCAAATCTAACTCGCGTACACCATGCCTGAATTTAAAATTCCTTAGCCAGCCGTTACTAGCCTTAAAAGATGAATAACCAAGCTTTTCTGCTAAGATTTTGGCTTTTTCACAAAGGATTGGACCTGAAATCGGATTTCCCATAGAACGTTGCTGCAAAAACCATTTAAACACGGCATCTTCCAAATTTTTGTTGGTTGCTGTCTTCATTGTTTTCCTGGAGGAACTTCCATCTTCATTTTCAAGCACCGAAACAAAGTTTAAAAGTGTTGACTTACTGTTTTTAATGTCAGAAATTGTTGCTTGTCCAACACCATAAATCTCAGACAACTTCTTACCCGTTACACCTTTATCGAGTTGCTCTATAATTTTCAGTTTGTCCGCTAACGATAGCACAACACGTTTTCTTTTCGAAGCCATGGTATAAAAACAATACAGTATTGTACACGCACAAACAAAAGTAAGCCGTAGCGAAAGAGTAGCGTCCTCGAGCAAGGTCAATAGCACACTGGCTAATCAAAACAAACAATGACAGGTGCGCCGTGACTGCAATGCGCCGGAACTTGTCTTAACTTGCCGTTGTGCCTACACACGCGGGGGGAAGTCAGTGTAGGCACAACGGCAAGTTAAGACAAGTCAAGTCAAGACTTAACGCGCAAACTCTGGCTTCGCGGGGGGAAGAAAAATAGCGCACTTAGCCTTTTTTTAGACAATTTTTTTGTGATTCGGATAATCGGCGATTCGGATAGTCGGAGTTCGGATAGTTGGAGTTCTACTGTACCAATTTCAGTCGGGCATTTAGTGATGTTGCAACTGATGATCATCATAATAACGAGCTATTAAATCTATTATTGTGAATCGGCATTGTAGTATTCATTTAAAAAGCGGGCTCTCGGTGATTCTTGAAGGATTTTTTCAAGTGTGATAATATTATCTGCAGTCATTGGTGTGCCTTCAGGAGGTGATGAACTTATGGATGCAGGTGTCACACTTCTACTAATACGAGTATCCTCGGGAATAGGCGAAAAAAGATTCGACGCATCATGAAGCGGTTTATTTATTGAGTTTCTCCAATTTTCAAGGCAGTGCTCGAATCGAATTATCGTTCCCCACGGGAAATTTTTCCGAAATTTCGGTATATGGTGTCGTTTAATTATTTCCAAAGTATGTAGATTAACACTTTGTGCTGAAATATTAAAGTATTATTCCATAATCTGAATCAAGAGAAAATTGATGACTTACTCAAAAAATATGGATATAGGGCTGGCAAGTCCCATGACAAAAGTATGTTTTCCAAATCCTTATCTTCAATAAAAATTTGATTACAGTTATCAGCTGATGAAGATATTGGAGCAATAGAAATCGGCGAGCAGGTGGGAATTTCCGCATTGTGGTCAGGGTTTTCGAAGCTTGGAATACTGGTATAAAAGAAGCCTGCTTGTTGTATTGTGTTTTCCTGTGATGTTGTAGCTGGCTTGTTTCTGGGTAAAAAATTGGAGTGTGCATCAAAATTCTCTGTTTGTTTGCATTTCTTCATATTATTCGAAAGGAGACTCAAAGAATTGTTTTATGCGAATCATTTGTAATCCTCTTGCAGTATTTACGATATTTACTGGTGGGCCTAATAAATCCTCAATTTGAAGTAGTCGAAATTCTCCATAGGAGTTGGAGACCACTTGAAAGCTAGCATAGTGCTCATTATATTGTATTTCATTTACGCGTTGGCAAAATACTAAAACTCGTTTTGAATTAATTGCGATTATTTCCAGGATGGTATATATTTCTACATCAGTAGTAAATATAGCAACATTGTACCCATTTTCATAAACTTTAGAATCGTAAATTATCTTTTCATAATATGTAACGTCCTCAGTAATCCTAATGTTGAGCATACTTGAAACGATACTGCGGAAGTTTCCTGCTATTTGATTTTTTTTCATCAAATTCGATGCCACTCTTCGGCTTTTCACCATTCCACATACGATAAGCAAACTGTAGCTGATATTTTTTTGAAATTGAAACAGGAATATTTTTCCTAGATGTGATGCAATGAGAATATTGTGTTTAGCTTCGAATTTGAAACACCAAATATTTCTTAACGGACCTGTTCTTTCAATTATAGTCGGATAATGTATAAGATTGTGATGCTTTGGTTTCAAGTTATCATTGAATAATCGAATATACTCTTTATTGTGCCATTCTATTTTCTTCCTCAATGATTCCAATACGCTTAATTTAACTTCAAAGGAAAGAAGACAATCAATTATTTCTAAGAAAATTCTGGTAAAGCTCCATACTACATCATCTCTTGATACGAAATCTCCAACCATTAAAGGAAAAAAATGTGCGAAGGTCATCATCTCCCTCCCAGACATTTTTAGGCGCTTTTTTTCAAATGAACATGTTTTATATCAGGCGAATGGCTTTTTCTTTCGATTTTTCCATAATCAAAAATTTTCTTCCGAGCATTCAACTGGTCCAAGGTAAAATATTTTGCTCTTTGTGTTAAATATGTTATAATATGGACAAAATTGTAATGGCATATGCCTTCGTATATATCGTGGATGATGTCTGAATAGAAGTTACTAGCAACATGAAAAGAAGGAATTTCATTAAATATCGATCTGCAGGAAATGCCAACTTCTGAAGGAGTATTTCACATCAAGTCCAATTCATATTTTTCTACAGTTCTTAAATCATTGGCATCTTCAAGACACATGGTTTTGGTTTCTAATTTTTTTTGTAACACATTCTACAAAATGAATCTGCTGAAAAACCGTTGAAACCTAGCATATTATTCAGGCTTAAATTGTCCCCAATTACCAAGCCCAAGATAAAATATACCTTCTGGTCTCCTTCATCAGTTCGAATGATTAATCTATTTTGTTCCATATCTATTATTTCTTTAATCAAACCTTGCATACACTTTTCCGTGCCATATTTTTTTATTCGCAATTGAGTGCTTGACCGAATGTGATCCCAATGGATTATTTACTTCAACTTCATCTTCATATAAAATGAACGGCACCAGTGTTCTTCTAGGATACAATTTTCTTTTTTCTTTCCATATCGAACCTTGTATAAAACTGGATAATTTATCAGACGGTTGACTTTCTTCCTTTCTTATGAAATTCAATACTTCCTGAAGAATGTGTTGCTTTTCAATGATTTATTGAATTTGGTATTTTACAGGCATAACTACGCACTTGGTTGTATTATCTACGTAATGATTATTTCCGACTACATCAATCCTTTCATCAATTATCTACTCTTTTAAGTCTTGACCATATCCTTTTTGCTTCAGATGTTCATAAAATAAGTAATCAGTTTTGAGTGATTCGAAAGGATTTCTAAAGCGTTCAATTATTGATATCATTTTATCCCCGTTTTCTGAATTTCCAAATGTATCACTTTCAGAAAATTTTTCCAATGCATCTAGAACTGGAGTCAGAATCAATAATTGCACCTTATTTTGAACATCGAAAATATCTTTCCTAGGAAAATTGTTTTTGCTGTGCAAAGCCAAAGAAAATTTCAAAGCACACTCTTCCACTTTTTCTATAGAAGCCTGATCATCCCAAATAACTTCACGACTGATTTCTTCACGATAATTACACGCTTGATTTTCTCCTTCATTTCCCTCATTCTCAAAATTGTCAGAGCTAGTTGTTTCCAATCCATTCTGTATCCCATATTTGGATGAATCTTTCCTATCACTTTCCAAACTTTCCAAATGACAACGAAAAATATGTCTTTTCAGACGCCAGAAATTCGAGAAGGATTGTCCACAAGAATTAAGTGTACATTTATATATTGTATCATAACCTCTTTTTATTAAGTGGTCTGTTTTCAAATGGCTTATTATTTCTTGTGAGCTATTGAAGCATTTGTTACAGTCTGAACAAGCCATTATATTTTTAAAAAGTATTTCTAATCAAACATAAAAAAATTGTTATATGCACGTCTTAAGAAATAAATGTACTTACTGCATTTCCATTTCTAGCTATAGGATTCTTCACTTAAACTGCTCAATCACTTGCTCACTTATAAAAAGCACTTTCAGCACACTATTTATGTACACTTTACTTCGTAATGCCACTCCAACTACAACTGACCACTAAAAATCAAATCACAGATGTCTGGCAAATTCTTTCTCAATGAAGAAAAAAGAAAAGAATAAGGTTTTTAACGATAATATTCATGCGTCTAGGAAAAATTTCGTACCCGCAAGCAGCCGCGACTTAAACTTTACAGACATTTGTTTTTTTTCGGTGGATGCTGAACACTTTCCATCGTTGGACTAGGACGCGAGCATCGTTAAACTATAAAAGATTTCTTAGTGCAAGGAAACTGTTCGTACGTCTAAGAAAAATTTCGTACAAGTACGTAGCCCCGACTTAAACTTTACAGACCTTTGTTTTGTCGGATGGATACTTAGCGCTCTTAATCGTTGAATTAGGAAACTAGCATCGTTGAACTTTGTAAGATATCTTAGGGCAGAGTAAGAAATACATACTATCAAAGAATACTTTATCTGACTTTTATCTGCTTTCGTTAATTCAACACGGAGAAAAAAATTAGCCATTTTTCTAATATTTTATATATGCTTTCTCCCATGTTATATAGGGTACTTTTGGACAGTGCGAGAATATCGCTATTACTGCTATTAGTATATATTAGCTCATTATAGCGTAGTTTGCCCCAAACATATCGTCAAATCAACAAAAAGCTATAAGAAAAACATCTAACGGCCATCGCAAAATTGACATTTGAATTGGTATTTCTTACAATGAATCAAATTTTAGAATACCATTTTTCACTGAAGCAACTGTATTTTTTTTGCAGAATTTAGTATACTTCGATAAGCCATATGCTAAAAACTATTGCTTTATGCACCATGTTAAACAACAGTAAGATGTAACATGTATGATATAAACCCATAAAGGTTATGGGTGATGGTACCAAAACCTTTCACGAATATTCAAATAGTGGAATTGTTAAATCCTATAAACTATTGAGTCCTTTCCAATAAAGCGATTCGAATTCGGTTCGATACTATAGGACGGACTTATATGCTTCATAGTCCTTTTACAAATCGCTTGTATAGAAAATGTTTCCATAGATATAGTAAATAAAAAATTTTACTTCAAGTTTGCATATTTTTATTTGCATAAGAATTCAAAAATGTCCGTGTATACAGAACAGCGTATGTAAAAACAAATACGAGCAATATTATAATGAAATCATATCAATTGCATTCAATTTCATCACAAATGTTGTGTAATTACATAAATAATATATTTACATTTGTAAATGCAACAAAAAAATGGAACATCAAAGTCTTTTTAATTTCATTCTTATATTCTTTTTAATTTCATATTCATATTCATTCATGGCAACGAAAATAAATTTTAGTGAAACATTTAGACAACATAATTTAAAGATTTGACAGTGTACGAGTATACTTCTTTCAAATTGTCATAAGTATTAATATCGATTTTATACAAAGTGAAATTTTCAGAATAACTAATATTATGACAATACAAATGAAATCAAAATATTCTGTGATAAGTATGTTAATAGCTGCGTAAACACAATTACCAATTTGGCAAATAAAGTCTATTCTCCCGAATACTGGATATCCATCTTTTTCGTCAATTTCTATTACCTTGTTAACAGAGTAGCGAACATTACCAATTTTCGCCCATTTATAATATTTTACTTCGGAGTTAGTGCTGTCTTTGTAAATTTTCAAAACGAAATCATAATTCAGAGTGGTAGGCAGAAACTCTTTACTAAACTCAAATGTCGATTTAAATTTTATTTGCACACAACTAAAACTATCTCCTAATAAGTATCTCTCCGCAATTGTATGACATATATTTCTTCTTGATGTCGTGGATAAAGCAATGCTCTTAAGTACTTTATGTTTGGATTCAAATCGCATAGAAGAAAAATGAACAATGGGACCGACAATTTTAATAATTCGTGCATAATGGAGCATAAAATGATGTTTCGGTTTTAATGGTAATTGAAAAAGTAACAAAAAGAGTTTATGATGCTCCTCAATTGTATCTTTTAATAAGGTAACAATAAAACTATCCACTTTGTCCAACATAACAAGGTCAATAATATTTCTCAAATAAATAAACAATTTCCAATGTTCGTCCCCATCTGGTATGGTTTCTGCAATCAATAAAGGCAAATACCTGGTAAACCAAAGAATTTCTGATGAAGAGTATTTTAAGTGTCTACATTTTAAATGTTTCTTAGAAATAGGTTGTGGCTTATTTGCATTCTCATGATTGCCGTAATTACAAAAATTAATTTTTTCGTTTAAACTTTCTAGTGTAAAAAAATTCTTGTCATATATATAAAAATGTAATATGAGACTTAATTCATAGTTTACTACACCTTCAAACAAATCGTGCATTATATCTACTGAATAATTTTCAGTAGCATGGAAAAACAATAATTCATTAAAAATACATGGTGCATTTAACCCTGTCAAACTAGCATTATTCGTTGCTAAGTCTTGTGCATAATTTACTTTATTTCTCAAAAGAGATGCACTTTCTATTGTATTTGTTTTACACATTTGGCGAGTCATTTTACAATGTCTGCAAAAAAAATTTGCCACAAAACAATCAGTAAAACCTAGAAATGAATTTAATCCTTTATTGTCGCCAATAAAGGCAACCACGATAAAATTGACCTTTTCTCCTAAAATTGACACCCCATTGGACTCTAATAGTTTTAATTCGTCAAGCAGTGGTTGAAACGCTCGAAGACCGCTTAACTTTCTATCTATAGCATTGACAAGCATACAAAGAAAAATATATTCTAACTTTGAAAGATGACTTCGAGGAAGGCAAGGACAAGAAACGTAAACTCCCCCGATTTCTTGAAGACCTGCTCTTGAACCCAGAGGATTATTTGTTTCAAATTCATCATAGTAAACTATCAACGGAAGTACAAAATTTTTGTAGGTTTCAATTTTGGATTTCCAAAAAGTGGTTTGTATCACGTTAGAAATTAAACTAGTTTCATCTGTCATCAAACAATTATAGTGCCTTTTAACTTGAACTAATACCCCGTCTGCTTCGAAAAATCGAATTAAAGTCTTTTGTAAAGAAATGAACGATACTTTGATATCAACGCTCATCAGGCAAATCTTATTACCTTTTTTAACTTTATCAATTCTATGGCCAACCGTAATAGACTGGGATGTGAAGTAAAGCCCAGATGATTCTAATATCCTGTTTCTTTTATGTTCAGTTAATATTGGTAATAAACAAGATTTGAGCTCCCCGAACGAATGTAAAAAACTTAATTGTGAACTGCCAATATCATGATTATTACATTTTGAAATATCATTTGTTACAACATTTCCCAAGTCAACAGCTAATAGAGAATTTAAATAAATTTGGAATGATTCTATAATGCACTGTATACTTTTTTTACATATTTTTGGGTCTTTATATAAATTAGTTAACAAAGTTATATTTGCATTTTTAATAGACTGCTGCAAATCAAAATTATGCAAAAAATTATCGGATATTTCTTCACCACTATTATTGAAAACCGAATCAGTCAAATCATAACGGGAAGACAAATCTTTTGGAAAAGTAGTCAGGTCCGTCAGCGGATTATAATTATTAATTGGCAGATTATTGACTTGGTTTAATTGGTGTCGTTTAAGATGTTTTAGAAAAGAGTTCAATTTATCAAATATTCTCATTGGTTTACGAAATGTACATTTAAAGGAGCTTTCATTCTTGTGAAAAAAACTTATATGTGATCCATACTTCCTTATGGATAAAAAGGTAAAAGGACACGTAAAACATCTAATCATAGTTAATTAGTCAATAGTTACTGAAATCTGAACTTAACGTATTTAGTTTAGTGTATGATTTGTCCCATTCAGTGGTAAACTTATACACGTATGTTTGAAGAAATAGCCAAAGAGGCTCACAGCTTTCCGCGTACTTAGCGTGAACAGCATTGATTATTTTAAAACACGCGTCGACAGCTTCTAGTGGGGTTTCAAAATTGTACAGACAATCATTTACGAACACATAGGACGACTGAATATCATCTGTAAAATAAAAGCGAGAGTTTTGGTTACATCACGTTACATTGAATTACGTATTTTAATTTACCATAGTTTGCTCCAACAAGAAATACGGTGGGTTGAAATTTTTGACCAGCTTTCCTCAGCTCGTTTTAAGATTTTCTTTTCTGTTGTTCAATTCTGATAATCCCTAAAAGAATATATAGGTCAATGGATAAAAGACGACACTCCTTGCGTATATCACTTAATATAAAATAATTACACCGCAAAAACTTTAATTACTAAATGGACGATAGGAATTTGACTTAAAAATGGCAAAGTTTTAAAATAGTTAATCATATTTAGCAAAAATATAAAATTTTGATGAGTATGATTAAAATATGGCTAATTAGCCAGACAAGCAGAGCTTCTATGAGATTAGATATTAATTATTGTGTTCATCCTATATGTGGAGACTTTTCTCCCAAATGTATCAAAATTTTTCTAATATATGTATAAATTTTAATTGAACATATATTCGGAGATTTTGCTTAAGTTTCTAACAGGTTGAAAACTGTCTCACAACATTGGTGGATGTATGGACGTATGTAATTATTTAACAGTACGTACAATTACTAACATACGTTTCGTGGGTGTAAAAAGTAATACATTTGTAAAAGATAATTACCGGGACCAAGCACATAAATGAGTTCAGGACTTCTGCGCCAGATAGCCTTGTTCTTTTTCCAGTCGAACTTTTTTTGGTGTAAACAGATGATTTGAAGATTTTCGCCAATATGACCATCCCTGC
This sequence comes from Odontomyia ornata, assembly GCA_963969285.1. NCBI lineage: Eukaryota > Metazoa > Arthropoda > Insecta > Diptera > Stratiomyidae > Odontomyia > Odontomyia ornata. The sequence continues at coordinate 355,260,250 of OZ017738.1, read as the reverse complement.
TAACAAACTTTTGTCTGTTACATAGTCGGTAGCCATTATTCGATGGTGTGCGGCGTATTTGATTAATTGGGTATTTACTATCACCCATGAACTTAAAAAACTTTGCGCATTTGGATACAAAGCGTTGAAATCATTGATTAATAACTGGGCACCTAACTGACAATTCAAACAAGGAAATTGTGAGAAGTATTTATCAATTTCACACCTATTCGATTTTATCAGTTGAAGACGGTAACTTCGTGATTCATCCCAATAGTTCGTAATTAATGTTTCGTCATGTAGATGACTCTGCAAATAGCTGATTTTTTCTTTTAAGAGTTCTTGATTCTCATGTGTGTCACTTTCTTGCGATTTTTACGAGGTACTACTTCTTAATTTACGTTTTAAGTGGTTATAAGTTTCCCACAGCTTTCCACTGGCAAGCCTCTTAGATACATTGTTGTATTTAATAAAATAGATGGCGGGATTTTCATTCGGGAAAAGCTCAACTATTGCTCTCGACAATTCTACAAAGCGGTCAGTGGTTATTTTGGGATTTTCGGAAATGCCTACTTCTTTGTGCACAAGAATTGATGCCAGCTTATTTCGATTCGAATCATTTAGAAACTTATGTTCATTGTAATATTGTTTAATTATTGTTCCATTCGGGCACTTGAGATAGTCTTCGATTGTATCTTTAACTGATTTTACTTCTGATGGTACTATGTAAAAGCTTTGTTGTCGATAAACAGGCGTAGATAAACTATTGTTTGCAACTAGAACGTGTGAAGTATCTGCTGAAGTTTTAAGCATATTATTCAATGAGTCATCAGTGAGTGTTCCGTCAGGATCAGCCTCATTAAAGCACTTGGACATAATCTAGCAATTTTTAAAGAAAATGGAATTTTGTGAATATTGACACAAATTATTTTTTTAAAAGTATCGACGAAAAAGAAAATCATCCACATTTCTCTCTACGACGCAATTGATGGCTGATTCTAGGAGTATATTATGTTAAAAATCCTTATATCTGGCGTATGCGCTAACGCAAGCCAATGAGATGGATAAACGATATAAGCAGTTGCTAAGTTTTGTATTCTTTTCCAAGTCTTCGCTCTATGTATGGATATCTAAGTCATCCAATATCATTTAGTTCAAAAGTAATTAATTTTTCTCTTGCTATCAGCATTGCAACTGTTAGGATAGTATTCGAGTGAATACATTTGCACAATTTTTTTTCCTCAACTTTAAGGCGCAGCCCCTAGTAAAACTGCAAATTTGAATAAATTTTACATCCATCTATCTCAGAAACCTTACGAATATTGTCAAAATTTTTTAGGTAAAAATCAGAATGAACTTTTGGCTATTAAATCGCATTAGTTTCAACCCTTTTTATGTCTTGTTTGTGTATATTCTAAATTTCTACTTTTCCAAAGAGAAGAAAACTTACACGCGGAAAATTTTCCGAGCTAAAGCCATCATTTAAATCATCAGAAGAAATTGTAAAGGCACTGCAGTTGCTGACGGTAGCCGTAGTAGCTCTTGAAATCCCAGATTCCGTCTATGAGAAGTAAGTTAAAATAATCGTAATTGAGTCACGTCAATATCCTCAAAACTTTACCTCATCTTGTTGGAATTCCGTCTTGAATTTCTTCCAAATTAGCAAACGTGGACCTGCTTTGGGAATTATTTCTTTAAGCGCCTCATAATTTAATGCCCGAAATGCTTCTTCATTGAACTCTTGATCTGTAAAGTTTTATTGGTTAGAATTTTTCGCCAAAACAGTTTTTCTTTATAAAATGCATTATTACGATCGAATTTTTTTCTGGCCATTGTATTCTACCTTACACCTTCTTGAACTAATTTTTGAGCTAGAAAATTATAATTATATCTATTAACAACTAAACAATGTAGAAGAGGCCGTAAGACGTATAGGAACTTTCAAAATGTTTCAATTGTGTATTTAATACAAGGTCTTCATATTGAGTTTGGACGGTCACTGATTTCTTTATCTAAGATATATTAAAATAGGATCAGCTACTTATATATCAAAAGATCTGATATTTTTGCACTCTTAGGTTAACATTTGATATTTTTTCAAAGTGAGGGCGAAGTTGATTGGAAAAAGTTTGCACTTACTTTAATGAAATATCGAATGTTCACCCAAAAGTGTGAAAATATAAAAACTTCTAATAACAGATTCTCACTCATTAATAATTTTACAAGCTATTTCTATGTATGGTTTTTTGGGGGATGGTGCACTTCTCTGTTAAAGCAACTACGCATCGCAAACGCAAAACAATTCACGAAACAACCTGAGCACTGAGAAAATTACGCGTGAAATAGAAGGCTCGATCACTTCCAGAATTCAAAAATCCAAGACAAACGCCCTCGGAAGCAAAACACTTTACCCAGCACACCAACGTTAGAAATATGTATTTTACATTACTTTACAAACCTCACGCAAGTCAATTATTTACAGCCGTCAACGTCTCCATTTACAAGAATCAAAACCGATGCGGATATGGTCATTAATCACCTTAAAATTTCAAGTTTCACGCCTGTAAATGTTAACTGTGCAAATGAAACAGATTTCTGCACACACTTCACACATTTCGAATGCGTATGTGCAGCCATGCGAAACTGCATCACTCCCGAATTATTCATTTTCAGTCATTTATCACACTAAAGTTTATCACAAAAAAAAAGTGCAACTTACCTATAAAAGATTGCAATAAAGATGAAAATCCCCATTGTTCCAAATGCTTTCCGATGAAATCCATTCCTACGCTCTTATGTATGCACGCACTCACTTTCACTTATAGATGCTGACTAACTCAATGCGCGTTGTCCGTCAACATTCACATTGCGTGACAAAACGTGCTGCCACCACGCAAAATTCCCATTAATATTGTAATATCACCACTTTTTTTATCCAACTTAACGAAGAGTTTATGTCTTCGTTACTATTTAAATGGCCAGGAAATATTGGACTGTTTCCTATACTCCATAGAAACAAATTCAGTTCAAATTTTAAAATGCCTTTCAAGAATGGTTAACTTATTAACAATAATGTAAAGGAAAATATGCAATAGACAAAATAAAAAAAACCACAATAGATGGCTTGTTTTGCTAATTATATGTTAAATGAATGTAAGTATTGCAGATATATATTCACAATATAATCATATAAATTTTCATATTAGATTATACAGGAATAGTTACTATTTATTTTGTACTTGAGAAAATTATTATTGAATCCTGGGCTATGTGCATAGTAATGATACCATATGGCATTTTTACCACATTTTTAGGAGTTAGCAAAACAATTAAAGCACCCAACATTATTAATGTGACGTTTTATACTAAAAAGATATATTACTATTTACCATAGTATACTACTATGTCAATATAGCAAGAAAGGCAGCTCAAATTTTTCTCAGTGAACGTAATTCCGAGTAGCAAACGTTAATAATATACGTATTTTCTCATTGTGATGACGAAAACTTACGTTAGAACAACGAATGAAAGGCGACGAATGAATTTCGTTAATATTACGAATATTATTTTTTTCAGTATATCGGATTTTGGCTTTGCCGTACATCCCGTGGACGTTTTAACGAGCTTCGCCCACTCCTGATGCCTTCTCCAATTGCTGGGAAACCTAAAATATAATAATTTTCACATTTAAATACAACGGTCGTTTTTCGAAGCTATCTTAATTGCCCCCCATTCCCATTCCGGTACTAACATGGTATAAATTTCATAAGATTTGTGTTTATGATTAATTGGTACAAGAGAATAAATAGGAAAATTCGGCACAACGCTTGAATTCGAAAATTGGGGCCACTAACAGAAATTTGAATAATTTTCACAGAAAACGATATTGATCCCGATCAAAAATCACACTACAGAAAAATAAATGAATATTTTTAGTTAGGACTAGTCACTTCTATGCGGACAAAACACGAAATCAAGGACAATTGATCAATTAAACTTCACGTCAACAATGGCGGTAAAAAGTTCAACTCTCATATTTCACCCGATAAATTCACTTTCACCGCACACTTTTGTTTCATTTTTTAAAAACATGAGTTAAATAAACTGTATTAATCAAATTTCACGAAGGATTTTTTCACAACTCGATGGTACACCGCCATAAATGCCGCGAAACACTAGAACATTTGTACAGTAGTCACATTAACTTACCGAAAAAATGAAATTTTGACGTTGTCACTATCCAATTTCTGGATATTACCGCACAGAATGCACTTTAGTGGCATATTCACTTTATATTAATACACTTTGACACTTTTTTATTTTATCTTCAACTTTTTTAGCAATACCCATGCGCTTGCGTTCGCAGTTTCACAATTGCATTTAAGTATGCACTTTGAATTTATTCATTTTTTCTAATTGCACCTAAAAAATCGATTCACTTTAATCACGTATTGCATGTACTATTTTCAGCTATTTCTTCACAGATTTTAAGATAATTATGTACACTAAATCTTCATCACGTTTTATGATCTGCCGCATAATTCATTTTGCTGGATTACTTGTATTTTGGGAGAACTTTCGCGATGTACAATACTTTCTAGAGTAAGTCAGTCTACGGCTGGGCCATGTCATATCTAATTTGGATCTTGCGTTAAAAATTAAATACAACCGGTTTAGTTTACTATCAAGTTTATTCCATGACTTCCTACTTATTACTGCCTATGCTAGATTTATTACATTAAAGTAGTGATGAGTATATTCTAGTACATTAGAAATAGAAGATATATTATACTAATTGTAGTATACTTCAATTAATGTGTATACTGCTAAAATATAAACACATCTTTATCTTCTTCATCACAAGCTGAACATCACTTTATCATGAACTCGTAAAGTAATCTAAAAACATATCTAAATACTACTTACTTGCGCACGCTTAATTCACTTTTCAAACGAATATTTTTCTTTTTTTCAAACTCCAAGGATTAACTTCCAAACACATACGACCATAAGTAATTTAAAAAGCTATCGGAGCCATCCGAAAGAGAGTTACAAGAGGAATTTAACTTGAACATAACTTGCAGATACAAAAAGATATTGAGTTCGCATAAGTAGGAAAAATTAAAATTGACTCTCTCACCTCTAAGCATGGTGGTCGCCATCACCGGTGTGTAGCTAAGAGTGATGGCCTGATGAGAATTAGTACACACTCGAAACCACCTTCTAACATTTTTCAGAAAAATTATTATTATTCAAAATATGCAACTCATTCATGTAGCTGCAAACTATTCCATAAGTAACATATAATAGATTCAACGTCCCTAATAGCAATGCAAAAGTAAAACAAGCGGCTCGTCTCAAGTCTACTTTCAGAGGATGTTTACAGTAAAAACAACAAAAGAAAATTGAAATAGAAGCATTATATGCTCAAACTAACCACATAACTTGCTGAGATAAAAAAATAGTTGCTAAACTGAATCTTTAATCAGGCAAAACATTCTAAATTGAGCATTCTATACTTAACTATATCACAGAAATACCAAACAATAGCTACGATTTCGCTAGAAATACTGTTGAACATGACAAAACAATGGTATGGAATTTTACTTTTAAAAGAGGTGCGCATGTCGATGCACATACAAACAAAAAACAGAAATGCTTGATTTAAGCAGAACCGGCGCGATTGTGACTTAATTTAAGAAATTTTGATCATACTAAATTTGAATGCCCAGTACTTAATTTTTAAGGGTTAAATTTTTCTCTGAGTGAAAAGATTTTTAGGGTTATGTATGATGATTGATGTAAGTGCGTTTTCGTCAATGTGGCTTGGGGCAACTTCCTCAATTTGGGGCTTTGCATAGACTTCCCGATAAATACGAAATCGGCAAATCCTTATACGTGCTTCGCTTGACGACGCTTTGAAGTGTTTATTGCCTGGCTGCACGTTGCGTTAGTGCTGGTTCGTTGTATATGCATTGAAGTTACATCTAACTGGCAACGATTGTATTGGGGCATACAGCCGACAATGGGAAATCCCACTGCAGCAATGCGTTTTGGCGTGAATATTATTGGCAGCGGTAGTTATGATTTTCGTGTTTCAATTTGAGTTGGCACGTTTCACGGGATTTCGAACAGTACTCGTAATTAACTTGTTTTAACTAATCTTCATGGTTAAAAACGTTTCCCTTGGGTAAAATATTTCTTTATTATTCCAGATACTACCAGTAGTATTTCGGAAGCAACACGCTTCCTTCTTCAGTGGAACATTTACTAACTTACAAACAATTTCTACAGCTCTATTTATTTAGAAAGCTTTAATTAAATTTTATTACAAGACTTTAATTACATTTTAATAAATTCAAAAATTTTGAGTCGTCTTTACCTAAATCTAAATTAAGCCCAAGGTCTTTAGGTATCTTTTGAATATTATAGTTTCATAAAAATCCAAATGGCTTGGTTTTTTAATTCTTTTTTTCAGTTATTTTATGACTGGTTTCTATTACATGGTCTGCTACTGCAAATTTGATGCAACGATTTACCTGCTCCTCTTAGGAGCTCCTTTATCTTGACTCCTATTGGCCGCTTAATTTGTCCTATGTAAATTTTAAACATTCTGGACATGTAATTTTGTCTACACCGCTTAATTCATCTTGTTCAATTGGGTTTTTCGGCCTCCCTTGTATCGCTCCAATTGTTGCGTGTTTACTTCGGCCTACCAAATTTATTTCATGCTTCTTCATCATCTTTCTTAATTCATTGGATCTTGCTGATGTAGGGATGCTAATGGTTCTCATCGTTTTTCGCTCGACTCTTTTGCTGCTGGTACGATAACGTTGTCTATTGGTTTCCGCGTATTCTGTTTGCCTTTTTATTTAGTATGGCTTCTACTACTTCTTTACTATATCCATTTATTTCCGCAACTTCAAAGATTCTATTTTACTTTTAATTGTACTTATTTTTATTTATTGGATACGTCTTCATACCCGGAGAGAAAAAATGTAGTGAACGGTATGAAAATTGTAATGAATTGCATTGCAATTACAATAATATTTGACCCCATTGCAGTTGTTGTAATAAGTATTAGCACAGAAGTTAAATCGGTCATTGAAGTGTTGTAATTTTTATTATTCGTTAATGAATCTTCACATCCCATAATATGATAATGCTTACAACCACTGTAGTGAAATTCACCTTCCTATGCCGGGAAGTTCATCATTTCGTGTTGTTATTTAGTATTACAATAACGATGATTTTCACATAGGAGAGCAATATTATTCACAACAAATGCAATGAATTATACGACGCACTAATGTGAATTTATTGCATTTCCATGAAAGACCAAATGTGCCATGGAAGAATGATAGTAGTAAAAGTTTGCGAAACATTGCTTTAAAAGAATTTATTTTCGTCTTCATGTTAGCTTTACATTTCATATTTCTTTGAAACGTATATAATATTCTTTATTCAATGAATGTGGAAAGGCAGGAAAGTAGTCAAATTCGCTTATATTATTAAAACTTAAACAATTAGTAGTAGTTTCCTTAATTTTATAAGAATTCAAATGGTTATCGAAAAGTATCGCACACTTTTCAGCAATTATTATCGCCTAATCTAGGTACACAACAAATTCAATAATTTTGTAAATAATATTATCTCTTTTTGATTTCATAAGAAAATAATTACTTTTGTAAACAGTACCTTTGTATTCTATTTCAGTAGCTAATATTGCATTTTGGAAATTTATATTAAAATCTTGCAACTTATCAGAATAGTTAATTTTGTTAGAAGACTTTGATTTTTTCTTTACAAAGAGTAAAATATCTTTAGTATCACCTTGCGAAAATAAGTAAGCTAATTTTAAAGAAATTTTTATTGCAAGAGAATAGCAAGAATTGATTCGAGAGGAATTGTTTGTAAAATATTGCTTTAATTCTTTGTGTTTGCTTTCATTCCTCATACTCGACATCAATTTCAACGGGCCAGATTTTTTTATAACTGTAGAATAATGAGTAAGAAAATGAGCCGTTGGCTACAAAGGAAGCTTAAATAATGAACAAAACTTTTCATTATGATATTTAATAGTTGCATCAAGGTGTATCAAGTCACATGAAGAAAATCTTGATTTCATAGTTATTTCAATTAAGTTCTGCAAATTCAGAAAGAAAAGCCATACTTCATCGGTTGGTGGAACAAAGTCACCCACCATGAGCCCGAAAAAGTGAACAAAGCACATTAATTCGCTAGCTGACATTTTTAAACTATTATGAATCGCTTCTACTTTGATAGGAGGTGAAATACATCCAGAATCTATAGATCTATAATCAAATAGCTGTTTTCTATCATTAAGGTCTGCCAAAGTAAAATACTTTTTGTCGATTATGAAGTTTGAAATTATAAAATACATATTATTCTTAACGAGCCCTTCAAATAAATCATGCATTATATCAACACTGTAATTGCTTGCAGCGTGGAAGGATGGTAAATTGTTAAATACGCAGGGCATAGACGCTCCGGTACTTTGGAAGTTATTCGTTAATAGGTCTTCAGTATAGTTTTCTATGTTACACAGCTTTTCGTTCATCTCAGTTGATAAATATTGAGTTTCTGATTTTGAACATTTACATATGCGGCAGTAGTATACTGCAGAAAATGAGCGAAAAAATCCGAAAATTGAGTTGATGCCCAAGTTATCACCAATAATAAGGCCGAGTATAAAATAAATTTTAGTATCAGATCCATTAACAGAAAATGTCAATCCATTTACTTCTAAGTCTAACAAAATATTTAGAAGGCTTTGGAGAATATCCTCATATTCATACTTTTTCATATACTTTGCATTCATTAACATTACAGGTAAAATGCTCTGTAGTAAGGAAAATTTATGACGTGGAATTGTAGGAAAGTTCAAGTAAAACGCGGGAATTGAATTGGCAGATGAGTGGGAACCCAATATGTTTCCAGGATCAAAGTCGTCATAATATAAAAAATATGGGATAGCAATCTTATTTTCTCTTGATAAGCGAAAGTGTATATCTTTCCAAATTGCTCCAGAAGCAAAGTTATCAATATCTTTTTCATTTATTGCACAATTTTGAGTAATTTGAACGGTTTCCTGAAGTAAATTTTGCCGATTAAAAAAGTTCGTTATTATGAGAGGTATTGACAAAAGAGTTGCCTTGACATTCGAATAATTCAATGAAGGAATGCCGTTTTTCATTGTGGCTTGCATTTCCGTAGAGATTGTAATGTTTTGGGGCATTTTCATAAGATTTTTAGTTTCTAATAGTTTAATCAATTTGTATTCAGTGTTCATGTTGTCTAGATTTACTTTTAGAAAAGCTGTGAATATTTCTAAAGCATTTGAAGCGGTCGAATGTTTAGCTAATTCTATGATCGGATCGAATGGATACATTTTGATACCATGCAATATCCGAAATGCTACTTTTCTATTTAAATTATTCGTATCTATCAATTTTAATACAAAACTCAAGAAAAAAGAATTCAAGTCATTTGAGTAATTTTCTTTTGAAGTACAAACTGGAATTTTAATGGGAGCAGAAATATCATTTACTGTCATTTGCATCGAATTATTATCAGCATTTCTTGGCATTATCTCTATTCTTACCGCTTTATCAAAATTTTGGTCAGAAGTTTTTGAGATGTTCTTCTTTTTTTTGTGGAGATTCGTATGTACCTGGTTTATTTCCTTTTAAATGAACATTGACAATATGACGTTTCAATTTATTGAAGCAAGAAAACTTTTGGGGACAGTTGCCTTGCGTGCAGTCATAATTTAAAATTTAATCGTGTTTGTGAAAATTTTTAAAGTGACTGGTATAGCTTCGTAGGAAACAGAATTTTTCATTGCAAATAAAACAAGTAAGCGTCAACATAGCGAATCTTTCAAAACTTGAATGAATTCAACAAACCATTAACGTTTGATGAAGTGTTTTCTAGTTTGATCCCATAAAAATATTCTTGGATAAAGTACCAAACATTAATGCTTTGTTGAGGATATTCGATGTTTAGCATATAAAATAATTTGAACAAATTATCCAAGGATGATAAAAATGACTCTTCTTTATGGACTATATTGTCAACTACAATATAAAATTGTGATTCACAAGTAACTATACGTGGTTGCAGCCGCACACCTAAAGTGTGATACTTATCACCTAACTTCCTATAAGCCACTAAAATATCAGCTTGATTGTTGACATTGACAATACAACTATCAATCGAATCTTTCACTGAAGTGTGCCAATACCTATCCTTTGCCTCATTGGTGTCCTTCAGCTTGATTTTTTTAGCTGATGGTAGTAAGTAATGCAGGATCTCGAATGTTAAGCAATCGTTTGGATCTAAACAAAACCACGTCACTTTTTTTCAACGCACATGAAACTATTTATTGTACCTTTATTAATGTCATCGGTTTTAACTTTTTCTAAGATTTCTCTGACTCTTGAATGCTGTTCGTTTGCAGCAATACTATATATTTTAGTACAGAACGCTATCCATTTTGTCCGGAGTGATAGTGAGCAAGTCTCTCCAAACAAGCTTACAAAATCGAATTCGATCTAAAAACGAAACAATGAGAATTTAAATGAAGAAGAAATATTAACATAAGCAAAAGTATATACTCTCCAAAGCATACGCATATACTATTTGATTTTCAAATAAAATATATAAAAAAAGGATTTTTTATTTATATTCATACCAAACGCAAGGCTCTAGATTGTGTCAAGAGGGGCCATTCTTTGAATATGTCTATCATTGGTTTTAATAGAATATCTGATCGCCTTCCTGCATAAGAATCAATCCACTTTATCTCAACTACCTCCCATGGTTCTATGTTAAACCGTAGCCAGTTTTTCAAATTCAGATCTGAAAAGATTTTACTTTGAATTGGTTTATCAAAAAGGTATTTCAAAAACTAACAGTCAATTTATTGAGAAGTTTCTGTTGGTAGTTTCACTTCTGAAATCTTCTTTTCAGGCTTTTTGAATACTCTCTTCAGAATTCCTTGCTTTCGGAGATATTTCATTCTGTTGTTGTAACTACTGTATAAAGGCCCTCGAGCTCTTCCCGCCGATCCAGCTTTTATAAAATAACTTTCCTTTTGAGTTTTGAAAATAATATAAATTTGCAACGTGGGCAGCTATATTTGACAGTCCTTTGATTCCAGTGGGAAAAGATGTTGAATTTTGGCAGCTAAAACTTCACATAGCTCAGTCCCTAAAGAAATATTTTTATCTATGCAGAAGTCAACTAATATAGATACTAGGGTTTTCCTCTGCGAAGAAGAAAATGGCTTGTTTTCATTAGCTTCTAAAAGCAGCAGTTTTCCTTTACTATTCGTAAACAATACTTGCTGAACATCCTAATGCAACAAAATTAAATCAAAAACTAACTTGCTATTAACATTTAACTTACCAAATTGTCGATTTTTCGAACATTTGGACAGGAGCTACTTGGAGATCCAAGAGAGGATGATAAAAATGATTCATTTTCAACCCATTTGCAAACTTCACTTTGAAAACTTGAGTTCAAGCTCAGAGTATCCGCAATAGAAGCCGAAAAATATCCCTATATTTCAGGCTAAGTTTAGTAACAGTTTGAAAGAAGAAAAATCTCACCTCTGATATCCTCCACTGTTGTAATTTTGCTTTAAATTTTATTCGTAAATGAAGTAGATCCTTTGGAATCAACACATCAATATCAGAATTTGTTATGTCTATCAGACATTGTCGATCAATTTTATATTCTACAGTTAAAAAGTTAGAACACAACTTGAAAAATTGCTAAGGTATATGGTATGGAATATACTTTGCAGTTCGAATAAGCCCCATTCACCAAGCAATTTATCTGTATCCGAAATATCACTTTCCGATTGTAGAACATAAATTACACTTGACACTGTTTCAGGACTAACCAAAGATTCTTGCACTTGCTCCATTTCTTGGGCCTTGACTTATTATCAAATGCGTGTACGTAAATTAGTGAATTTAAAAGGGCTAAATATACACCTATACTTACATTTCAATGGGTCCTTGCAAGACAATTAGGTAACGCGTTCTATTGTTTATCAACACCGGTGTCACTATCAACTACTAATGCACGAACTACGAACTACACAGCATAAACCGATCCGTTCAAGAAAGAAGCGTCACTGCGTAGGAACATTTTACAGCAAATGAAATGAATTTCATTACTGCATAGGAACATTTGACTACATATGAAATGAATTTCACCATTGCTTAGAAACATTTGACTGCACATGAAATGAATTTCACAACCGTCAAGTGAATTTTTTGTTTTCATTGGATTGAGTTGTAAGAATTACTACAAATATTAGATTTTAAAACAAACTGCGTGCAATGATTTCAATCACTACAGTACAATGAATTAAGGATTTTACAATCGCAATTATAATGATTACATCTCTGATAAGTTTTATTACGAAATTGGGAATTGGTGGTAAATTTCACTGAAATGTAGGAAATATAACGTGTAATGAATATTATTGCTTCATTTTGTAAAAATCATTACACATTTTTCTCTCCGTGTACGGTGCACCATACACTTAAATGCAGCTATTTTTTGATTTTCTGTATGATTTCATGTCGCTGGTAAAGTTCTTTTTGATGCCACAAGTTTGTGATGTATTCCAAATTGAAGCCCGCTTCCAACTCTTACTATCTCAAGATCCAAGAATACTATTTTATTATCTCTTTCTTTTTTAGAGTAAAATTTATGTTACTGGTTATGTTATTGATTTCAGTTAAAAGTTCATCTTTGTTAGTTTTATTTATTACAGCAATACCATTATCCACGTATCCATACCATCCCCGTGGCATAATTCCTTTTTCCTCCATTTCTTCATCAAAAGCAGCCATGAAGATTTCACTTAATGTTGGGGATAGTGGGTTTCCCCTTACCAACCCTTTTGTTGTCTTGTACCATTTCCCTCGAAATGAGAAAAGCTTTCATTCATACACGTTCTCGTCAGAAGAACTATGCCAAAACTTAAAACTGTTATATTACCTAAAGGATGAGAAGCGAATCGTATCATTCGATCAGTCTGCCGAGCAGCAGTATTACGCTGTTGCTCATTACTTCGAACCGAAGGATTCATACGATATCGCCGAGAAAATGTGTCTTTGGCTTTCTCCTAAACCCTATATAATACCTTCTTGCGGACAGTTTGCCGATCAAGAGTGTTCCGCTGTTGCTCGTTACATCGAATCAAAGGATTCATGCGAATCAATCGCCGGGAAGATGTATCTTTGGCTTGCTCCATAACCCTATTTGAAACCTTCTCACGGGCGATTTGCCGAGAAGAAGTGTTACACTGTTGCTCATTAAATCGAATCAAAGGATGCATACGACTCAATCAGCGAGAAGATGTGATGTGTATGGGGAATTCATTCATTATTAGGAAACAGATGAATGTTTTAAAATAAATAGCAATTCAATATCAAATAATAGTTTATTATTAACAAATAAACAGTCAATAAGTTCAACAAAAAGTACGATTTCTTCGAAAAATAATCAAAAATTAAATTCAGTCAAAAATCCATCTCACCCAACCCCTAAAGGTAAGATGGCATATAGCTAACAATACTATCAAAAACTACTTAGAGGGGGGAAAAATAAGTAAATCGTGTTATTTACGATAGTTACAAGCGGGTTTGCTTGCAAATATCACAAATAACATGTTTAGCCGTTTTTGGTAGTGCTATGCATTCGGCGTGGCACCACTTAAGGCAAACTTGGCATTGTAGCCACCACTCCCTCGAGCGTGCATGACTCCAAGGCCCCATGCAGTAAATGCAACATAGGTCTTCATCTTCCAAAATAACAGGTTCTTCCTCGTCACTAGAATCTGCCAATATGACTCTTTTTTTAACTTTCCGAGCGGATTTCCTCAAATTGGTTGCTTATTTTTCAGCAACAATAGCTTTCAATAGTGCTTTATCTGGAGATGCATTCAACATTCCAAATTTACCCTTTTTACGGATTATTCGCTTTGTGTGCGAAGATTTTGGCAGCGGTGAAATATCTGCTATGGTTGGACTTAGCTGGGTTTGGTCATTGATCTGAGAGATCACAGGCACTGAAGGTCCTGCCTCCAAAATATCAGTTGACTGAAAAGATACAGATTCTGAAAGCGCCAGTTCAGCTTGCTCGTTTGACTGAGAGCTTAGATCTTGGTCGTTTGATGTGAAGTTCTGCGCATCACTATTATCATCCGGTGTTATAGTGACAGAGTTCACAGATTCTGTATGTTCGGACTCAGCTTGATAGTTTGATTGAGATTTCTGTACATCACAACGGTCATCTGGTACTACAGGGACAGATGGATCTGCAAGGTCATTGTCCGTAACATCTGCAGGGGCATTGTCCGTAACATCTGCAGGGGCATACATCCACTCAGGGAAAATACTTTCATTTAACGGAAAAATACCACTCGCAGCAAATACATTTTGACCATTGCTTACTGTGGCCGCTCGAAGATAAGCCAGCTTGAATAGCCCAGCCACTTGTAGCTGTGTGACAGTTCTTCCTGGATGATTCCTTAACCACTTATGCACTTCTTGATTACAAAATTTGTTAAGTGGGCCAAAGAAACTTACATCTAGTGACTGCATTTTATGCGTGCCGTGAGTGGTGGTGGAAAGCAAAACAGGATGATGTTATTTTCTTTGGCATAAGTGAATACATCCAAATTTTTATGACTGGAGTGTCCATCAAGAAGCAACAGAACCTTAGATTCTTTTGACAGATTAGCGTATTTAACAAAATGCTGCATCCACTTAAGAAACACTTCTCCGTTCATCCATCCTTTTTCTTGTGCAAAACCAACAGCGCCAGTTGGAGCATGACCCATTAATTCTGCTTTCATATTTTTCCTTGGAAATATGAAGGCAGGAGGTATGAAACTTCCAAGAGCATTAACGCAGCGAACTGTTGTAAAGTGTTGTTCTCTTTCAGCACTCGTTAGAACACCTACTTGTTTTCTGCCTTTTGTTGTAAAAACCTTTGGGTTTTGTGATGGTACTGTGCTGAATCCGGATTCGTCAACATTCCAAATTTGACGGGGTTCGATGTTATATTCCTTGGTGACATCAACTAACAACTTAAAAAAGTTTCCACTTGGACTTTGTTGAAGCCCCGCGCTCTGGCTGCCGATGTAGCTTCATGTATTCGAAGTGATATAGAGGGATTCCGTTTCCTAAAACCTCTCAACCAGTTTAGACCTGCCATTTCATTCTCCTGAGAAAATCTATGAGGAATTTTTTTAAGCAACCGCTATTTGATATGACAGCCTTCTCAAATCGGTTGTAGACATTCCAAAAAATCGCACCTCCAGTTCTTGCAAATGTTGGATTATTTTTTGCTCAAGACCTTTTGTGAATGTTGCTTTGTGACCACCTAAATATCCTTTTGAGGAATTTCCCGTCTCTGCTCGACGTCGGAGTGTAGTAGCTGGAACATTTTATCACGATCCGCTGCAATGGCATCTCTCATATTCGTTTCGTCCCAAGCCTGCCTTCCAGATATTCTGATATATGGTGCCATTCTAAAATAAAAAAGGCACATTTTGGATTACTATCGTCGTTGATATAAGAAACAAAATAGTATTAGTAACTTCATAATTTATAAAACAATTATTAAAAGTGTTGTTAACATTGGCCATGGGTGAGATGGCATACCCCTGTGCCATCTTATCCGGTGGTTACAGAATCGACAAAAAACATCGTACTTCTATTATATTGATGTAAGATTTGAAATATAGAATTAGGAATTTTATGGGGGAAAACCTAAGACAGCGTTTTCACGCCGATAATAATGGCTTCGCCCTAGAGCTGAGCCGTAATTAACAATAAGAGACTATATTGTTATGTTAGGTACTTACGGTGCTCTGTTAATATAGTGCACTCGCAAGCAACTGTATTCAAATACTGTCCTCTAAGTACTGTGTCCTTACAATAAATTCTTAACGCTATTTATACTACTTCTTATGTTCTAAATCCTATTGTGGTAACACACGAAGTTGACCCTTTTCCCATGTTCTAAATGATTTAACAAAACAATAGGTTACTCAAAACGTAACGCTATTCTCAATTATTAAGTTGCATATTTCTAATTGACACATTCTATTCAACACATTTGGCCACATTTATGTGCATATAACTTACCGGATATCGTCTCGTGAAACACTCACAATTTCGATTACTTTTGAACGAACTACAAATTTCCGCGAGGCCAATTTTATGATAACAGCTGTGGTGTTCGCTTTAATCACTCTGATGCACTGGCAACGAACTTGCTAGAACATGTATGCGTCTGGCACCTCCTCACTCTAGTGACTGCTCCACTGGACTGCAAATAGCGAACATATGACGACTGTGTCATCTCAACCACTATGCCATCTCAGACCACATTCCTCGCATTCTCTCATTATTTCGCTCTTTTTCCCTTTGCAAAACCAATTTCTGCGATCGTGATCGCCTTTTGTGTTTAAAATTTTTAGATTTCGTTCTTATTATACCAACTCTAGGATGTAAGACAGCAAGATTATCATTTAGAGACTTTTCTGTTTTTTGTTCAATAATGACTTCTTGAGAGTATTTCAGTCGTCTCTCCCTTTTCTTCTGAGCTTCTCGTTGCACGTAACGAGATCTAGGGGCAAATATATTTTTAAGTGGGTTATCTCTAGGATGACGGTATATTGAGAGAAATGATAAAAACTCGCTGCATTGAAGGACTCGAACAAATGAGGACACATTTCTTCATGCAAGAAACTTTCAAAGGCAGGATTTTTCCTTAAAGCTAAACTTGTAGCAAAGGCAATCGCAAAAACTCATCATATAAATTTGGTTGCTTTTGAACATACAGCCTTGTTCAAAAGTATTGAGCACCCCTTACAAATTATAATACATGAATTTTTAAAAGGGAAATGGAAAGAGAAATCACTTATATAAATATAAATTTTAAATTAAATTAATCAATACTTAGTAGGACTACCCTTTGATTTGATCACTGCAGCCACCCTTTTCGACATAGAGCGAACTAATTTCTCACACTTGTCTACTGATATTTGATACCATTCTTGTTGGATAAGCCGTTTCGGGTCTTCTTTGTTGGTAACTGAAGTTTTGCGTATCTTCCGCTTCAATATACCGCATAGATGCTCTATGGGGCTGAGGTCTAGGAATTGTGCCGGCCACTCCAAAACTTCGATAGAATTCTCTTGGAACCATTTGATTGTGCGCGCTGATTTGTGGCAAAGTGCGTTATTATGTTGAAATTGTACTCCATCTAAGTCTGTGTCGTCAAAAGCTTTCGTAAAAGATGGCATTAGTGCTTTTTCCAGCATATTTATGTACTTGGTTGGGTCCATGTGACCTTCACACATACATTTCTCCCATGCCAGACACGGCCATGCAGCCCCAAATCATAACGGTGCCTCCTCCGTGTTTGACAGTAAGCACGACACATTCTGGATGACACACCAAGAGTCCCAAACACCTGTGAAAAGGAAATATAAAGTGAGATCTTCAATTGAGATTTTCCACTCAATTGATATTGATTGCATAAAAAATAAAAGTCACTTCTATAAACTGAGTCGCATCATAATCTTGATATTTTTTCGCCCACTCATAGCGAGCTTTCCTATTTTTTTCAGACAGCAAAGGCTTCTTCCTAGCCCTGCAACCTTTTAAACCAGCTTCTAAAAGCCTTCTTACGGTTGGCGCAGAGATTGGTTTATTGATTTCCTCGGAAAAATTTGCAGCCAGTGCGGATGATGTGTGCTTGCGATTTCTGACCGGTTCAAGCACCAACTTTCGGTCCTCACGTTCTGTAGTGATGCGTTTACGGCCAGTTTTTGGCCTATTCAGATGTGATTTTGTTTCGTGTAGCCGCTTAATAGTGTTCTGCACTGCCCGTCGTGATTATTTCACAAGTTTAGAAATTTGAACTTGTGCGCTGCTGAAGGCTTAGCCTCTAATTTTGGGCATTTCAGTAAATAATCACTGAGTACACAAACTGCTACCACTTTAACTATGGTTGAAGAATACCCACGTGTCCGCAACGAGGTTTAAATGTACACTGACACGTCTGCAGTATTATCAAGTTTCTTTACATTTGTCACCTCCGGTTGTTTATGACAAAGATAAGGTAAAAAATATACTTTTATCCCCTTTCGTGGTACCGACTAACTGACAAGAAACAATAGACACATATGCAATTGTTATTTTAGACGAAATTGCACTCTGGGTGGGGGTGCTCAATACTTTTGACCAAGGTTGTGTACAAATTGGGTACGAAATTGGAAAGGAAAAAGACGAGAAATTTTTTGCCTTTCCAACAAGTCCTTGAATTGTCAGCTGTCATACATGCGCAAAACTTCATTATAGTAAATGCATGTCCAATGACCAGAGGTCGGGAGTCAAACGACTGCTAAATTAGCATTGAATGCTTGGATAGCATCATCTTCCAAGCATTCTGGCCGCAAAATTGATGCAGAACTGATACTATTAACAGCAAAACTTGTATCCATCTCAAAAATAAGTATTTTAAAGCAAGAGGAATTGTTGTAGCTCAATATTTGTAAAACTAGTGTATTACACGTTGAGAATTGAGTGTCGGCTACATTTTAAGTAATTTTAAACACAAGCATACAATTAATTTGCTAAATATTGTTAGTTTGAATATTTAACATAATTTTTGCCAAAACTCACCCTGTTAAATAGTTTGAAGAGCCAAAACCACAAATCAAAACACCAAAACTTCAAAATTTAAATTAGCGTTGCTGAATGCAAAAACTCAATCGCAGGACACGCTCAAATACCATCAGGTTTTATTTTTAATTTTAAAGCACACACTTTATGGGAAAAATTATTGTTAGGAGCACCATTTGTTACAATATATATTAAAATTTACAACACAAAAGTTGTACAGGAGACTTACAATAAAAAATTAAGAGAAGAGAGAAAATATCTACATAGAGAACAACACTTTTGCATAAAAAGCCGCACCAAAACAAAAGAGTAAGTTTGAGAAGTCTGAAAATTGTGGGAAGTAAAACTTGCCCTTTCACAAAAATGTTATCACTAATCGAACCTCCACTATTCACTTTACTAAATCAAATCGGTAAATTGTCCTATAATGAAATCGCCTAGTTGAAGACATTTATTTTTTCTTGATTCGCCCTAATTGTTCTAAAAGAACAAAATGTTGGTGGTACTTAGAATCAGGTCCTAAAGTTTTATATTATAATTTTTACAGAAACTGTTTGGTGCTAAGCTAATTAACTAAAATTGCTCTACACTTGCGTAAAAATTCATGAATGGGCTACACATATATTTTTTGAGTTTACCCTATTTTGGTTGAAAAAAGGCACACACATTAGGTACACGGGACGATTATTTTGCAAGAAAATTAGAGAAAAAGATAGTTTTATTATTTTCATGATCACTGAGCCGTGTTTTCCAAGTGCATTTGCTTATGTTGCATCTCAAGCAAATGTTATTAAATATCTACAAGTCTTAAGGAAAATCCAACCCATTGATAAAACTTTCATAATGATAGCGAGTGAATGTTTCAGGCTATGGAACTGTAAACAGATACTATTTTCTAATAATTGTCTGAATTACCACAGGCTAAATGAGGTAGTTTAGATTTGAAAATCATGGAAAAAACATTGATAAAAATTTGGAGTTCTTAATTAATTAAATGCATATTTCATCACGCGTATGAAATTCCCACGTGTATGTCTCATTTCCTAGCAAATTAAGTGGTGGACACAAAATTAAGTATTGGACACTTGCAAAGCTTAGCAAGTTACCTCATTTGGCATCCTATTCAACTAGCTCCAGCTCTTGAAAACCTCCCAACATTTCATTAAATTTCATAAAATCACCAATCATATCTTTTCAAAATGTTTGATCTATTTAACTACTACCAACTTCGACAAAATTTGCCCTCACGTGAAGGCGTGAAAACAAATAGGGTTATATTTTCAAAGGATTTCTTAAGGTTTTTTTGCATACTCAGGCTATTTGACGTACTGAATCGGCTCTTCACATGCAAAATCTACTCTTCCATTAAAATTTAATGAGTTTTTCACCCTTATAGACCGCAAAAAATCAAGTGTAAAAAATAAAATAATTACACTTCAGATGTTATAAATGTATTTTATTTTAATTTTAAACTGCACGAATGCATTTCGGTCGGTATTGCCGATCATCTTCAGCGCTAATCGCGAAACTACTATTGAAAAAATTACAACAAAAACAAAGACATTAGCTAATAACAGTTAATTTTAACATACACTGAGAGAAAAAACCATGTAAAATCAAATAAAACAACTTGAAATTGAATGTTTTTCTTTATATTTGGATTCAAAGGCGAACATTTTCAAATCAAATGCATACAACTTCAATGAAAACTTTGATATGTAGCCAATGTTAAATTAAATGATACTCGCTATTGGACCAAAATGAATTTCGTGAAGTGTTACCTATTCCAATTAATTCACTTTAAATTGAAAGATACTAGCATTAAAATCAAATGCTGCTTCTCAAGTTTGATTTGAATAGCGATCCACATCAAGTCAGGCTTACTCACCTTTAAATTTCATGCATTTTCAGTATTCAATATCAATATTCTCTACATCAATTTAAATTGCTTAAAATTTAGTTATGTGATCAGTGCCCTTATTTTTTACTAAATTATTTCATCCGGCAGAAAACCTAATTTTCTACAGAGACAGAAAAGTACCCATTAGTTTCTTTAAAAAGTAAGAAGAAATCTTCACGCTTTTTTACCAAAAGAACTTCATTTTAAAATCAATAAGATTTCCAAATTAATTTTCAAAACGATAATTTTATTGTTTTAAAAAGATATCCCCTTAATTTCAAAGCGATTCCCGTTTGTTTTTAAAATAAATCTTCTTGAAAACAAGAAGAGATATGTCGAAAAACTGCTCTAAAATTAAAATGAATGAATCAAAAACAGTTTTGGAGATGGAATGAATGTCTTTATTGTGTCCATCTATTTAAATAATTTAACTTTCCCATGGTCTGCTGTGACACGTGAGATGCAAAATTTCCAAAGTCGCGGAACTGAATCTCTGAGAATTTTGTGCATGGTGAAGAATGTCTGAAAGTGTGCAACGTGATCACTCACAGCAGTCCGTGGGAGCACATTGAGAGTACGTAAGTTGATACATAATATCTTTGTGGGAAAAGTTATTTTTGCTGAATTTAGTTTTTGTTTTGGAAAAGATATTCTTAACAATTTCAATTATGGTGGAATTGGAATTTGTAGGAATTTGAAGGAGATAATCTTTTATGGAATTCTAACATCCTTCCCCACTTGAAACACACCTGGGCGTGGTTCAACAGTAGTAGAAGATTTTGGCTTGGTCCGTTTTGATGGTCGTAATGTATGGAATTTTGTTCCTGTGGTTTGCTTCCATTGCGGTTCCGGTGTATTGGAATGGCCTAGTTGTCGTGAACGTAACCTGTGCCAAAGTTGCCATAGCGCCACTGCAAGTATGATAGCTGAACACAGATAATTCAAAACATAGTTGTGCGTGTCGTGCATTGAAATTTGTTCTCGGAAGTCGGCTCGTTTGATTTCCACAATCCCGTCTTTGAGTTGTTTCCATAATTGTTGATCGATGTCGATAGTGGATACATTTAATCGATAGTTTGGCTCGATGTCTCGGTTGTCCAGATGTTCGGAAAGGTTTCCCAGAGGGTTAAAAGAAAAATTCATGGTGCTTTCGAACTGAG
The DNA here is from genome assembly GCA_963969285.1 of Odontomyia ornata. Lineage (NCBI taxonomy): Eukaryota > Metazoa > Arthropoda > Insecta > Diptera > Stratiomyidae > Odontomyia > Odontomyia ornata. Next base: position 355,238,462 of record OZ017738.1, on the reverse strand, counting down.
TGTGGCCGGCAATTGTTAAAGTTCGGTGGTTTAAGTTGCATTGTGAACTTAGCTTCAGAATGCCGCTTCCACGAAGATGAAGGATTTCGAAGTCCCTTCCACAGAGCGCGTCGAATGTTGTTTCTTCCTTCAAAACGTAGATCCACTGGTTTGCAGCATTCAGCTTGATCCAAGTATTCGTAGTGGGAGATACGGGCACCGCGCAAGTTGACAAAAAGTTGGCCAGATGAAACAGAAGGGCGACTTCGCATCCATACATGCTGGATTGAGCAGTATAGACAGGATGAAAATGAGCGCAGATTAGTTCGGTCTCTGATAAGTGCAGACATTTTCCACGTTCTTCTACTAAAAATGGGAAGAAATGATCTCGTTTGCAGTTAACCGCTAAGTATTCAGTAGAAGGCTGCAATGAAGCTGAAATATTTTTTACGATTGTAGGAACAGAATACAGTTTAAGAAGCTGATATTCTTCTATTGTAGTGAGCGGTATTTGCATATCGAAGATGATATTTAATGCCGTCGTTCTGGTTCGAACTGTAGCTAGATTATATATCTTATGGAAGGCGTCTGGAAAAATAAGTAGCATTTGATTTTTTGGTAGATTCTCTCGTATTATTTGCAGTTGTTTTCGCAATTGTGTTGGTATTATCAATAATGGATTTATATTTTCCTTGCTAAGTATTGGTAATTACTTGTATGAGCACATCTTGTATACTTTTGAAGTTGAAGAGTAAAATTGTGGTTTGTACTGCTAAGGAGCTGAAGATACTGGAAAGTGTTTCGATTTTGAGCGTTGTGTTTGCCAGGTGCTCGTACTGGTTTTCGATAAATCTAAATTGTTGATTGATGTGTCTATTTTCCTTTTCCAAAATATTCGATGTGCAATCGAGTATCATCGTTTGGTTTTTTTATTAACTTTAGTAGATAGCCTTCATTTTGCTTGATTTTTCTTATGTCGTCCTTATATTGGTTAGCAAAGTCTTCATCTAGTACCCATAATAACAGATGAGCGGCTGAGCCAACGATGTTTAGCAGAGATCTTCGAACTCTTGCTTGGTGTTGTTTTAACAGTTCATTTTTCTGCTGGATCTCGTTGTGGAGTCGAAAAAATTGCGATGTTAGTGCACTACAATATTGGCGAACATGGAATAGTTTATCTTGTGCCGAGCAAATGCCAATCAGCTTAGTTATGTGCCTTGCCAGACCATCGTGCTCCGTCCAATAATTTGTTAAGTCGTACACGGAGAGAAAAGTGCTGTGAAATTTTATAAAAAATGCAGTGAGTCTTATTGGAACTGCAATGATTTTTAACCCTATTGCAACTGTCGTGAAACTTATTACACGCCATGTAAAAAAATCTACTGTATCTGAAATAAAATCTATTAGCATCTTCATGTGAAGAATTATTACACTCACCACTTATAACAATAACATTTACTGTTGCATTGTGTTGAATTTCATTGCAAGTTCAATGAAGTGTAATAAATTTCACCTGCTTAGATGTTGTATATATTTATTAAAAATAGTTGTGAAACATAAATTGATTCCAAATTATATAAAAACGACAAAATTGCATTTTTAACAATTTATTTATAGGTATATGTCGTAACATAATAATTATTCCTGCTTGAATTTGATAAAACGCAATATTACATAGTCTTAAATTTAAGGAAAGTGTCTCCAGAAGCAACTTTATGTGCAGTTGTTGGGTAAAAAGAAAATTCATCAATATTGTTAAAACTAAATTGATGGAGATCATTTTGTAATAATAAAGCATTGAAGTGATCGTTGTGTTCTACCTTGAATTTGTTGGATATTATCATCAAACAATCTTTATAGAATGTAATATCAAGAATTTTATATATAATGTTTTCATTAGCTTCTTTCAGAAGGAAGTAGTTCCGTTTATATGTAGTCCCCTTGTAGTCTAGGCTTTCAATAACGTGCATATTTGATACATTAATTCCAAATCCTTCCAAAGCATTGAAGTAAGTTTTGTTTGTAATATTGATTGAACAAGTTTTGTTTACCTTAATTTCTTTTTCAGTTTCGTTATTATAAAATAAATGTACAAGTTTCAATGATAGCTTAATACCTAATGAATAACATAAGTTTACACGCGAAGCGTTCGATGAAACATACTTTTTTAATTCTTTGTGTTTTCCTTCATTTCGCATACTCCACATCATTTTTAAAGGACCGCACTTCTTAATGACTGTTGGATAATGTGTTAGTAAATGCGCTTTAGGTTTAAGAGGCTGTTTGAAAAGTTGGCAGAAAGTTCGATTATGGAATGATATTTCGTTTTCAAGTTCTTGTAGGTCTAGAGGACTGAAGTTAGATTTTAAGCAAAGATCTAAGAGCTTTTGCAAACGTTTAAAATATACCCATACGTTATTAGCTTAAGGGACAAGATCACCTACCATAAGGCCAAAAAAATGGACAAAGCACCAAGTTTCGCTTGCAGTCATCTTAAGACTTCGCGAATGCAGCGTCTCTAATTTGATAGGAGGTGAAATATTGCGGCAATCAATGGAGCCATAATCAAATAATTTTTTTCTGTCATTGAGTTCTTCCAGGGAAAAACATTTAATTTGTTCTACAAAATAGAGAATTATAAAGCTCATGTCATTTTTTAGAACGCCTTCAAAGAGATCGTGCATAATATCTACGCTAAAATTTTCAGCTGAATGGAAAGATGACAGATTATTAAATATACAAGTAGAAACGACGCCAGTTCGGGAGGGGTTTTTTAATGCTATGTCATTGTTATAATTGATTTTATTTCTCAATTTTTCATCAACTTCTTCAGCCAAAACTCGGGTTTCAGATTTAGAACACCTGCAAATACGACAAAAATAAGAAGATGAAAAAGAACGAGAAAATCCTAAAATTGAGTTAAGCCCCAAGTTATCTCCTGTTATAAGACCTAAAACGAAATAGACTTTTTTTTCAACATTTCCGCATTTGATGACTAAGCCGTTTACTTCTAAATCAAGAAGAATTTCGAAGAGATAATGCAAAACATCTTCCAATTCATATTTCTTCATGCAAGAAGATTTCACTAACATAACAGGAATTATGTTCTGTAATGTAGAAAATTTGTGTTTCGGAATCGTTGGAAAATTTAGGTAAAAAGCAGAAATCGATTGAGCACCTGCATGTGAGCCCAAAGAATTTCCTGGATCAAAATCATCATTATACAAAAAATAAGGTATAGTGGTTTTATTTTCTTTAGAATGTTTGGCACTAAGGTTTTTCCAAATGGATGCTCCGGCAAAATTAGCTATATCTGTTTGCTCCGAATTTGAAAAGAACTGGGTACGTCCATAGTAACCCGGATCCAATTCGAGTTATTCATAAGGAACAAGAATCAAGATCTGCATTCTGTATTAATAATGTTTCGCCCGGATTAATAGCGATAGCGACACCTAGGGAAATTCAAGAAATGGATATATCACTTTTATTAGAATCCCCGCATTGGTATGAAGATGAATGTGACTATGACATTTTGAATTTGTCTAAAGATTCAGACACATTACCAACAAGTAGTTTTCTAGTCATACAAACGTCCACTGATAAACATATATTAAATCAAATCAGCTCAAACGCGCAAAACTATAATCCGTCAGTTACACCTCAATCGGGATTAGGAAGTCAATCGGGTCGTGGAACATCCGTGGTCCTCAAACACAGGGTGGATAATGTCAAACGAATGTGTGCACATCCACTCATGCCAGTTTATATTACGGGCGGTCAAGACGGCTCAGTTCAACTATGGGAATGGGGACATCAGCAAGTTGTTTGCACTCCTCGTCCACCCGGTACTTTTGCAAAGGTGACAAGGTGCCGGTTCTCACAACATGGAAATAAATTTGGCATCGCTGATGGAGATGGAAACTTGAGCTTATGGCAAGCAAGCATAGCGTCACAAAGCAATAGATCATTTTTCACTTATCAATGTCATAACAAAGGAATTGCGGATTTTGTTTTCTTAGGCTCGTGCAGTCTTGTTGCAACAGCGGGGCACAGTTCGGAAAATAAAAATGTAGGCATTTGGGATACATTGCTACCGCAAAAGAAATCTTTAGTAGCATCATTTACTTGCCATGATCAGGGTGCATCTAGTTTAATCTATGCTCCGCAACATCAAGTGTTAATTTCTGCTGGAAAGAAAGGAGATGTTTGTATATTTGACGTTAGGCAACGAACATTATGGCAACGATTACAAGCACACGAAAGCTCTGTGAAATGCTTAGCCATAGATCCGCTCGTCCGAAGACGGGCGTGGGGCGCCACTCGCTTTTCCCTCAAAGCCCCAAATAGCCGCCAAGCGAGAATGCGACTAACCGGATTAAACGTGACGTTATTCGGCCGATACCCTAGCTACTAACCACCCTACGATCTTCACTTCAATACTTCACCTACACCACTTCACTAACCACCCTATAGTCTTCACCTCAATACTTCACCTACACCACTTCACTAACCACCCTATAATCTTCACTCCTTAATCACTCTATCCTTCGCGTGGACCACAATACCACCGCCGAACACTTTGACTCCCGATATCACGGGCTTCATTTAACTCCACGACACTTCCACTTCGGCTTGTCCGTCCAAGCCGCACTCGTTACAACCCGCGATCTGAAACAAAGAACTTACTTCTCTTCTAAAGACAAAAATGTCTTCCTTCAAACATTAATCGATCACAAATAAACTTCAATTATTTACCATTTTACAACACTTGTATTCCAGATCGAAATAATCTATAAACTTAACATATGATACACAATATCATAAAAAAACTTACTTCTCTTCTATACCTACAAAGGGGCCCCTTTCGACGATCGTATTCGCGGATGTTTTCCGTAGCCTTTCCTCCAATGTCGAAGTTTGCTCGTCGCTTTGATATGAACTTTTCTTTAGCGTGGATTTCACTTTGCTGATTCCGCTGTCCTCCACTTGAAGATTCCGCTGCGCTTCGAATTATATCTCGCTGGTTGCTCTCGTTCCGCTGCCGTCGTCGCCCACGATAAAAAAGATCAAAGAGGAGGCGCGTCATTCCTCGCGTGCTTATAAAGCCTCCTCCTAACGGCTATGGTTCCCCGGGCCCATAAGCCCCGCCGGAGCACCCCAGTTTCCCTGGTAAAAAGTGGGTGTAACAGTTTCATCTAACAAATTTGGCATTTCAAAATAATTTTTGATGAAAATTGGTATGGATAAAATAGTCGCTTTTATTTTCGAGTAGTTTAGGATTGGAGTGCCAGCTTCAATAACTGGTTGGATCTCAGAAGAAATGGTAACATTTTTAGGTCGTTTGAAAAGCTTTTGTTCTTCTAAATATTTAATTAATTTATATTCCGTGTCAAATTTGGAAAAGCCCTCTTTGCAGAACTCTTTAATAACTCTGACAGCAACAATAGGCTCAGTTGCTTCTAAAATGCTTGTCATTGGATACAAAATCTTTGTACATATATTTTCGATGATTTCAAAGGTTGTTTTGCGACTCATGAAGTCATTATTAATTAAAGATAATATGAATTTCAAAGCAGCAACTTGAAGAACTTCAGTAGAAGTTTTTGTCGATTGACTTTCATTAAAATATTGTTGGTTATCAAATAATAATTGATTTACCATGTTATTTGGTTGCTCAGTACAGCCTTTTTCGTCAAGCAGAATGGAGTGTTGCGAGATAAGTAAACTTGTGTTACATTTTTTTCTTAAAGGATTTGTTTGAGTTTGATTTTCAATTTTCTTGTTACTGTGAACACATTGTAAATGTCTCTTTAATTTGCCAAAAGTTGAAAATTTTTGAGCGCAATTTTCTTCTTTACAATTATAATCAACCAAAAGATCATATTTATTAAAAATTTTGAAATGACTAAAGTAGCTGTGCAAAAATAAAAATTTGTCTTCGCAAACAAAACAAGTAAACATTATTTTAGTTTCTAAATTCAGTTCTTCAAAAAAAAATGACCATTAGTTTTCATACTTTAATTCATTTATAAGTGCGGTCGCAGATGCGCTAATATTTTCGCATCTGATGTCATAAAAGTATTGCTGGATAAAATTCCACACGTTAACGCTTTGCAGCGGATATTTTATATTTAAAACATAAATGAACTTAAAAATTGAGTCAACAGCTGCCAAAAAATTTTCAACCTTATGCATCAAAGAGTCGAAAACGATATAATACTTTTCTTGACATATGACAATCAACGGTTGAACGGATAGACCTAGACCTTGGAACTTTTCCTGCAAATTCCTATACTTAATAAGAATATCCGCTTGATTTTGAACCTTCAGAAGGCAGCTATCAACTGAGTCCTTGATTGAAGGATGCCAGTACCTTCCTTTCTGGTCCGAACACTTTACTTTAATTTTTTGGAATGACTGAAGCTTATAATGCAATAATTCGAAAATCAGGACGTCTTTATCATCTGTAAAAAAATAAACATATTTAGTGAATTATAACATATAGAAATTTACAATAAGCTACGTACTTTTTGATAAGGCAGTGTCTTCTAACTTTTGTGTAATATCATTAACAGCTGCGTTACAACTTTTGTCTGGACCCAAAAGCTTAACAAAAGCGTCAGAAAAAAATTGCCACTTTTCCTTCAAGGCTAACGACTTTTCTTCGCTATACAATTCAATGAAATCTAGATCAACCTAAAATCAATAAATTATGTAAATGGATATTATAAGTTTGGTTTGATTTGTTACCAGACGTAAAGCGTTAGATTGAGTTAATTGCGGCCATTCCATGAAAACATCAGAGGGAGCCTTTGATAATATGTCCGCCCTTCTTATGAAATACGTGTTCTTCCATTTGCTTTCGAAAATTTCCCAAGGTTGACTGTTATGCTTTAGCCAGTTTTTTTCGATAATATCTAAAAAAAATTATTTATGTATTAAATGCATTAGTTTTAAATAACGACTTACGATCCTTCGATTCCATTGGAGAAAGTGGTGGCGAAGCCAATAATGATGGTGACTCATCACTACTGAGACTGCTTTGTCGTGCATTTAGTTTAAGCAGACCTTTTTTTCTTAAATATTTTGTTTTATTATTATACGAGGTGTAAATAGGCCCTCTTGTTCTACCACCTGTGCCACTTTTAATAAAATAACTTTCCTATTGAAAAAAATGTTATTGATTACCTATAAGATTTTTTTATCAATTTATGTAGATAACCTTTGTTTCGTATGAAAAAGTCTCCGTTATTTTGTTCGCTAAGACTTCGCATTGCTTAGCTCCCAATGTCATCTCATTGTGAATGATATGGTCAATCAGTATATTGATCAATTCTTTCCTCTGGGACGAACTTAAAGGACGACTTTTGGATTTACCCTCAAGAAGTAGCATTTTTCCCCTAGCATACAGCAGCAAAACTGCTTCTATATCCTAAGGAAAGATCTTTGTCAATAAAAATATCAAAAATGGATACGTAGTAAAATGTACCAAATTATCGACTGATTGAGGGACTCGCAAGCATGTATTGCTTGATGATCTCGAAGTTGAGGATGAATACCCATGCACTTCCCCCAGCCAACCATTGATATCCTTGGCAAAACTTGAATGATTGGATAATGTTTCAGCAACAGAAATAGACGCGTAGCCCTGAAAATACTTCATAAAATCAAGTACTTCCGATTTCTATATGAAAATGTTGGAGTTACCTCATTAATGCGCCATTGCGCCAATTTCGCCTTGAATCTAACTCTAGCATTTAAGAGATCGATGGGAATAAGGGCGTCAATATCTGAGCTCGTTATGTTCACTAACGTTTCAACGTTGACTTTGTATTCTGTTATATAATACAGAACATAGGAAGTAAGAACTGTGAAAGAATTTGTGAAGCTACCTTGAAAAAAGGGTTCTATCTCAGGAAGTCCCCATTCACGCAAGAGTTTTAATACTGGACTGTCAGTATATTCTTGCGGTTCTAAAATGAACACCATTTCTTCCATGTTAAGGTTATTTTCGCCACCACTTTCACCAACAATGAAATCCATAGTCACTTTCCCGATTTCAACACTTACACTTTTCTAAATTTATTAATTCTTTTGCGCACTTTTAATCAAGCGTCTGCACTGCACAAGCTTAGCTTCACTATACACTGTCTAAAATCAATATTTAACTACAAATGTCGTGAAATTTCATTGCATTCGAAATCAGAAGTTGTGAATTTTACTACGTAATCAATGAATTTTCACATTTCCAAGCGTAAGCAGCAATTTATGGGAGAAGAGCATGAAATGAATTCTTTCACTTAATTGTAGTAAAAATGATATTACCGAATTCGTAATAAAAAGGCCAACATTTCATTGCAAATACGAAAATATTTATTGACTTTGTAATGGATTTGTAAATCCGGAGTAAATTTGGAGCTGTAGTGAATTTCATTAAATGCTTTAATAAAATTCATTGCTTATATTTTTCTCCGTGTAGTAAGTCACAATTTTCCAAGTGTTACCAGTTAACTTAATTCGGTTAACTTGTTCGAAGTAAATACCAGGGTTGTTTTTGAATGGGGTTATTTCTGCGATTGATTGATGTTGCGTTACTCTTTCGTCCCCAAAAATCAACAGTACCAACAAAATAACGAGGAACATTTGGAGGAGGGAGGTTCTTCTGTAGTAATTGAGGAGTATGGCTCTAAAAGCCAGCGCTGCCACCGACACACAGCACAACTCCACGTCGTGGTTCGTGGCATTTTGTCGTAAATTTCCGAATCATTGCTAAATAGTTGGTGCGGCAATAATTGAAGAGTAGCAGTAATTTTACATTTAGGACTCTGAGTGCATCGCGTGTCTGACTAAGAGTAAATTTGGAGCTGTAGTGAATTTCATTAAATGCTTTAATAAAATTCATTGCTTATATTTTTCTCCGTGTAGTAAGTCACAATTTTCCAAGTGTTATCAGTTAACTTAATTCGGTTAACTTCTTCGAAGTAAATACCAGGGTTGTTTTTGAATGGGGTTATTTCTGCGATTGATTGATGTTGCGTTACTCTTTCGTCCCCAAAAATCAACAGTACCAACAAAATAACGAGGAACATTTGGAGGAGGGAGGTTCTTCTGTAGTAATTGAGGAGCATGGCTCTAAAAGCCAGCGCTGCCACCGACACACAGCACAACTCCACGTCGTGGTTCGTGGCATTTTGTCGTAAATTTCCGAATCATTGCTAAATAGTTGGTGCGGTAATAATTGAAGAGTAGCAGTAATTTTACATTTAGGACTCTGAGTGCATCGCGTGTCTGACTAAATCGCAAGTAGATTAGGAAGCGGAATCTGTATTGGCATCTCGTCTTTTCAGGCGACACGACATAAAGTATAGTGCGGCAATTCTCCACAAGTTTTGCTATCAACTTGTAATTAAATTAATCAATTTAATTAGGAAAGAGAAAGGCAAATTTAATGAGAACAAACCGTAAAAATAATTATATCTATATGAAAAAAAAAAATGAATAGAAACTAATCCGAAATATGAAAGAAAAGAAGAAAAAAAATATGAATTATTTTAGTTTGTTATTTTTTCCCTACTCATTTATTCGAGACGTTTGAATTTATTCACCTTCTTTTTTTTAAATTGCTGTTAATTTTTAACTTTCATATCATAATTTTCATAGAAATACACCTATAAATATAAAAATGTAACTATTGAAAAGAAAACACATGGTATTTTAATTTAATGAAAGTATCTAGAGAGAAATCTGTTATTTTGCGCTCATCCATTCGGATGGGAAATATTTGATCGTTGATTAATTAATTGAGTAATTGAAAGATAGTCATAACAAACAAAAGTCCACTTGTTCGCGAGGCAAATGTATCGTGTAGGTCTTCATATTGTTTTCGTTCGTATAAGAAGGACTGCTGCTCCGTAATCATGACTGCATGCACGGTATCATGTGGGAGAAACAATCACATGAACAGCAAATCACGAAATCTAGTCAAATCGAAAACTTTACATGCCATTTTGACGGTGATCTGTGCATGCAGTAGTGATGCATGCAACGCGACAATGCAGTTCCAAAATCGTTTGAGCCGATCAATTTTCCATTAACCCCAATTTGATAATGTGGACATTAAAAACTACGACATTCATTAAAGTAGTCAATCGTTAAAATTAGTACCGTAATTCAAAATCAAAACTTGGAAAAATGATCATGTAAAAACAACTTTTAATCTCGTACGAAATATATACGAAGACAAGTAAAATGCAATTAAATTACAATCAACTTTAATTAGAAAAATTGCATACATCTGCTCGCATATAGAACAAGTAATAGAGAAACAGGCACTTATCGATATCCGGGTGCTGTGTCTTGATTCTAATAGTCAAAAAATCACAAACGATGAATTCGATTCAGATCAGGCAATCACGATTGGTGTTGATTTAAAATCCAAGCTGATCAACGTCGATGAGAATAACGTAAAGCGAGCAATTTGGGATAGGGAGGCGAGGAACGATTTCGCACTCCAACACCAAGCGATTACCGTGATGCGCGAGGAGCAATACTTGTCTATGATGTGAAGAAACGGAGTACATTTCTAAAATTAGATTCATGGCTGCATGAGTTAGAAATTTATGAAAGGAAAACGGAGAAAACGGTGAAGATAACAGGGCAGATGGGGAGGGAATTTGCGCGCGCGGAAGATCTCAGGGAGTCGAGTTGGAACTGCGAACGCGTGCGGTCGCGAAGAGATGAGATTTTAATAATTATTATAATATTTGCAAAAGGTTTAAACTAATTGAAATTTTGTTCCGTTTGTTCGGCTCTTACAAATTTAAATTGTGGCATGAGATCAAATCGAACTAAGTTAAAGAAAACATTGAAATTTGTGTTGCAGTTCTGATCGCTGTTGGGGTTATTTGATAAGAAAAGTCACACATACCGGGTGAACGAAGACGCTGCCGTTCGTGAGAACACTTGTGTGTTTAACAAAGTTTTGTGCCTCTTCCTCTCGTGCACTCATTGTCGTGGATGGAAGGGGTCCGCTTTTGGGCACAGTTCCACTTGTTCTCGTAACAAGTTACATCTCCCTCGGTGAGGTTATCTACAATTCTTGCGACTTCGGTTGCCTTTTGAGCTATCGACCAATTCGTGAATGCGAAATTTTTTTTGTAGTGGGTCCTCGTGCTGGGGAAACGAACCCGCCCCACGACACCGCAATGCTAGCCTGCCAGCGCATTCACGCGTCTCCAGACGAGGGCATTCTCGGCAGATACCTCCATCTTCTTCTGCCGGGGCAGCAGACCATCGCTGCAGTCCTTTACGGACTTTATGAAACTCCTTATTCACTACACTTCCTCGTTTTGGCGTTGACGCTGAATCTTTGGTTTTTGCTCTCTTTCGGGACATATTTTGGGCGGCTGCTATTAGGTCAGAAGCTACAGGAGCTATTTTTGGACGGTTGGTGTGTGTATTTTTGGCTTCGTCTTCAGTTAGAGGATAGTTGATTTTTGAACTCGAGGCTTTGTCTTGAGTAAGAGGCTCGTAGGTCGTTCCACCTGTACATGGCAAAGGACTGATGGTGGCAATTGCCCGTGAAGTTATGCCTATTGCCGTTTTTATTTCCACCACTCTTACTCTACGGTCTAATCCCTTATAGACTTTTGTTATTCGTCCCATGCGCCAATTCATTGGTGGCAAATTCGCATCTTTGAGAATTACTAATGTCCCGCGTTCTAGATTTTACTTGACCTCTTGCCACTTTGTCCGTGGTTGCAAATCCTGTAAGTATTGTTTTGTCCACCTCTGCCAAAAGTCCACATGCAGTGCTTTCACCAACTTCCATCGAGTTAGAAGAGGAATCGCGCCGGGGTTGATTTCGGGCTCAGGATAACGGTTGTCCAATTAAAAATGGCCTGGGGTTAGCGCTTGAAGATCGTTTGCATCCGCTGACATTTGACAAAGTGGTCGAGAGTTTAGGATGGCTTCTATTTGACGAATGACGGTGTTGAGTTCTTCGTAAGTGAGTGAAGCACTTCCTACCACGCGTTTCAGGTGATATTTTCTGACTTTATTGTAGCCTCCCAAAGTCCGCCAAAATGAGGAGATCTCGGTGGGATGCGCAACCATTCGATTCCTTCACTAGTACACGTTTCTTCAATTGAGTCGAAGTGGTCGTTGAAAAGTGAGTATAGTTCTTGAAGTTCTGAGTTTGCTCCAACGAAGTTTGTTGCATTGTCGCTGAATAGTTTTGAAGGCCGCCCTCGTCTGGCAAGAAAGCGTTTGAGGCATCCTATGAAGGCTGCCGAGGTTAAGTCCGTAGCTAGCTCGATGTGCACTGCCTTTGTGGAGAAGCATACGAACACTGCTACGTATGCTTTGGACGGTCGTTTTCCTCGTATCTTGAAGTGGATGTGTTTGGGCCCGCAAAAATCGACTCCAGTGTGGAGAAACGGCCTGGACAGTTGGACTCTTTCCGCTGGCAAATCTTCCATAAGTTGGGTTAGGAGTTTCGGTTGTAATCGAGCACACAGCATGCATTGCCTGACTATCTTGTTGGCCATCCCCTTTCCGTTGATACACCAGAATGTTTGCCGTGAGATGTATAGCAGAGCCTGTGGTAGCAGACTATTCCTCAGTCCCGTGTTGATCTGAGAAGGGCGCTAGTGAGCGGAAATTGCTGTTATGGGCAACAGAATCATTCTTCGTGAGGTGTTTGATGTCATCTGCGAAGTCGTCTTGCTGCATCACATATATGATTATTTGTAGTGCACGTTTCATTTCGTCTGGGTTTGGTTTACAGCTAGAATTCCTTTTTTCTTTAGGCAGTTTGCAGTTACCAATAAAGCGTAGTATGAAGGCAGTTACTTCTTGCAATCTCTGAAAATTATTCTTATGTCGGATGTTTCGAATGACTGATAGTGGCTGAGTATGAGTACTAATCAACACAATTTTTTGCTTTCGTTATTCAGGAAGTTCGAAAACAATTTCTTCGTTTTTAATAGCTTTGCTTGAAAAATGTTGCAACAGAAAAGTTGGCCCTTTAAACCACAGCGTACTTGAGCATAACTCAGTAGGAAACATGCCTCTGGAGATTATATCTGCTGGGTTTTGTGTAGATTCAACGTGCTGTCATACTCCATCTTCTGTATGGTCTTGTATGTATGCGATTCGGTTGCCAACGAACGTGGTAAATTTTGATGATGGTGATGCGATCCATTGAAGAACCGTTTGAGAATCGCTCCAGTAGAAGGTTTCATCGATAGTAATTTGTAGAAAATTTTCCACTCTTCGCATGAGTTGTGTCAATAATTTTGCAGCGCGAAATTCCAGTCGAGCAACTTCAGTGCGTATATAGATGGATGCTCCATATGCAACTTTGCTGGCGTCTGAAAAACCATGTAGCTGTGTGCTCTGGCGTTTTGCGGAGATCATGGCATAACGAGGTAATTTTAATTGCTTAAGACGGGAAGCTGTGATCTGTAATCTTGCCACCCCTTTTGTAGTTTTCCCGAAAGTGGGGTGTCCCAGTCAATTTTCAATTCCCAAAGTTGCTGCATAAAGACTCGCTAATATCACTACTGGATTCACTAGCCCGAGGGGGTCGAATAGTTGTGACATTTGGGCAAGGACGACTCGTTTCGTAACTGGCTGTTCGTTGTCTTTAATGTTGATGTTAATATAGAATTGGTCAGTAGATGGATTCCATATTAGCTCCAATGCCTTAATAGCACAATTTTCTTCGATGTTGGTTACATCGAATTCAGTAGCTCGATCCTTGAGAGCTATGTGACGCAACAGATTCAAGTTTTTGGAACACCATTTATGTGGGTAGAATCCCCCTCGTCGAAGCAATTGAATAAGCTGTTGTAAACATAGTGCTTCTTCCAAGTCATCGCTGCCAGTTAACAGATCATCGATGTATAGATCTTGGCGTACTGCCTTTGCTGCAAAAGAGAATCCTCTTTCTTCATCATTAGAAAGACGCTGGAGACACTTTAACGTTAAGTATGGAGCACTCCTGGTTCCATATGTAATGGTCTTAAGCCGGTGAGTTGTTGGGCGCTCACCGAGTTTATCTTGCCACAGAATAAGCTGGAAATCTTGATCTTCTTTATGCATCCGAATTTGTCGGACCATTTTTTGGATATCAGCCGTCATTGCGTACTTGAAACTTCGGAATCGGATTAGAATGTTGAATAAATCTTGTTTAAGTGTCGGACTCGTATGCAAGATATCATTGAGTGACAGATTAGTAGATGTTTTTGCTGAACCGTCAAAAACAACGCGTAGTTTTGTTGTCAAGCTGTCGGGTCGTAGTACGCAGTGATGTGGCAAGTAATAGTGTGGTTGCTATGGTTGGATGCTTCGACAACTTCAAGATGTCCCAGTGCTAGATATTCTTTTATGAAGTCAGAGTAAATCGTTCGCAGCTCCGGGTTCTTTTCTAGTTTTCTGAGTAAACTTCTTAGTCGCTGTTCCGCTAATTGCTTTGAAGACCCTAAGAAAGACGATGATTGAGAGAATGGTAACGTCACTATAAATCTACCTTCCTTATCTCTTGTAACCGTGGATTCAAAGAATTCTTCACAATACTTATCGGCGTTTGACATTGTTGGTTCAGCAATTTCGATATCTTCTATTTTCCAGAAGTGCTCGAGCTGTTGTTCAAGGCTTTTTGCTATACCACAATACGTATTCTGTGGAGCTAGCTCGTTAATTTTTCCAATTGCCATCCATCCCAATTGCGTGTTTTGTAAGAAAGGCAAATCAGCTCCCATTGATATCTTTTCAGGCGTTATCAGTGAGCAAAATATCTCTGCTCCAATCAAGACATCTATACCCTTTGGTTGGTTGAACTGCGGATCTGCAAGTGGAAGATTTGACGGAATCGGCTAATTACTCGTTTAATTTTCCGAGTTAGATGATCAGATGTTATATCGTTGATAACGAATGCTTCTATTTGTGTTGCATGATTCGATGTTATAGACTGTACATGTAAGTACACTTGCCTGGATGAATGTTGTGTTGTTTTACCGATTCCGAAGATTTGCTGAGTTTCTCGTTTACCTCTGAAGCCCAATTTGCTGTATAGTTTCTCGATAACGAAGTGGAGCTGGGAACCTGAGTCAAGCAATACTCGAGCTTGCACTGGCTCTCCATAGGCATTATTGATTGTAACGACTGCTGTTCCCAGTAAAACATAAGGTGTGTTTTTGCTGGTTGGTTTCAGCGTTGTTAACGCCTTCCGTGCTAGACTTGCTTTACCAGGATCGCTTATATTGCCTTCAAGAGGGTGTTTTGCCTTGGCTGTCATTCCAGTTTCACTGCTAGTGCCTTCTGGTAATTTCTGCTCGTGATGGAGCAGTGTGTGGTGTCGTTTGCCGCATTTGGTACAACTGCGAGATGTACACGCTTTAATTGTATGTCCAATCCGTAGGCAATTGAAGCATAGTTGCCACTTGCTGACAGCTTTCTTCTTATCAACGATACCCAAGTTTGTAAAGAGGTTACAATGGTGAAGGTGGTGAGATCCGTTGCACATATTACATACGCTGTTGTTAGTAGACGTTAAAGTTGTCTTGGCATTGATCATTTTATTGTGTGTCTTAACTGGTCGCAGGCCAACTGCCTCGAGTGCCTGAAACCGGATTTCCAAAAATTTTAAAAACTGCTCCATTGTCGGTATTTCTCTTGGTGAGCTCAAAGATCGTTCGAATGCAACATGTGTTGCACTGTCGAGCTTTTTCAATGGCAGAAAGATGCGTATTGGATCCCATTCTTCAACATTAACCTTCAATGCTTGAAGGCCTCTGATGCACTCTTGCGTAACATCATGAAGAGCTTTGATACCACTACCAGTTTCGACAGTGTTCGTTGGTTGTGAGATCAACTTGTGAACAATAGAGCTCAACAGCAGACGCTTGTTTTCATAGCGCTCTTACACCAGTTTCCAAGATGAATCGTAATTCTTGGCGCATACCGATAAATGTTTGATGAGTGCTTCTGCTTCTCCCAAAAAATTGGTTTTCAGGTACCACAACTTCTGTGACGGTCCAAGATTGCTTTGGTCAATTAATTGTCTGAAAAGGTCGTGAAATTCTTGCCAATGCAAGTAGTTACCGTCGAACTTCGGTAATTGAATGCGAGGTAGCTTGATGTTGGTTGATGCACCTTCCTGTATAGGTTCTACTGAAGAGCCGCTCTGTAGAATCTCCAATTGAAAAGCTTCTACCTCTTCTTCCATGTGTTTGTATGACGTAATGTCATAGTTGTCTGGAACCTCATCCGCCGCTAAAATGTTGAAGTGTTTCTCCCTGATTGCATCCCAATGTTTGTTGATGGACTTCAACTGTAGCTCCATGAACTGCGCTGGCTGCTTAGAGATTACCCGTTCACTAAGCTGGTTGAGAAGTCGCTGCAATGTCTGCATCAAGATGTGCTGAGTGCTGACCATTGATAACACCTTGCTCGGTACACTCTGCACTTCCTGCCTGGATGATGATTCCATAGCTTCCAGCCTGGATGTTGATTCCGTAGCTTCCTGTCTGCATGGTGATTCCGTTGCACTGAACTCCATCCGAAGGTCTTCGATCAGCTCTAGTAGCCTGAACGTCACCTTCTTGATATGCTCGTAGTACTGGTTGCGAACATAAGGTGAATCCTTAAGATCCTCGATGTCAGCCAAAGCAGCGTTTGCTTCTGATGGAACACTTCCCATAGTTGCATGAGGCGCTTCTTCCTTGATTCCAAATAGTCCTGGGTTTTCCTCAGCTCTCCTAGCTCTTGCTGCTTGCTGATGAGTCCTAACATCTTAGAGTCCTGTCACGGTCGCTAAATGTCGAAAAACTGCTCTAAAATTAAAATGAATGAATCAAAAACAGTTTTGGAGATGGAATGAATGTCTTTGTTGTGTCCATCTATTTAAATACATTAATTGCGCTTAATAGACATAATTTACAATTTAACTTTCCCATGGTCTGCTGTGACACGTGAGATGCAAAATTTCCAAAGTCGCGGAATTGCATCTCTGAGAATTTTGTGCATAGTGAAGAATGTCTGAAAGTGTGCAACGTGATCACTCACAGCAGACCGTGGGAGCACATTGAGAGTACGTAAGTTGATACATAATATCTTTGTGGGAAAAGTTATTTTTGCTGAATTTAGTTTTTGTTTTGGAAAAAATATTCTTAACAATTTCAATTATCGTGGGATTGGAATTTGTAGGAATTTGAAGGAGATAATGTTTTATGGAATTCTAACAAGATACTTAGAAAATTGATCGACAATCCTTTAAATCTTTAGAGTTTTCCTTTTGTTAACTAAAGGAAATCTTTTTAAAGCCAAGAAGATTTCATTTTAAATTGATTCGTAGCCTTTTTGATTCAATCAGATTTTCCTTTGAATTCAATTATGTTCGCAATTAACACGCCAATATCATTTGACACTGAAAAAGAGATTAATATATTGCATTTTAAACTTTAATACGCTGAAAATAGTTTTGCTATTGGTATTCCAATATTACATTAAAACATATGGTTACTTTTTATTCTTTTATTTGCTTTTCAGGTTTTTGTATAAATAAAATTTTTTCCGAAAATAAATGCTTATTTCATAACCTTATAATTATCAAATCAAATTAAAATTAACCACTTGTACCAATTCAATAAACGAAAATTGAAGGGTTGTAAGTCTAAAGGATCTAAGTGCCAATTTTATTATTTAGAGATATAACAAAAAAACATTATAAAGTAAACAACTCAATGAAATATTTATTTATTTTTACTGAATTCAATTGGACACATATCTTATAACTACAGGAAATTGTAAAAAAAGTAAAAAAAATAGGAATCCAAGTAAGTAATCCAAAACAAACAATCATTAATTTAGAATGTCTTAAGTGCCTTATAAAGTAATATTGAAAATGGGCTAAGTGCCTTTGTGAAAGATATTAAAAATGTTCTCAGACTTCGGTTTGATTAATCAGAATGCTTTATTTTTGGTAGGTATGTATGGTAGCATGTCCTTCAAACCTTTAAATTTTTCTTTTGAAATATTATTTCGAGCCTGTAGCGCTGGCAAAGTGTAGTTTTGTAATTGGCTTGGAAACTTGCCTTTTTTGAAAATGTTGACACTGTCCCACGGTATTGAATCATTGTGCGATTCCATTAAGTCAACACGAGGTTACTTATCTTTTTCGATGCGGATCCAAAAAATAGTCGATATTTTTTAACTTAGTTGTATTTAGGAAATCCGTGGAAGCCTTATTCAGGTCTTTAAAATCATTTTGTTCCAAATTAACCACTTCAAATGGATTTTTATGACATAATTCTCGTATCATTTTTTCCAAATCCTTTGGTTCAAAACATTGAACTACCTTCTTTCGTTTTTCAATTTGTGCAAAGTCTCGATCGCAGGACATGAAAGAGTGACCACTGACCAAGTATTTATGATCAATAATATCATAAATGCCATTAGCTACTAAGTAGATCAATGCAAAGAGAACCATTCCGTTCTTGTTCTGTCCTATGCAGTTATCACTCCAAATAACTGCATGCTTTTTTAAAGTTTTAGATGAATATGGAAGAGCCAACCTCGTTACCACCTCTTCCTGCATATGACTCATTCCAGAGGCACATGAAAGCTTTTTGGTTATCAGCAATATGAAACCATAGGTTGTAGCATCATAGTGGCCTGCTTTAAAACATTTGACTATGTGTTAGTGTTGGTATGAAGATTACTTGCTGCATATCCATAGCCATTGTTATTGTATTGCTAACTGGCGCCTGAGATTCAATTGAATCAGCTTTCATAGCATTTTGTGCACTCTCAGCTTTACGATGATGTATTTCTAACTTTATGGTATATTTCCTTTTATCTCTTCCTTCCGAGCTCTTTACTTTGGCATGCAAAAAATCGCACTTTGAACAAGTATCAGTTCTGGGACGTCCAAATTTCAAATGAGCAAACTTTTTTTTGAAAGTTAAATAGTAGAAAGTAGTTAACAGGAGAATCAGGATATTTTCTTTAAGCGCCATAAACAATCGGTTGATATTTAAGCCAAGGCTTAGATATAACTTTTTTGTATCATGTCGACTGTAATGACTTTCCTGATACGGGAATGATTTTATATGTTCTATTACAAGATTTTCTACATTAGGAGTAAACTTTCTCGGCTTGTTTCGTGACCCGCGGTTATCCTTGTAGATATTTTCTCCACCCTTCTTTTTCTCTAGCAACGTCTGTACTTTTTTATGAGCTACTGCAAAAACTGCTTCAAAAGTTTTTCTACATATTTGAACGTGATTCCCGGTGCCATCAGGCAACGTGTATGTTGCAGAAGTCTGCCTGCGGCTTTTCGATTGATCGGCATATGTTCCATGACGTCTTCGACCGACAGGTATTATTTGAATGAGGCTGAGTAGATAAGTACCTGAAATATCAGTATCAAAATATGCGTTTAGTTTTAAGTATTTTCTTGTAAAATTATTAGAAAAGTGTTAATTTAAATACTATTTACCATGCTTTATAGAGTCTCCTATATTATAATATTCCTTAAAAATTACTTCTTTTCTGTCGCGGGAGAGAAGCTTGCATTGAGATTTGCACCTGCAATCCACCTGGAACACGGCAATAATTTTTATTGGAAATGGCATCTAAAATATTCGCACTCATGAATATTATTATTACAATACCGCCGAAACTAAGACGAAATCGAAATCCACAGATTTGCTAGCCGTTACCGTTGTCATAAGATTAATTTGTTGACATTTGAACCACTACTCAGTGTACATTTGAACAAGAAAATCAAAATATCAATAACAAACTTACCTGTACCTATATTAATGTTTTTTTTGCGACTGTAGCTATTTTCCATGTATTGTACTCCTCTCCATGTAAACGACGTTTCTTTTGTTCGACCTTAAAATTCTGTTCGCTACGTTTTCTCTGAATGTTTCGAGCGCTCGATGCCGTAGCGTCCATTTTTTACCGCGTTGTTTAGCCAACTAACCGTACATAAACAATATCACCAGAAAGACAGCCACTAGCATCCGCAACTTTGTCCCGCACACTAACAGGCACAGACCCTTTTCAGCAAAAGTAAGTTGGCACTTAGACCCCGCCACAACTTTATTTGTGTGTGGTTTAAATTTCAAAACAAAAATGCGCTTGGATCCATTTGGATATTATTAGCCTTGGCACTTAGATATTATTTTCGTAAAAATATTAACTTTGGATTTTTTAGCACTTAGACCCTTTAGACTTACAACCCTTCAATTATCATTCTAATCGACTTTGAGCCCATTGCATAATGTGTGAAGGTGAATAGGAGGACCATCAAATAGATAGGGTATGATACGAAATAGCTTGTAGGAATTTACTAATGAGTTACCAATAACGAAAGCTTGAAAGTGATTGGAAAACTCAACCACTTCGTGCTGTAAGCAAACAAATTCAAATTTATTACTTGAAGAATCACAATATCAATAATGGTATAAACTAAAGGAAGTCGAGGTCTTCTGCTTATTGTGACAAAATGGTCAACTGTGAATTTTGTTCCATAATAAATTATTGTCTTTACATTACACTTTGGATTTAAGTTGCAATTAATGAAAGACAAATTATCGATTTGGGCATTCTATCTTTTAAAATAGGCCGCGATGCTTTACCAGTAGCTATGCTTACGAATTCGAAGTCATTTTGAGAAAGCAAACTTGAAAACTTTAGACAAGATTTTTTTGAAAGCGATAACGGAATGTTAATTCGGGACGAAATGATTCAAGCATAGGGTTTGTGAAGTCTACGCTCTGCTTCAAAACGAAAACACCAAATTCTTTCAAGGGACCAAGATTTTGAATTATTCATTTATAGTGCACTAAATTGTGGAACTTTGGTGTTAAATTTTCGTTAAACAAAGATTTATATAATTCATTATGAGTTCGTACTAAATCTTCCACATCATTTAAATCATTATCGCGAAAGGAGGGCAACAAAATTTGGTCAATTAACTTCACTAAAATTATTAGGAATTTGTAAACAGGATCATCTACGGGAATTAAATCTCCAATCAGTAAAGTTATCAAATGAATAGATGTTTTCATCTCCTTGGCACTCATCTTAAAAGTATGATTACGAATATGCTGCCTTTTGAGTGGAGGGCTAATGTTTTTAATTTCCGCATCGCCATACGAAAACATTTGTTTTCTGCAATTAAATGCATCTAGGGAATAATATTTTTTGACATAAATAAAATCGTTCAATATTTTTGCTAAATCGTATTTGCATATTCCATGGAAAATATCATGCATTACATCACATGCAATTAAATATTGAAAATTCCTTCACACCTGTCACTTTCGGAGCCTTCCTAAGTATATCCGTATTATAGTTTATTTTGTCAGGAAGAAAACTATAATATTCATTTTAATCGCTTAATGTTTGCTCTTCGCTTCTTTTGCATATTCTACAAAAGCTATTTGAGTTGAAAGATCTAAAATACCCCAATGTTTCATTTAGACCCAAGTTATCACCAAGTATTTGAGCCACATGGATGAAAACATTTACTGTGCCATTTGTCGTTTGAACTGTGATTCTGTTTTCTGTTAACTGTTTAAGTCTATCAACAAGTGGATGCATGCACGTTGTGTAGCCAAGTTCATAAATGTCCACCGATTTTATAAATCCTGCAACGAAATATTATTTTGATTAAATGACAATTCTGGTGGAAGGGCGGCAAACTTATAATAAATGCCATATATTTTATGTCTTCCTGAATGAGAACCCAGAGGGTCATTAACTTCAAATTCATAGAAATAGAGAAAAATATGCAATACAATTGAAGAGCCAAATTTATCTTTTGTTCTTCTCCAATATACACTGTTTAAAAAATGGCTACATGGAGACAATTCTCAAAAGTTTCTATAAAACTTAGCATTTTTTCTAAATTTGAGGACGCTTTTACAAATTTTCGTATTTGAAAGCTTACATCTTTCCAACAAATTTCGATGTTACATACGGAAATGCTCGGTGAATTGTTTAAAATTATTTCTCCGAGCTCTAAATTTAAGACGAGGGTGATCGAAGGCTTATATAAATCTAGATCTAAAATATGATTTATTAATTTATGTTCTGACTTAATGTCACAAAATGGATTTCCCAAAAAATTAATCTGTTCCTCACTATTGATTTGGAAAAAATGTTCTATATATTTTGCAAGAGGAGCTGTTACATACTGCTGAACTAGGCTTGAAATATTAATAACAATTTTCTGTTCATTTCCATTTTCCCACGCATATGCAAAACAAATGATGGTAATGATTTCTACAAAAAATCTACATTGGGTGCGTTAATTATTGGTTCGTTTGAAAATGATGCAACATAATTCAAATGATTATCAAGTTGAATCTCATTTTGATTATTTTCATCAACAGTGTAATTATTAATCATTGTAGTTTCCTGTACATCGGGCTTAATCAAAAATAGTTTTTCATGTTTTTTCAAATTCCTTTTAAAAGAATATAAATTAGAAAATTTTTGAGAACATGGATTTTGCATACACTTAAATTCAAAATAACTTGGTACTCCATGAAAAATTTTCAAATGATCAATAATGCTATGAGCTTTTTAGGTCTTTGTAAAAATTTTTTTTACAAAGACCTACTATTTCCGCGACCTGTCTGTCCGTCTGCCCGTCTGTCCGTGGGTCACAGCTAGTTTCCTCAGAAACTATAGAAGCTAGAATGCTCAAACTTTCTAAAAAGGTAAGAATCGATGGTCTCTTAAAAATTAAGGTCTTACCAAAAATTTAAAAATTTTTAAGAGGGGTCCCCCGTAATAACGAGTTAGCCCTTAAACATTTTATTAATCAAAGGTAGTCGAATGAAAGGTCTTGATTAGAACTTTTAGAATCTGAAATAAAAGAAATCATTTTATGAATTAGAGGTTCCAGGGGAAGGTAAAATGTTCCAAAAATTTTCGAAATCATTAAATGCATTTAACTGCTCCCTGGAAATTTTATCTTTGATTTCCGTATGGAAAAAAAAAAAGCACAAATGTCCCTATGACTTTAGCGTAGTTGTAGAAGAGTGCATTACTTTCCCCTGGAAAATGAGTTTCGAAATCAATATCCACCTGTTCAAGAAATGATCGATTAGCGAGTGCATCAGTAGATACAAGTGTATATAGTATATACATAAACAGGGTGCGTACGGTATTTGAAGACAACTTGAGAGTAAAATTAATTAGCTTGTATTTTCAACCAAATTTAATGAAATTTCAGGATTTTTTTATACAACTTTAAATTAATATGTGGCTATAAAGTTATTCAATAAAATCGCCATTAGCAAAAACCTCTTCGATCCGGGTCCGGAAACGATTACATGCCCGAAGCAAATGCTCCTTGTTCATATTGACCATAATAGCATTAATAGCAATCTTGAACGAAGAAGTGGTATTATGAGGACGCTTATTGGTCTCACGCTCAACTACGCCCCATTCGTAATAATCCAAAGGATTAAGGTCTGGGGAGCTAGGTGGCCATAGGTTATGTTATGTGGTTATGAAAATTTTCGGCCATCCAATCTTGAGTCGCCGTCGCTTTATGTGAAGGAGCAGAGTCTTGTTGAAAAATGTATGGTCTGCCTCCGCTTACATTGTCTATCCAGGGTTTCACTACCGTCTCCTAAACTTCGATGTATGCTCGTTCACTCGAAGTCCTTCAGTAAAAAAGTGTGGTGGCATAACATGTCCTTCGTTGCTGACAACATCTAAAACCATAACAGTGGCTGGAAATTTGGCATGCATAACAACAGGAACCTCAGTAGGATTTAACCATAGCCATCTGTCATTTCTGCGATTGGTCTTTTGATCATGGTCAAAATTTTTTTCGTCGGAAAAAAAACCATAACATTTTCGGCGCCTCAGGGTGTTTGATTTTGTTTAAAAGACGTTTTGATCGGAGAACTCTCTGTTTCCATGTTCGTTCCGAATGAACTGTCCTCTGCGCATAACGTAAGACTAATACCGAAAGTTGAAGGGTCCTCCTCTATGATTGCTTGCACTTGCTCTAAAAATTCTGCAGATCGGACATTGTCAGAACGTTGTTCGTGCCTTTTGCGTTTTGCAACCGATTCTGTATCGCCTCCTGATGCGATATATATATATATATATATATATATATATATATATATATATATATATATATATATATATATATATATATATATATATATATATATATCTATATATATATATATATCTATACATATATATATATATATATATATATATATATATATATATATATATATATATATATATATATATATATAGACCGCGTCACTTGAATAGCCTCATTCCCAAAATTTGTTGTAAATCCAGTTGCTTCATTAATTTTATAAATAAAGTATACTCTTTTACGGTTACAAGTTTACTGCATAAACTAGACAAGTAATAATAAATAATATAAATTGCACTCTGAAGTCACAAATTGGGTGTGTCACTTAAATAGCCTCAGTAAAATAAAACTCAGAAAAAGAATATTTTAATTTGATTTTAATATTTTGTATATTTTCCATTACTTCTAATAACGTCAAAAATTCGATTGGGAACAGAATCATATAACGAGCGAATGTGATTTTGGTCCAAATTATTCCAAGTTCTATGAATTTCTTGTATAAGATCTGCGTTGCTATTAAAGTAGCGTCCATCGGCAAATAACTGGCGAGATAGATAGCCCCAAACATTTTCGATGATATCCAAGTCCGGAGAGTTCGATGGCCAATCTAAAACTTGATTAAACCAATTTTTTGTTTCATGTGAAGAATGCGACGGGGCATTGTCTTGTTGGAAAATCCACTTTCTGTTTTTAACAACATTAGGAATCTCGTTTATTTTTTCTTCAGGAAGGTTTATGTTCAATTTAGAAGCTTGTTTTCCTTTAATAATAGAAATACTGATGATACCGTGATAAGAAATCGCACCCCAGACCATTACGGAACCACCTCCTGAATGACGACGTGTTAAAATTTTCTCTTCTTTTCTCAAATCATGAAAATAATACGAATACGACCATCTAAATAAAAATTTTTTTCGTCAGTCCAGGACATATGTATTCTAGCGAACGATAATCGGGCTTTTTCATGACTCTCGCACAAACGGGGTTTCTTCTTCATTGTTTTCCGTTTGATGTATGGTGAAAAGTTTATTATGCGTCGCACTGTAGATAATGAAGCATTGGTGTTTACCTCGTTTGCTATTTGACGTACTGTCTTCGAAGAATTAGATGCTACACATAAAATAAGTCGACGTTCACGTAACGAAGTAGCCAATTTTGTGCGACCTTTATAATTTTTTCCATAATTTTCCTTATCTTTCACATAATTATTAATCACTTTAGCACTACGACCAATTTTATGCGCAATATCACGATGAGACAATTGTTTATCCAAATAAAAATTAATTTTTTCTATTTCGATATCCGTTAATTTTCGACCACGACCCATAATGATAATATTCCAAAAACGATATGAAATGAAATTAACACTTTAAGTACAATGAATTAGCATCGAAAATTAACAACAAACAAACGCGAGGACACTTGGAAGTCAACCGAGGCTAATCATGTGGAACGGACAACTCAAGCGTCAACTTGCGTGCGGTGCGCCGTGGACACGCTCGTACAAGTTCGTGCGTATTTTGTGATACACGATAGACGAATAATCAAAACATGACCAATAAGTACGTATTTTTGTATTGTATAAATATAAATTGCTGAAATATGGGGTGAGGCTATTCAAGTGACGCGGTCTATATATATATATATATATATATATATATATATATATATATATATATATATATATATATATATATATATATATATATATATATATATATATATATAATATATATATATATATATATATATATATATATGAATATATATATATATATATATATATATATATATATATATATGAATATATATATATATATGTATATATATATATATATATATATATATATATATATACATATTCACATGTATATATGTATCCCCTTACCAGTTGGTATCCATCACTATCCTTAAATCTCGGCCAATCTTTCAATATATCCTCTAAATTAGCCTGTTCCTTGATTTCTTCGATCCTTGGACTGGATGTTGATTTCCAATGATCCATGACAGAGCTCCACAGTACTAAATTATTCGCGAATCAGGAGTTCAGCTCTAAATACTTTTCTGTAATTAAGAATCATGTGTCTAAATCTGTTGTAAATTTCAAATCAATATACCTGTGGGAAATTCTTCGACTAGTTCTGAACCGGAATTTTCCTCTAAATTTGCTTGTAACTTAGAACATTGTTTTATGCTTTTATTTAGCACGTTGTACCACCGTGAGTGTAATTTCCCAGTGGGATTTTTATGGCCATGCTGGCGATCGAGGAAATAAATCGCCTGAAATTTTAACGAGCGCATATAGAAATTTTTATAAACTACAGTAACAAAACTACCGCTTTTTCATTCGGGAAACAATCTTCAGTTCCTATTGCCCATTTTTTTAAGTCACTGTAAGTCATTCGGCCTTTATTTGAAGCGTAAGCGTCAACAATAAGGTGCGTTAGGTCTTTCTGATGCTTTGAACTTAGATTCGAAGATTCTTCATATGCAGACAGAATCGCCCGTCCTTTGACTGTTTTCTGTAAAAGCTTTCTAACGTTATAGGGCTCTTCATTGTTGGGTTCAATGGAAGAGTATGGAGAACTAGGCTGGGATGACAAAGCGGAGATATCTTTTAATGTCTTTTCCCTCCTGATCAGTAGCGAGTGGTTTACCCTGCGTAACAATTTATTTTGAAAATATAAACAAAACGAGAGTCAACTTTACATTAAATTTTCTCTATTCACGTAAACCATTGCAAAAAAGAATTTTTTCTCCAATGAATCCGCTCGTGTAGTTATGTTTAAATAGATCATCTATTTCTCTACATGCAATAGCTTCCAGATGTTCAAATTGGTTGATTCCAAATGTATCCAGCAAAATAATCCCTGAGGGTGAAAGTCCCCAAGATGTGAAAAGGTTTTGCACTTCCCCTGCTTCGGTGACATCATAATTTATTGGAGGCACTACAATCGTTGATATATTCTCCTCCTGAGCATAATCAGAATATTCCAAATAATTAGCCGTTTCGAAAGTTCTGCGTTAAATTGGATAGATAACACAAAATAACATTTTGTAAATTAGCATACTTACTTATCAAAAAATTCGAGCACTCAATTCTACTGCTTGAAACTAACTCTAACACTGTTCACGTTTCACTGTACACTTCGATCAAAACATAATTCAAACGAATTTAAAATCAGCGATAAATGTTGACACTTTAACGTCTGCATCGAAAGAAAGCACCAACGAATTTAAAATCAACGGTAAAAGCTTATCATCAAATTTTATCATTTGATTTTTAAGAAGAAATCTTGTAAAATTAAAGGGAAGTCTTTTTATTTTAACTCCAAATGCATAACATTCTAAGAACCTCAATTCGCTTTGTTCCAAATTAAAAAGATTACCTAATAATTCAATAGGAATCTCCTTGTTAATAAAAAGTGACTAATTCATTTCAATAAGTTGATCATTTTGTTTTTTAAAAAGAAAATACATATTAAATCAACAAGAAATCGTTTCGAAAAATTATAAGAAACCGAATAATATAGAAGAATTTCAAGAAAAAAAAAGGTTATTAAATATTTAATAAGCAAATATTCTTGAAATTTAAATAAAAATATTTTCTCACTGTTAATATATCGTTCCTATAATAATGAAGAATATTTTTTAATCAAAATGGGAATAATTGAACACTATGTAGTTTTAATTCATCTTTTGAGATTTATTAAGTTCAAATAAGTACATACTATGCATCAATGATAAGTAAACATATTTACTAATCGTAGATAATTACATTTATTTTGTAAATGTCTTAATAAAAAATTGAATTTAGAATAGTCCGGGTTAAGATTCAGAAATTATTGACCGTTAAGAAAAAAAGTCTGTATCTTTGTGTTGATAAGTGCACACAAATATTTATCCCTGCATATGATATATAACGTGTGCCATGTAATTTAGTACCATTTTATAAAAATTTGTTTCTAACATATATTTTACCCGTGTTAATCGGGTATAAATGTAAAGGGGGACTTGTGAACGATGAAATTTCTTTACGAATAATGTTATTATATGAGTATCCCTCTACTATTGCGTAAGATTGAAGATGTTTATTGAAACCTATTATGGTTATTTGATAACATAATATAAATAAGGTTTCTTTTTCAAACAGACATTCGTTTATTTTAGATAGTTGAAATGTTGCACTCATAATGCTTAAATAAAAGTTAGTCTATATATATATATATATATATATATATATATATATATATATATATATAACACACTGATTCGATTCTAAATTATCAACAAGCCTCGAATTGATATAATTTTTATATTTGATCAAAAATTGGAATATTTAAATGCAGATTTAATTGATAAAGAGTGGGGCGCCTCTAACCGAGATGTGATTGTATTGAGGTATGTCTTTCCTTCTTTGTGCTTTGCTTCAAAGCGCATTACGCAGATATATTCTAAAGGGCCCAGTTTTCTAATTGCTGTAGGGTAGTGCACGAAAAAATGTGCTTTAGTTTAAGAGTCCGTCCGTACAGTTGAACCAGTGTTTTTAGATCATTTTCAGAGTAGGAAGGTCGAAACAATAAATCAGTTAACTCTCTCGGGCCTTCGCTTCCTGTAAACAGCGCCTCCAACTGTCTCGGTCCATTGACCGCGTCCTCCAATACCGAAATCCCAGCAGCGATGAACTGTCTTCGTCGACCGAGTCAGACCAGTGGTTCCTCGGTTTCCCCACTGGCCCTCCAGACTCCAGTTCTCCCAACGAATACCTTCTCGGGTATCCGTTGTTCGTCCATACGATTCATGTGTCCAGCCCATTGCAGCTTCCGCAGTCTTAAAATCGTTGAGACCTCCGGTTCGTCAAACATTTAATACAGCTCATGGTTGTGTCGAATTCGTTTTTGGCCCCCGTCTAGTTTCGCTCCACTTATTCGCCTCAGAAACCGTCGCTCAAAGGCGTTCAATATATTTGCAGATGCTTGAGTTAGGGCCCATGTTTCATACCCATAGCATAACACAGGTCTTATCACGGATTTGTATGCTTGGAGCTTTGTTTTTCTGTGTATGCAGCTGGTTTCCAAGATTGTCAATACTGTTCCTGCGTGAAAAAAAGTAATGAAACACAATTAGCAATTGATTGACTAGCAATTTTTGGCGTTAATGACGAGAATATCATGGATGTGCAAGATTTATCTGCAAATCAAAAAACATTAAAAAATCTTATTAACCATCAAGGAAGATTCATGTTGCAAGCCACAAAATGCAACATCTAGCAGGATCAACCGACAACTCGAACGATTTCAAGATCAATTAAACAAGAGGCTTGAACTGATCAATACGGCAAAGGGATGGTTCTCTACAATAGACACGAACCAGACAAACATCTAATTTCGAGCAACCTATCAACGAGCCATCAATTTTGTTGAGGAAATGAGTTTAAAATACACTCACAGCCTAACAGCCACCAACACCAAACAAGGAATACTAGAATGTATCAAACTCGCAGAGTTACAGCGCAATATCCAGGGAACACAAACTCTTTTACCAGCTCACCTCAAAATTCTGCACACTTCTACTTCTAAACTTACAACTGACGCTAATGAAGACAGAATCAAAATCTATGGACACTTGCCAATTATTGACATCCGGAACTTTGATCTAATCAAAGCAACTTCCCATCCCTATTCAGCATAAATCCACATTTTTCACAGCATTCAGCATTTAGAATTCAATCATAGGAATAAACTATAACGATAAACTATTCTTCGAAACCACAAGCGCCAACTTTGCAGCTGCGTGAGAACTCACGAGTGGGACTTACCTTCTGACTAGCATAACATTAATTGATATGAGAGCCAAGACCAGCTATGTTATACGGGAACTATAAAACCTTCACAACCAACCTACATGTCCGCAAACACCCTTCCGATCACAGTCACTAGTTCTACAGCAAATGATGTCAATCAACACTTGGCTGTTCTTCACCCCGCAACCAGTCCATGCACAAACTCTATGCCAAGGGTTAAAAAAGGACATTCTACTCAACGGTACAGGCATTATTCAACTCACGCAAAATTGTCAATTACTGGCCGAAGAACGTATTCTTGTAGGCGAAAAACGAACGCACAAGTTAGTCTTTTCCAATCTTCATATCACCAACTATCCCGCAATTAAACTTCACACAACAACCTACGGAATTCAAGCAATTGAGCTCGACAAGAATAATCACAACAGGAGAATCGTACACAAACTTGATCACTCAACAAGAAATACTAAATACCGCAATAGGCAAGATCCAATGGAAAACTTTTAAGCCTCACGCAACGTTATCTACAATATCCATTACCATCTCTGGGGTACTCCTTGTTGCAGCAATCAGTACTAGCATCGATATTTGCATACGAGTTAAGATGAGAAGGATTAACTACGCATCCCAACCTTCTTCATTCACCACTTGGTATAATCAACATCAACTTTAAGACCCTGACGGCTCTTGCTGGGCGGCTATGTATGAGTAACTAGTACTAAGGAAAATAAAAGTAATTTACCTTTGTATCCAATTAATCATGCAAAGATTTGCCAACGTTAAGAAGACAAAAAGTAGTATAATCACCTTAAGTTCATACACCTGTAATTTACAATTGCAGTAAGTAAGCATAATGTTAAATGAATATTAAAATGCGAAATTACTGCCACTTCAAGCAAATTGTCACCCCTAACCACTAAGGTGCAACGGGGGCCCTGCGGTCCCGGCTTTGCTCGCCGCAGATGGGCGTGGGCGTCAACTCACTGCTTTGGCCTAGGCCCCAAACTTGACCGCCCAGTAGTAAGGCGGTTTGCCGAAGCTCTTTAAATGAACACAACTTGCACCAAACGAATATTACTACTCGGGGGGTCTCTATCTGCTCCAGCCAACTCGACATCACTCAAACACCACCAAAAATAAAAAAAACAACCACTTTGAAGAGTTCCCGCGCGCGATATTACCCCGAACCAACCGTTACACTTCCTGTAAAGAAACAGTGTCTTAAAAATTTTCACGTGAATTCAGTAGAAAAAAAAACAAAGAAAATTCCACTTTCTTTGATATTTAATAAAGCAAATAAGTTTTATCAATGAAATATTTCTTTTTTTTTTTGTAACGAAAACAACCCTTAAAAACTCCTTTTGACTAACCTATCTACGAAAGAGGCCTCCTGGTAGGTTCCCGTCGTCGACTGCACGGCGAAAAAGATCCTGCGCTGTAATGGCCTATTGATGGGAGATATCCTCCTCCCTTCGCATTCCTTTCCTTTGTTTCCTTCTATTTTTACCTCTCCCGATTTCTTCTAAACTTCCGCTTTCCGATTACTTTTAAGCTTTTCTTCCGATTATTTTTAACGTCCGCTTTTTGTTAAACACTTTTCTTTCTGCCTTCTCAATCCACGTGTTGATCACCAAAAAAGATCGCTTTTCCTCTGTCCCTCGCCCTTTTATCAGCTCCTTCCCAACGGAGCACCGCTAATTTCGGAGTGAACCTTATATTTCTCCTTTTCTTGCCGAAATTGTAACCCGGTTCGTGCAATTGGGCAATTCTATCGCAATTTTACACCACACTTCAACTGGTTTTTCCGAAATTCGGAGTCGTAGATATTGTTTCCGGAATTGTCACTTTGACGAACATTTGACGTTTTCCAAGTATAGACATAATGTTGTTTTGTTTATGTTTGGTGCGGTGTGGGTGCTGGCGGTTACTCGGATTTTGGATGGATCACTTAGGATTATCAGATAAGTAGCACTTTTACATTTTCCCCCTTGGACAAAACACTTTGTGTTCCTTTTTTCCTTCTTTTCCAGGTATCCAGATTTCCTGGTGAATGTAAGCTTCGACATTCAGCGACGTTCTTTGATCCGTTGTAGTCTGGCGGGTGCTGCGTCTTTTGGGGCTGGATACTTAGATATCGTTTATTTCATCCATGAAAAGTTTTATTAACTGACGTAATTGCTTACTGATGGCAGGGGCGAGTGATTGATGGTAAAAGTGCGATTTCTAGTCAAAAACTTGTGCGGAACAAAACGTGCACAGACTTTTCGTAAGCCCAAATTATCGGTTAAAATGCGATAAATCGATGTTTTGGAGATATGCTCCGATTCCATCCATTTTAAGGATGATTTCGGATCATTTTGGATAAATCCACGCACAATGCCGATGGAGTTTTCGGTAATCACTGATTTTGGGCGGCCCGTATGCTCATCGTCATTTATGCCCACACGACCATCTCTGAAATGTGTAAACCACTTATAAACGCTGGCACGAAATAGACAATCATCGCCATAAACTTTTTTCATCAACTCAAATGTTTCGGAAACATTTTACTGATTTTAAAACAAAATTTGTTCGAAACTCATTTTTATACCGATGACACAAATATCCGCTCACTTTAGACGCAATAACCTCGCTTCCACTGAACCGAATGTCACCACACTATCACTGGAAGTCAGGGAGGGATGTAACTGTCCAACGCACTATCTCGTTCACAGATGGCGCCACAAAAAAATTATGATAAAAGTTTCGTTTATTTTGTATTACGGCTGGGACAGAAGTTGACGTAAAAAGAATAGCTCGCAAGCCCACCAGTAATTTTTAAATACGCTGTATGATATATATGTCCCGTCAGTACCGAAAGGGCTAAATACATGATCTAATGGTCATGCGGCAGAACTTAAAATTAACGGCGTATTTTAAAACAAAATTCAACACTTCCACTAAATTTGAAATGTCTGGTATATATGCAAGAGAGAAAATTGTTGCTTTGGTAGGGGTTTGTTAAAGATACCTGCTAATTGCAGCTTTAATTGTACGTAATGTATTTCCGACCCCATTTCGATTTATAATATCGCGTAAAAAATGATATCTTACATCTATATGTTTTGCGCGTTTATGAAATTCCATATTCGTTAGCTTTATTGCGGATTGATTATCTAGATAAATGGGTAAGCTTTTCATCGGGGTTTCTAAATTAATCATCATTTACCGTTACCACATTGCTTCTATTATACCGTCTGTTAGAGCAATGTACTCTGCTTCAGCACTGGACAATGCCATTACACCAACAGCTTGGTCACCGTTAAATATAAAAACAAATCCGCATCCGCGATTTCCGAGTTTCTAAGCATCCGGCATAATCCGCATCGGTGTAGCCAGGGCCGGATCAAGCTCATCTGGCGCCCTGTGCAAAACTCGTATGCTGCGCCTTTCCTCGGATTTTAAAAGTAGTTTGCTTGCTAACCAAGTGGTAGCCTTAGCGCGGTTTTTAATATTGAGAAAATTGCGAAAAATCTATTGGAATATCAAATTCATCTAAAAAAGTTCTCATCTGAAGCAAAATCTATTGAATATAAAATTAAATTAAAACTTACTTGGTAGGCAGAATTGTTTGCCGGTCAGAAGGGTTTTATTCAAAACATGTCTATTTTTGTGGTAACATCAATTAAGGACTCAGGTGAAAAAATAATATTTGACTACCTTTGAAAATGTTTTTAAGGCCTGAATTTTCAAGAAAAGACTACTTTTGACCTTTCTATAAGGTTTGATGATCGAAGCACCTATAGGATCAGAGAAAACTTGCTGCAACGGACGGACGGACAAATAGACATGGCATAAAACTAGTAGATCTTTATAGAATTACAAAGCCCTGAAATATGAAAACTCACTCACCATGGACTAAACAAACTGTACTTTCCGGGCCTTTAATTTTGCGAAGTCCTCTATAAGATCATCATACTCCAATTC
Organism: Odontomyia ornata; assembly: GCA_963969285.1. Classification (NCBI taxonomy): domain Eukaryota; kingdom Metazoa; phylum Arthropoda; class Insecta; order Diptera; family Stratiomyidae; genus Odontomyia; species Odontomyia ornata. The sequence continues at coordinate 355,204,554 of OZ017738.1, read as the reverse complement.
TTCTACGAGCTCTTTCTCAATTGCTAAAATAGATAATCCTACCAATCGTTCTTGAGTCATAGTTGTCCTCAAGTAATTCTTTATAAATTTTAGTTTTGAGAAACTGCGTTCTCCTGATGCCACCGTTATTGGTAAAGTGTTTAGAATTTTGATGGCAATCACTGAATTGGGAAATACTTGATCCAAATTGGTCTTAAATATATAATTCAAAACGTCTAAACTCGAAAGATTAGGTTTAATGAGTGGCGACAGTGTTAATAGCTCCTGATATAACTCTTCACCGTTTAAATCCTTAGATCCATCATGACTTAGAGCCGACTCTAGATTAAAGTACAAAATTTTCAAATTTTTTAATTTGGATGCATCACTTATGTCGTACAAAAAAGAAAATATTGAATTGTGATTGTTCAATTGTTCAAATCTTTCGTTGATAGAGCTGATTGTCTGGTCTAATATTTTGAAATAGAAATTTACTTTAAAACTAATTTTAGGTTCAAGTATAGTATCTGCGCTTTTGTCTTGGTAGATTCTTTTTCGGCGGCGTGAACGCAGAGACGATAAACTAGGGAATTGAGTTTGTATATCCAAGTCAACAGCAATCTTCTCAGCTTTATTTAAATATTCGTTAAAAATTTCATCTGTACGCATATCTACTAGCAAATTGCGAGTTTGTTGAAGCATATCAATGCTTGCAGGCAAATTCACTCGTTGGCCTTGTAAATACTTACTCGCAATGTTTATCTTTTGCAAAATATCAAACCACATTAACAAACTGCAAATAAATTGATAGTTGAATATTTTATTTCCCAGTGATTCAGCTGTGACCTTCACCTCTGAATTCCCATCTTCAGCGATCTCAATAAGTGCTTCATATATCTCCCCTACATTATTCACAAGAGGCTTCAAAGCATCTATTCTACTCTCCCACCTTGTGTCGGAGAGTGGTTTGAGCGTTAATTTAGCAACATATTTTTTATATATACTCCATCTGTTTGTAGAACTCGACAGAAATACATACAAATTTTGCACAACGTCAAAAAATTTAACTGCATCTAATGAGCAACGGGCAGAATCATTTACAACTAAATTTAATGAATGAGAGCAACATGGAACAAAAAATGCTCTTGGCTCAATAGATTTTATTCTATTCTGCATACCACACTGTTTGCCTTTCATGTTGGACCCATTATCATATCCCTGGCCTCTACAATTGCTCAATAATATATTTGAACTATTTAGTTCTTGCAAGATAAGCTCTGTGAGTCCTTCACCAGATTTATTGTAACATTCCATAAAACCAATGAAATGCTCCCTGATTTCAAATGTGTTGTCATGTTGATGCACAAATCTGACAATTAACCCTACATACATAACGTGAGTCAAAACGACCCACACGCGAAACGTTTTTATCTGTCTCTTTCCTAACACTTTATACATCGCGCCGTCTTTCCTAGCCAATTCAGTATGCAGCAAGAGGTCTCGAATGGTGCACGTTTGTTGTAGGTAAGCGTTGTGTATACGTAGATATGATAGCATAGTGAGTCATTTCGACCTCACGTTATGCTGTCAGGTGTATCAAAGAACGTTATGTATCTAGGGTTAAGGTAACTTGTTCAATATGACTTTTATCAGGAGTTGAGTCGACGATAATAGAAAAATGTCTTGCGGCTTTTATCATCGATATTATTTTATTCCTAACCGCTTTAGATATTAAATCGATTAGTTCGTTTTGAATAGTTTTACTCAAGTATTTATTTTGTGACTCTTGATCATTAATTCGTCTCAAATGCTCTCCTAAAACAGAATCAAATTTCGCAATTGCCTCAACAAGCTTCAAAAAATTCCCATTATTTAGTTCATTTAACTTTTCGGAGGAACCCCGAAATGCTAAGGACTGAGTACCAAGAAATTGAACTATTACCAACAATCTACGAAGAACATTATTCCAATGTGCAATTTCAGCTTTTCTTGTATGTTCAAAATTATGACTAATAGTATGTTGTTTTTTTAATCCAACTTCTAATGTTTTCCATGTCCTGAAATTTTCCATGTGAACAGGGTTGTTCTCATGGCTCTTTAGAAGTTGACTTATGTGGCTCTAATCCGAAGTTCCACTGCTTGACAACGCTTGGGCTGCCTTGTTTTTAGAGAATAAAAAGCAACAAAAACAATAAACAGAATCTTTAGATTTAGAATAAACTAACCATGGTCGTAAGATTTTATCTCCATTGGCTAAAATTCTTTTATATAAAGAAGGACTAAATTTTCTATTATTGCTTTTAGGAAAATTAAAGTCAATAATTTGTTTTGGCCCGCAAAGAATTATCCTATCAACTAATTCATTATTAAGTGGCTGCCAGCTGTTGGGATCACTTAAATCTAAAATACCGTCCGAGATGTTTGTTTCCTCTTGTTGAGCTCCAACTGTCGCCACTACTGGCTCACAAACACTTTCAGAAGCACTTTCGAAATTACGGAAATTCACTGAAGTCGCGTCACTTGTTCCCGGCTGAATTAACAGTTTTTGCAACAGTCCTGACTGTTTTTTATTTTCATTTTCTTGAATTTTGCGCCGCTTCCGATACTCGGCACCGGATGGTTTTAGTTTCTTCATGATATCTATATTTTTTATTTATTAATAAGCACTTTACGAACTTTTGAAAAAAACATCTGCTCCATCCAAACATTAGTTCCAAAAAAAATTTTTGCATTTCCAGTAGGAAATAAATGAAAAGCAATAAAAAGAAATAATTTTCCTTTAATGATTCTCCTTCTCTTCTTTCGGCGGCTCCATCCATATCCACATCGTCGATATTCGTCCCTACGTGCATTTTCTAAGCCTGCACATCGGTCGTCCAAATCATGTATTTGGGCATAACCACCGAATAGAAAAATTTTCATTAATTCTTCTTTCGTTTGTCTTTCAGTTCACATTAAACCAGAAATGAGTTTCTCCAATGGATCCGCTTATCTGGTTCGAAGCGAACGATAGCTCATGATACCTTGGATATCTGACACAAAACCAAAGGGCGCAAAATGAGCAAGTTTTTAGCTTGCACAGTCTACGCATTGTATAGCCATCACGAATAACATAAAAGGCGAACAGATAAGTGTTCTAATATGTCTGAAGTTTGTGGGCGCCCAATGTGCAAACATTCAACATGCACATAAGAGAGTAGTAGAATGCTCCTGATGACTTCGACACCCAACGCAACAATTAAGGGCGAACGATGCGCAGTTTTGAAATTTCCACGTTCTATGCGTGGAAAAAGCAGCATAGAAGACGAGTAGATCACCGCCATAGAATAAATGGTAGAGATGGGCGCCCGACGGGCAAAGCTGAAACGTGCACATAGGTGAACATCGTTGTTCGCTCAGAAGCAGAGCAGGGAATCTCCAATGGATCTTGATTGAAGGTATGCTCTGCTGGTTCTAAGCAAATATACATATGAACGATATTAGTTTCTTAGTCAGAGCTAGCTACTGGAAAAAATGTTTATATGTAGGAGCATAACGTGTAAATTGCACATTATGCTTAATATTTATTGATGATTTTTTTTTTGAAAATTGTTTCTAGGTTGGGGTCGTAGCTGGTGCCCTGATTGATTGGCGCCCTGTGCAAATGCACGTTGTGCACATATGGTGGATCCGGCCCTGGGTGTAGCCTACAATATCGAAATTAGTCCCAGTGTTTCTTAAAATTATATCATGGTTGCGCGAGTCAATCAAGTAACAAATCATCCATTTAGCCGCTACCCAATGCTTTTGATCATAAGCGTTAAAAAATTAACTCACGTATACTCGATTTCTGGGCGACTGACTCTAGCCGTAACGAATTGCTTCACAATTGGGATTGTTTTTCGTGTTCGCATTTTGTAATAACCCCGAATCCTGCGGAGCGATACCCGAAAAAGATCGGTCATCCCTACACAATTGCGATCAGCTGGCAAGTTTTGGATGATATATCTTTACCACTGAACTGCCACTTGACATCGGCAGTGTGGTGAGGTGATTAACATCTTAATCTCTGCCACTGAATTGCGACTTGATGTCGGCCTTGTGGTGAGTCCATTAACACCTTAATTTCCCAATTTTCGTGTATTTTATGAGAAACACGCGTATAATTTATTAGTAATGTCACTTGAAACCGCTGGTGTCATTCAGTTCAGCGTAACGTAAAAATTTGAGCACAGGGCTTGCGCTCGTTGTGGCCTTAACCTTAGTATAAAAATCTACTCTTACCACGCAAAAGCAGGTTCAAAACAGCCGTGAAAGGCGACCAAAAAGAAGGAAGGTAGAAAAAGAAGAGGTAGTGAATTTTTTCTTTAATTAAAATTGTAATTCCTTAGATTCAATTTTTTTAGAACATAAAGTTGTGTCCCCTCCGATTAACAACACAGTTCAGTGCCTGGAACTCCTCTCTTGGATTCCACTTTTCGCCTTCCACACAGTATTCGGGGGGCCGGGTCATCCACGACAGTCAATCACAGATACTCCATGTTGGGCAGAACTTCATTTACATAGTGCTCTTTAACTACTGGACGAAATCATACATGCAGTGCCAATCGATGGACCCAGAATTGTTGATTGAATCATCGTAAGGCGGAAACCATTGCAACATAACGCAGGGGTTCAAAGATGATTCAAAGATATTCAATTAGTAGTCGGATATATTCTTTTAATTGGTTTTTTAATGATCGCCATGGAAGCTATTGAGGGGGTAACTTCCGTTCCGAACTTTGCAAGAACATCATATTTTACATGCTGATCCCAATGCATATTCTTACGATGTAGAGTATGTGATAAGTCATTTAGTGATTCACGCGCATTAAAAGAACATACCAATATACACTTGGACGGTTTATATAAATGTGAAATTTGCTACGAATTCAGACAGCAACTTATACGAGTGCCAGGGTAAGTTATTATCAAGATGTACCCGTCATTGCTCCGAATTTGCGGATGGCATGAGGCATTATTCAACAGCAAAAATGCTTTGTTCCGTATTTGATTCAAAAATTTTTATAAATTGAAACTCTAACGTCATGAGCACCCCGCGGACTTTATTTTCAGTATGAATAAAATTTCCATTATGATACACTGGTACAAGTTATGAACTGATTGTAAACTGTTTCATATTCTTAGTAAGCCTTCATTGTAAAGTTCTGCATGTGCCTCAAGTTTTTTTTTGTTTTTGGAAAACTCCTTAAATACATTTAGAAGAGCGTTTAAAGCTAAACGTTGTATGTTCTTCTGAATATCTGAAACATTCTTTCGAGTAAAATTATCATTATTATGTAATGATATTGCAAATTTCAAAGTAGATCTTTCAAGGGATTCAGGCCATTTTCATTATGACTTGAAGAAGAAGTGATCTTAAATGCACATTTGTTACCTCTGCAACGATAGCGTTTGCTACGAGAAATGAAATTTGAGTAAAAGAATAAATGCTCAGAAGGTGGAGATACTACGAATTCCTTAGAAGTACTCTGCGCAAAGTGTTTTCGCTTAAGATGTCGTCTAAAACAACCAAGTTCATTGATATATAGAAATTATTTTCGATGTATATAAATGAAAATCAGGAACACATTAAATTGGCGGACTACCTACAAGGTGAATATACTATTATATTTAGATTATTGACTTACCTTAAACTCAATTGACACTTTTTCACTTCACTTCAGAAACAAATTCTGAAATCAACTGATCCGCGGCGTTATGTTCTGTTCACGCGATGGATTCACATTCACCACTGAAACATATGTATGTGCATTATCGCTACAAACGTGTAGATTTTAAATAATTTCTAAGATTCAAATTTACTATAAACTACTTTATTATATCTATAAATTCAATCATAAGGACTATAAATCGGTTCATTACCTCTATGAATAAATTTATAAATTCTATCAACAGTTTGTACGAGTGCTAAGAGATTTATCAATAAATTTTCACATATCTTTATAAAAATTAGTTATTAAATAACAGATAGGATGCTTTAGGGTATTTCAGTTAAGTGATAATAAATTATTAAATAAATTGTCCCATGAAAGGGAAGAATTATTTGTTATTATGAGTTTGCATTCATTACTTAAGTAGCTATTCATAAGTTAGCGAATAGAAAAAATTGACGAGTTCATCGTTGCATGAAACTGTTTATAACCACATTAAAACTACGCTTGTTTATCATGGTTTTGATGCACGATGTTTAGAGTGTATGAAAAAGTATTTCATTTCTGTGAACATATACATTGAAAAAAACCGAAATCAGGAACAAAATGTTTATGAAGTTGCATTTATCATATCTATGAACGTTTCAAAAAATTTTGAATTTTTGCGCAATGAAAAGTACATTGTGACTATAAAAAGTTCATACCGATAATGAAATTGTGCTCTATAAATGATGTTCATTGAAGTGATGAACTAAATTTTTTTCAGTGCAAGGCACGTCAGAGTGCTACTCCTATGCGAACGCCAAAACGCCCTATTCCGTATTCGATTCCAAATGTTATGATGACAGGTGAGAAGCGACGGTTGCCATAGAATTGTATCCGCTAGGTAATAAGCGAATTTGTGACGGTAATGAACATGCATAAAAGGCAAATTGAAAAGAGATTGTTCTTTAATTCTGGAAAAAAATATAAACATTCATCTTTCGACTACACTAGCGTTAGGTAGACTTTAAAATTGAACCTGATTTCCACTGCATGGATTTATAAATATAAGCTGTCGCTGGTAATTTTGTTAACGAGCTATATCTGAAGAAAGTCCAGATACTAACATTTCGTGGACTTTCATCACTAAAACAACTTAACTTAGCATATGACTGCATTCAAACGATTTCACTTAACTGAAACAGTTAGATTTAGTGAAACATCGTCTAAAAACTATAAATACTGAATGCTTTCCTACACAGAATAAAATCATTTCACTGAATCTAAATAGTAATCAAACTCAAATTGCACCAGGTGCTTTTGAACATCTGAGTGCATTGCTTGAATTAAACTTAAGCTATAGTAACTTGCGTTACTAGCCACATGAAGCATTTAAATTTTCAAATGCCTTACGAAAATTGGATATGCCTTATAATAAATAATTTGAATATATCATGGGCGATATTCGAAGGACTTGATTAATGGCGAATTTTAAAATTACGCGCACATGGAATTCAATATATGTCTGACGAAGCGTTTGAGGCGTTCAAATCTGTTGCTGCAATAGAATAAGATTCAAATCGCATAACAAATTTAACTCGAACATGGATATCGCGTCACAGCTAAACCTGTATAATCATACGAGCAATGAATTAAAGTGAGCTTTCAAGAGAAAGCTTTGTGCATATACTCACCCCATTTACAAAGTTTCCTGCGTTAATTGTAATTTTTTACACTCTGACCTGATTAGTCCATCACAAAAAAGACTGCGTATTTACTAAAGATCTTACGAAACTACTTTCTACTCGTATATGTTCAAATGCTACACCTTGAGCCAATTGGCGTTGCTTTGGTGAAGAAAAGAGACAAGTAAATCGTGCGAATAATCGTCATGGTAAACAGCAGTAAAAGACTCGCCCAACAGGTTTTGGGTGAATTTGCATGTTATGCGATTTGCTCGAAAATCGGCCAGGCGGGACGAGTTGCTTGGCGGTTTGCGATAACATAACTGGGGAGTAGTGAATGAAACTCGATGGAAATAGTCGACTTTCGACTTTTACGATCGACTTTTGATTTTCGACTTTTAAAGTCGACTAGTCGGTGCCATTAGTCGACTAGTCGATTTTTATTTTGAACGCCAATGTATTCACAAGGTGTGGGCTTATATTTTAAGCAGATTTTGAAAATGTAACTGTGTAATAACGGAAATTTGCGAAGTATGCAAAAATATTTCCTATTATTTACCTCGACAGGAATTTTAAGATTGAAGACATTATGAGAAATCCCTTAGATAACAGTTGTCTTATAAAGAATCTCTTATACGAGATTTTATATAATGTCTTGAATAGCCGCTACGACTGAAATTAAAAAGAATATGACAAAAAGTTTACATAAGTGCACACATAAACGAAAAATTTCCATTTTCACATAGGTTGCAGATTTCATTTTTAATTTTTTTTTCTCAGTTGCACGCCAGAACTCTACAAAAATTTTGGCAGTACAACAACTCCGATAAGATAGCTTATGGATTCATCATAACATCTTTAAAAAACATTTCAGCCATATGAAATTAGACAAAATATTTTGTTTGAAAATAATTTTATTTTAAAATAATGTTTTTGGATGAAAAATGATTTTAAAGCTCAAAGCATTCCTTTTCTAGGCTACGTAAAAAAACCAGCATATTAACACGACTTGGAGAAAGCCTGTTTCGCCATTGAGTGGCTATACGTCCAGCGTGGGAAAACAAGCGCTCTGCAGGAACTGATGTAGCCAATGCTGGCAGATAACGCATTGTCACCTTGAATACGTGAGGATATTCGCTTTTTATGCTCCTCCATAGTAACAATGGGTTTGGGTTCTCTTTTCGATTGAAAACCGGTCTGTTCAGGTATTGGCGGAATTCAATTGGTATCCCTCCGGCTACATCTTGGTTGGCATCTACCATGGAACTGCATGCCATTTGGTCGAAGGTAGACCAAATGCTCTCAGACGATTGTTCGAGACCTTGAGCCTGCTCTGTCACGTACCCCGCCTCAACTTGGCTTTCTGCTGCAATTTTTTCAGCGATTTGTTTACCTACGAAAAAAATAAACAAATGCTTTTATCCGTGTATCCTGTAAAAATATACCTATTCGTTACTCGTTTCAAATATATCTTGACATTTCTACTTAGAAAAGAGTTGACATTTACAAACATCATTTACAATTGATGGCTTCAAAATATATGGTGGATAACGTAATACAATTTTTTACGCGTGGTTGTCAACATCAGAAAGCATTTATTCTCAGTAGCATAAATGTATCAAAATATACGTAGCACGATTTGTATACAAGAAAAGAGTAAATATTGGGATAGAGCGCTTGTAACGTAATGCACTTATAATGCATCAGTTAAGCTAAAGCAGAAAAAAATTCTCACGAATATAGCTGCTTTCTAAGAACTACACTTTAACAGTTGCTCATATGCCATCCTTTGGAATGAAATACTTCTTCACTTCTGCTTTTGCTCAACTGATATGGAAAGTACTTTAAAGAAAATTTCTTTTCAATATACTTCAATATATTTTGAGTTCAAAGAAACAATTTAGGCTTACCAATAAAATTAATAATATTTGCTGCTGCAGCCGCTCCCTGGAACCCAGATTTTTTAAACCGTGGGTCAAGGATCGTAGCAGCAGCAAACGGCCGTACATGTTCAATACGACTAAAGTTCCTATCTATAAGGGTCCTTAGCTCTTCTTGTAAGTTGAATCCTAAAGGCGTTGTCGCCATAAAGCCTGCTACTTTCTATAATTTTTAAAAGAAGACAGAAATTCAGACTACTTCATTTCAGCAAATAGACGGTGCTATTTTTCAGTAGGGCGTGCCTCCTGAAGTTCGAACACCATTTGGAATGAATGAATGAAACATTTACTAAATGTAACTTACAGATTGTAGCGCATTTATCAGCGGAATGCATTTGCTTAGCGTTGTGATTTTTTCGCCCGAAATTCCGCAGGTGACTTCATAAAGTGGCTTCAACAGGTGATGGATCTCCATGAGGGTATCGAGCTCTTCACCACTAACCATATTCGGAGGCTTGGATCGAGTGCTTTTATCCTTTTTGCATTTCAATAAAACGCTACTCAAAGTATCCGATAAGTGGATAAAACGATCGAGCATCTCATAGCAGGAGTTCCATCGAGTGCGTACTTCTTGCATCAATTTTAGGCACAAGTGCTCCGGAGCTCCTGCCTCTTGCTGCATCCTTAAAAGTTCTGCAGTTGCCACAGAGCTCGTCCGAAAGAAACGACCAATTTGTTTCACCCTCACAATTAGATCTTTAAGGGTCGGGCTACCATCGGATTCGAGCTCGTCGTTATCAAGGTCCCCTTCATCCTCTGGCCGCTCATGACACTCGTTGGATTCAGAGGGCCTTTAATTTTCATGCAGACCGATGGCTGCCTGACCGATGCCATTGATAATATGTGCAACGCAGTTAATGTGTTTTTGTAACCCAAACTCCTCTCTCACAGCGCCTTTGATATTGGCACCACCATCTGTCACTACAGCCACGATACGATCATCTGTTATTTTAAAATCAGTACAAATATTCCGTAAAGCCTTACGTAGATTTGGTATATTAGCCCTATCGAGAAGTGGTTTAGCACACAGCTCTCCGGACTTAGTTGTGATATCTGCAATTAAAGTATGAAATAAACTTTTCCGTAATTTCCCCAATGTTGAAGAAAATAGAGTACAAAGAAATACACAGCTCCTGAAGAGCTTATATTTAAACTCAGGACGAAAAAGCTTGTGGTACCATTTTTACATCTTTTAAATATTTTATAAACGTGAACTATTCTGAGTAATATCACAAATAGTTTCCCCCACGAGTAATCAATTGGCACAAAAATGTTGTTTGAAGTCAAAACTCACAGTTCTGTTACGGCTTTCATTTCGAGAACGTTTCCGATCTCTACCGTTAAAACTTCGGGAGAATCGTGAATTTTGTTGTTGAAATGTCATTTTGAGATAAAAAATTATCTGCTTAGGGTCCGAGTTAAAATATGTAGCTTCTAACAGAAGCTATGTTAATAAAAGCGAATGCATTCTTTAGGCATTACCTTTGGTATAGTGCGCTGTTATGCCCAAGTACGATTGCATGGAACGCGAAGTCCAGATATCTGCAGTAAATGTGATTGCATCACTCGTGGCCATATCTGCAGTAATCTTTAGCTTCATATCCTCATAAAAATCCTCAATCTCTTAGTAGCAACTCCCCAGTGGGGAGTTGCTACTAAGCTGCGAACGAAAACGGTAAGTTGTCCGAGTTTAGTACAATATTGCAGTTTTTTTAAAGCTAGAATGGCCAAAAAACCTACGAAAAACGCAAAATTGTTCATGACCCGTCTCGCAGTGTGTTCGTATCGGGCAAGTACTAATTAAGATTGAAAACCCCAAAAATATATCTTTATTCGCCGAAAATATTTTAAAAGAATTCCTGAATATGTCGGTAATCGATTGTGCATGTAAATTATCGAGGAATTGTGAAATAAACTAGTGGAAACTGTTATCCATGTTCGCTGGAAAGATTTAGGTATGAATCCCTTGGGTAAATCCTTGGGAACAGTGAATTTCTTCGAACAAGCGTTTGTAGAGTTCGTTCCGATTGAAAATTGCGAAAAAGCAATACATCTGTTGCGGATAGTATTGAAATTTGAGTTAAAATTGCGCAATTCTTTCTTTTTCCTGCCTTTGGCGGGTAATTTGACGAGACTTATGTATAGTGAATTCGTGAGGCGCCGTAAAAAGTGCCCAAGTGGCCCCATGACTTGGGCTCGCAGTGAACGATACATTATTCCTGTGTTTTTTCGTGGTCGTTGGTTCGTTCGTTTGAAGAAAGCTGGGATTTGGATAACTTTGATTTTATGAATGCACATTGGTATCTATTTGTAATGATTGTTAAGAAGAATAGTTCTGGTTGGTGACGTGCTTTCTGTGTTCTAAAGAGATATTGAATATTTCATCTGGCGATAAAATATTGTTTATGTGGGGTGGTAATGGATCCTAACGTTTAGGTGCGATTAGCATGAAAATCAGAAATTACAGATGTTTCAATAAAGTTTGAGAATATAGAAGGTATTGATCTTGCTAATCATGGAAGCGCAACATTCGATGAGTGTTTTGTAGCTGCCACAAATGCAGATTACACAGTGGAAGTGCTAGCCAAAGTTTTGAACTTGCTGCAGCCTTCAGGTGTTCTGTGTCTACCGACCTCCTTAATTTAGACCCAGGGCAGGTTATTTCGCAATTAAAATTGTCCGGCTATGCCAACGTAAGAGCAGACCAAATAGCAATTTTAGGTGAAATACCTAAATATGCAGTTGGTGCTTCGGTGAAATAAAATTTCGCTGCTAAATTGTCCTCAAATAAAGATGCAAGGAAAAAAGCTGCGATTCGGAGTGTGAATGGAAACGAAGATGAAGAACAAATTGAACCTGATTTGCTCATGGATGAAGAAGATCGCGCGAAACCAGATCCCTCGTGGCTAGAGTTCATAGTACTACGGGTCAGCGAAAAGAATGTGGGAATTGCTCTTGGAATTTAGCTGATAAATTGGCACCTGAACAAACCGCTAATGCCGCGTACAGCGAAAATCGTCATGTGGAAACAGTTGTTTGGGTGATACCCTCCGTTGTTCCTCATGTCCTTATCTGGGTATACCAGAGAAAGTCCAATTGAGCGCTAATTTCTTGAGAGCCGATATTTAAATGAAAGATGTGGTCGACTAGAATTAATGCGAACCTGAATTTTATAGCCACGTGTAAATTATAATTTTTTTTTTAGTTTTGTTTGAACGAAATAGTTTAGTACAAAATAAACAACAAAAGTTGGAATAACTAATGATTAAGCGTGAGCAGCTTATGCAGGAGCCGCCCCAAAACACCGAGCGTTCGTCGGAGGAGTGGGTGAGTACACTTGTTTTTTTATATATATTTATTGCATTGCATTTGAAAAATTTAATCATTTTCTTCTATACAATATAACAAATATTGCGTTGATTATATATGATTCGGAATCAAAAGTAAAAGTTGATTATACATGATTCGGAATCAAAAGCAGGTATCGCGAAGCTGCCTGAATGCACTTTTATTTAATTCTACTCATCACTGGCTTTCGTTTGACACCCCATATATTGTAATCGGAGAAAGTATGAAAAACGGCGATTTTTCCAGCAACGCACTCCTTGCAATGCGATCGTTTTCCGAGGAGCTCCAGAATATTGTTGTAGTGAAGTTCTTCAAGCTTTTTATGTCCCTGATTACAATAACTGTGCGATTTTGATATTCAGGCACTTCCGATTCCCGTTTCCCATGATTTTATAGCTGTATGGTTTCGGAATCAAAAGTATCCCAACCACGCCAAAAAGTGCAATTGCAGGTATAGCGAAGCTGCCTGAATGCACTTTTATCGAATTTTACTCAGCACTGGCTTTCGTTTGACACCCCATATATTGAAATTGAAGAAAGTATGAAAAACGGCGATTTTTCCAGCAACCGATCGTTTTCTAAGGAACTCCAGAATATCGTTGTAGTGAAGTTCTTCAATTTTTTTATGTTCCTGAGTACAAGAACTGCGCGGTTTTGATATTCACGCACTTCCGACTCCCGTTTCCGATGGTTTTATAGAACAAATTGAACCTGATGAGCTCTTGGGTGAAGAAGATCGCGCGAAACCAGATCCCTCGTGGCTAGAGTTCACAGTACTACGGGTCAGCGAAAAGCATGCGGGAATTGCTCTTGGAATTTCGCTGATGAATTGGCGGCTGAACAAAACACTAATGCCGCGTGCAGCGAAAATCGTCATGTGGAAACTGTTGTTTGGGTGATATCCTCCGTTGTGCCTCATGTCCATATCTGGGTATACCGGCGTTCAAACCAAGAGAGACAGTCCAATTGAACGCTAATTTCTTGAGAGCCGATATTGAAATGAAAGATGTGGTTGACTAGAATTTATGCGAGCCTGAATTTCATAACCACGTGTAAAATATAATTTTTTTTGTTTTGTTTGAACGAAATAGTTCAGTAAAAAATAAATAACAAAAGTTGGAATAACTAATGATTTAGCGTGAGCAGCTTATGCAGGAGCCGCCCCCAAACAACGAGCGTTCGTCGGAGGAGTGGGTGAGTACACTTGCTTTTTTAATATATTTATTGCATTGCATTTGAAAAATTAAACCCTTTTCTTCTATACAATATAACAAATATTGCGTTGATTATACATGATACCTATTGCCTATGATTGAGATAATGATAGTCTTCTGATTTAGTATCTTTTCTAAGTAGATTCATCCATGGAAGATGCTTAGCCGATATCAATAGGTATAATAAACAAATGGCGTTTGCCAGTTTCGAGCAGTCCTTTTGCATTACTTATAATCATGGTTTTGTTTGCTTTTATGGTAAACGTACAAGTGTTTAGATGGTAACGATTTGAGATATTGTTTTTTCCCAACTTTCTCTTGTAATAAAGCAGTAACACAATTAGTTAGACCAGTGGCGGACTTAACGATGGTGCCGCCTCTAGGCACAATTCGGCCTGCCGCCCCTTTCTGTTTCGCTAATGAATGAAACGCATCAAGATAGAAGGCATATTTAATTTTACCTCGTAGGTACACTTTTGTTTATGGCTTTTCCAACGAAGGCAGAGTGAAATAAATTATTTTCCAATTTTATTAATACAGAGAACGCATTTAAATAAATCGCTAGCTGCAATACCATTCTTGGCAAAGTCGAATAAAATTTTCTACATCTTCTTAAAATTATTTTTTTATCATGAATTTTGATTTGCCAAATTGATTTCTATGCACTTGTTTTTATACATGTTAGAATTATTTTTCGTATCATAAGATTAATAATATCGCGTTGTATAATTATGTCCTATATATTACCGTAACTATCATGAAGATATTACTTATTTGAATTCACGGGCTTTTTTCGACAAAAACAAACAATTTGTTATTAAATAGTACTTTAATCGACGTTTCAACCACTTTGGTAGTCTTCTTCAGGATAATAATTTCTTAGAGTTTACATTTTATTCATACATACTACATACTTTTAGTTACCCTAATTACTTAATTGCTAACAGGCCGCCGTACACATCGCTAGTTTCGTCCGTGTCCGTTTTTGTTCATTTTATTTGCCGTCGTTTTTATGGTTCACGCCTCCAGAATCAACCTTTTTTTTGTAATTGCGCTCCTCGTCCATTATTGTTGTGTCCGAAAAACCAGGTAATTGTCCCAGTTGTGCCCAATGTGCTGTCAGTGCCGTTTTGTTGTTGTTATCGCTCCATAGGTCCGATTTTTGTCCTGCAATTCTATTTTTCATCCATTGTTTCGTTGTTCCAATGTATACCATATTTATGAAGGTATTTACATTGTGACAAAAAAGTACTCAGAGATCGCAAATAAAACGCAGAATATTTAATTATTTATCTATATTTATTCTGTCGCCTTCAAAGTAATCCCCATCAGATGTACTACACTTACGCCAACGATTTTTCCAGTCGTCGAAACACTTTCCATAAGCACCCTTTGGGATGGCCTTCAGCGAGTTTTGTTTTACATTGTTTGACAAAAAAGTACCCGGAAATCGTAAACGCAAAATACTTAATTATTCTTCAAAATCACACGGAGCCAAATCTGGTAAATACGGTGGTTGATCGATGGTATTTATTGCGTTTTTGGCTTTAAATTCGGTCACAATAAAAAAAAACCACAAAATCACCAAAATCGCAACGCACTACTGAGGTGTGCCGACTTAAGCAGCTGCTGTAAACAAACGGTTTGACAGATCTCGCTCATATTTGGCATAGTAATTAAGGACAGTCCTACTTACTTAACAAATTACATTTTTTGAAATATCATTTACCCGGCGAATTTAAATTACAATTTCCGGGTACTTCTCCCACAAAACTTGAAGCTGAATTTACGACTTTGTTATCTTTCCAGGATACAGTTAAAATATCCACTCCATTGGCATCAGCAACATACTCAACAGAATACCCTCTGTCTTTTTTGACATTTCTTTGTCAGTAGGTACTTTGCAATCAGGATTCCCGTTCCGACGTACAGTACATTCTATCAACGGCAGAGATGTAAAGTAATTGTCAAAATACAGTCTATAATTTCGATTGCGAGGTGTTCCTCGTGATAGATGCATGACAACATTTGAAGAGGCACCAAAATCAGGCTCATGGGGCAGTACCACATTCTCTGAACCAGTTTCAGGTTCAATTTTGTAAGCAAACCCAGAGACTCCACAAAGAACGTAAATCGTGTAGGCCCATTTGTGAGGCTTTTTCGAGTTATACCTTTTCAAGTTATTTCTGGCGTTTGTTGAACATATCTGTTCATCGGCACACTGGTACTGCTCCATGGGAACTTTGGCGAAAGCTTCGTTCAATTTTTAAACAACAGGATGCTCGCGGGGCAAGATTTGTAAATTGTCATCGAAATGAATATATCTTCGAATCTTTTCAAACAATTTTACCGGTATAACTTTTTGAATAATAGGAGTTCCAATAATGGAATTCCAATGACTGGTGACGCGAGGAAAGTGAATCAAAGACATGAGATACACTATGCCAATAAATTGCTGAATGTTTGTTGTGGAAATGCGAAAAATATTAGTGGGATCCTTCTGCACAATATATAAATTAGTTTGTGTTGCAATGAATTCAATCAAATCTGTGGGAAATAAATACAAGAATATCTGAATAGGCGTGTCAAATACTAATATATCTGCTCGTAAGTTTTCGTTTCCTAGATAAAGTAACTGCTCATCATTCTCTCTCATTTCACGTATAGTTTTCGAGATTTATTAGCAAATCCTTCCGGTTGAGCTGAGCGCGACCCAGCTGACACATCAGCAGTAGTAGATGTAGACGGTCGATTATCATCTAAATTATGAATTATCTCAGCAAGATTAAGTGTATCATTTTCATTTTCGTCGCTGAAAAACTCCTCTTTCTCCATAAAATTCGCACCATCAAAATCTGGATCTGCTACGCTGTCATCCTCATCTTCAAAGCTTTCTTCACTGTCCTCGTATGTATTTACCAACTCGGCTATTTGGTCATCCCGAAGACGGCAAAGAGCCATTCTAAAAAAGAAAAATAATATTTTTCATTAGTACCCTCATAACAAAGAATAATTTACCCAAGTTAGGCAATGTAACATTTCTGGTACAAACATGTCAGAAAGTCAAACTCTTCGAAATATTTCAATTACACAAAAACCTTATCTACACCGCAAAGTACATATACTTATCTTATATATTTTACAAAAACACGCTGTTTTTCCACGTTTTTCTATTTTTGAATTATTTTTCAAACTGGCTGCATGCAGCACTAACGTCTTCTGTGTTATACTAAGTCGATACATCGGTTTGTTGTTGAACTAAAAAAATTATTTGAATTGTATTAGGCAAAGAATCATTTTGTGAAAGAAATGTCACACCGCGCTACAGAGGGTTAATTTGTAGTTTTACCAGGAAAATAAAATTGTTAAAGTATCATGAAAAAATATTATTAAATAAAGCGTTTACGCCTTTCTTTCATAAGAGAAAATACCCTTATTAATTGTTCAAATCCAAACCATTGTTCAGAATCGAGGCTTCAATGTTACCGCTGTGCTACGATCAACATAACACAAAATAAGAAATGTCAAGTTGCGTAGCGCGCACATAGTTTGCCTACATACGATTCGCACTTATGTGATGTTGACAGATACGAACAAGTGTCAGTGTGGCAAAGGTAATCGAAGAAAATGGATGATTTCGAATAGATTTTGATGTTTATGTTTTTAATAATGTGTTATAATTTTGTTGATGAAAGTCTTGAACGGCGTAGAAGACGTTGGTGGGTTCGACCATATAATCGAAGTCGCGATATCGACGGGTATTTTCGCACTGTGTATTTGCGAATGAAGGAGTGCGATCCGGAGGAATTTTTCAAACACACAAGGATGACGAGAAACACTTACGACTTGCTCCTTGTGTTACTAAAAGAAAAGTTAAGGAGATTTTCCCAAAGGCCGGCTATTCCTGCAGAATGTAGGCTGCCATTAATTTTATCGTAAGTATATACATTGAAGAATAAATCCTAGTTTGAAGCTTTAAGTTATGTGTATGTTGAATTTCAAATTTCTATCTCAAGGAGTCTCGCGTACATTTCTAGGATGGAGTTTCAAAATGGGTAGGGAAACAGTAAGGAAAGTTATCCTAGAAACATGCGATGATATATGGGCGGTTTTGAAGGAGTTCTATGTGACCACACCAAACATAGAGGATTTCCGCAGCATTGCCCATGATTTCAGAAATCGGTGGGATATGCCTCATTGTGTTGGTGCCATTGATGGCAAACACAATAATATTCAAAATCCACTGAATAGTGGTTCTTCATATTTTAACTACAAATCGTCTTTTAGCATTGTTTTACTCGCTTCCTGTGATTCAAGATACACGTACGTTGATATTGGTGCTTACGGCAGCCAAAGTGACGGTGGTGAGTAATTATGTAGAATGTTTTATGATTTCAAATATTTAAATTAACTTTTCGTAAGAATTTTGGCTAATTCGGCATTTGGTAAAAAACTACTCAGTGGCGAACTGCCGCTGCCTCCATCCGCGAAACTACCGAATTCGGAGGTGAACTTCCCATACTATTTTGTAGCGGACAACGCCTTCCCCTTGAAGGGAAATTTGATGCGGCCATATCCAGGAAAGCGACTGGATATCAGCAAACGTATATTTAATTCTAGACTATCACGTGCGCGTGTGCTTATAGAGAACGCATTTGGAATTCTAGTGAGCCGGTGGAAAGTGCTGCGGAACTCCTTGACATGCTTCCCTCAAAATGCGGAAAAAATAGTGTTGGCTACAATTGCACTTCACAACTTCATCAAACTCAACGAGAATGACGATAGTGCATACCGTCCTGCCTCATTTGTAGACCGGGAAGACGACGAAGGAAACATAATTCCGGGAGAATGGCGAAGGCAGGCTGGGAGCGACAACATATTCACAAATGCCACTATGGGTTCAAATAATGCGGCACGAATCGCGTTCCATTTACGTGATTCTTTGAAAGAATATTTCTTTAACGAAGGTGCGATAAACAAACAAAGACGAATTACATAGTGAAGAAAATAAAAGATGTTTGGAATTTGTAGTAATAAAATATTTTAAACCAAAAAATTTATACAGAAAATATTGCGAATAAAAAACTATTATAAAAAACCTATTCTTATCACCAAAATTATATTTTTTTAATCCTAAACATAAAGAAAATATTGTAAAAACTAAAACAAGAAGCCTCTTCTGGTCACTAACATTTTATGATTTTCAGTCTGCAAAAAAAGGCATATGTTAAGGTGATGCGTTCAAACTTATCGTAAAATTTACCTCGCTTCGTTTGCTGATCCAACTCTGATCGCTGGATGTCTGCCAGATATGATAATATATATGCCTTTGCCCCAGCCCTGTTATCGGGGCACAGCTCACTTAATAAAGAGGTGACAGTTAGCCCAAAACTGTCTGGGGCTTGTGTGGACTCGGTGGTGACCTTATTTTGAAGGTATTTGTTGAACGCGTTCAGCGCCGTACTCATCTCTTCTTTGAGACGAGTGTGCGAAGTCGCCTTGCACCTACGACTCTCACCGAGTAGCCCCTGGGAGGAGTTACTTTCGATTTCTTCATCGAAAGTTGACTCATCCAACGTATAGTCCAGCACCGAAGAGCTTGTGCTCGGCGTCGCAAAGTTAGTTGCAGACCTGCAAATAATTCAATTATTTCGTTTCAAATGCATGCAAATTCAAAGAATTAAAACTGAATTCCTTGGTTGAATGTGTTCTTTTAAGAACGACTTTTGTTCCCAAAACTCCCATTGTTGGGGTCCGTCACTCCGTGCACCAGATCCAGACGGGGAATGGAGTTTTTTCAGCTCCCGGCTGTATCGCTCGCGGCGGCTGCGCCAGCGGCGCTCGCACATCTCCTCTGGAATAGATGATATATCATAGTTTATGTTTCTTTTTAAGTAACATATTGTACTTACCTGTTGATCCCAGCTGTTCTGCGATTCCAGCCCAGATGCGCCCTTTTGCCGCGGTATTTTTGTAGCCCCCGTGCTGTTTCTTAAACAGCACCGGTTGGTCTTTCACCAGCCCGATCAACCTTTCGTTGAAACTATCCATGTCTTCGCTATACTGCATTTTCTGTTAAATAAATTGGTTTTTTCGTTAAATATATGCGTGGCCACATATCAAAGCAGCTTAGGTCCAAATAAGTGAGTTTATATATTCATTCATTTCAGTTATTTTTGTACAGTGCTCTACCATTCTGACTCTTGCCCGTAATTATACATCGCGTATAGCATGCTTACACTTAAAAAGTCTATTAGCTGAAGTCTTATTTTTTCATTTTAACAGGCGTTACAATATCTTAGATTACTTTTCACTCCTATGTTTTTAATTGAAGGTAAACTCTATTTAACATAAGATCTTATGTTACAAATATAACAGTGAAATAACCATGTTTTTCATCACTACAAGTTTTATAATAAGGCCTTATGTTTTCTTCATATGTTTTATTCTCTTTTTATATTCATTTTATCGTAACTTAGGTCGAGTTAAGCTGTTTTTATCTATTTAAAATGCAATTTTAAAATCTGCTCATGCCACTTAAGATGTTTTTTTGGAAATTACATTTATCTTTTCTTATTTCTTATAACAACATAGGCTAAATTATCGGGTGCGATCTCAGTCGGAGATTGATACTTAGTCGTGTTGCACCTTGCATCGGGTTTTAGGTTAAAAATTATAAAGTAAAATAGTGTAGCTGTAAATAATGGTAAATTTACAATATTTGTGATCTTAATAGCGGTGGTTAAGAAATATGGACAAATCTCGTAAACAACAACTAAAAACTGGAAAGAAAACTAATGTACTCGAGAAAATAACAATGCTTAATTGTAAGTTTGCATTTAATAAAATTTGATTAATTATTTATCTTTCAGTGATTAAAAATTATTTTTGGGCAGTGAAAGTCAACCAGAAGAATTGATTTTTGATATTCAAAGTAAAGATATATTTTTTGTTAATATTGCGCCAGGTAAATAATTTGTTATGCATGCACATCAGTTCATTTGTAAAGATTTAGTAGTGATTTATGCTAGGTAATGTGGCCAATTCAGGAAAAACGACTGATGTGGCTCAAAAAGAAAATGCTTCATCCTCTGTTGATGTGTTTCATTTCGATTTCGACTTCGATGCAGACGACGATTTAAGAGATCCTAACTTTGCTCCAGATGACGAAAATACTATTTGTAGTGTTTTAAGCGATAATATTGACACCAGCAAACGCAATTGAAACACAATCAGAACTATAACAAAATTTGGCCAACACCCACAACATCCCCCCTAAAGAAAATGCAAAATCACGCAAAAGGAAAAGAAACGTAGGTAAATCTTATATCGGCAAAGGTGAAAAACTCGTAAAGCAAAGAGAATTGCGACAATTACAAAACTGCCGTAGGAAATGCAGGGAGAAAATTTATTTTGAAGATCAAAAGAACACTTTTGAATCGTACTGGTCTCTTGGATCTTACGAACTAAAATTTTTTCGTGCATGGGGGTTGATAGAAGTGCGTGATAAAAAAAAAACGAAAAGTAAAACATGCTTCGAAATCACGAAACAGAGTTACAACAAATGAATATTTTTTGGAAATTTGAGGTAATAGAATATGTGTGTGCCAAAAATGCTTTAGATTTACACTGGATGAGAGTGATCAATTTTTAAAAACAGTTGTGAAGAAAAAACTACAACCTCATAGCTCAAAAACTATTGCCGATAGCCGTGGGTGTCATCCATGTCCTAGAAAAGTTTCTTCTGAAAAGGAAACTGAAGTTATTAATTTTATTAATAGTTTCCCAGCATATGAATCTCATTACTCGAGAAGAGATTCACTAAAAAATTATTTACCAAGTGATTTGTCGGTAGCCGCGATTTACGAACTATATTCTGAAAAGCATCAAAGTCCAGTTTCTCTATCAAAGTTTTCAGAAATTTTCAAATCCTTAAATTTAGCGTTTAATAAGCCTAAAATTGATACCTGCCATAAATGTGACGTATTTAAAATGAAAATGAGTTTAACAAATGGAGATGAATACATTGCCATTAAAATGCAGCACAATCAACATGTCGAAGAAGCTGACTCTGCCTATCGAAGTAAAAAACAAGATAAAGAGAAGCAGTTGGTAGATTCATCTATAGTAACTTTTGCCTTCGATCTTCAACAATCCTTACCGACTCCTTTACTGCATTCTCCAGTATCATTTTATAAGAGGCCGTTATGGACTTTTAATTTAACTGTTCATAATCATAACACTGGGGAGCTCACTTGCTATATGTGGCATGAGGCAATAGCCCGTCAATGAAATAGCTTCATGCCTTTTCCAACATTTAAGTGGAATACCTAGTACAACAAAGCATGTTATACTTTACAGCGATTGTTGTCTTGGGCAAAATAAAAACTCTTGTACGACAGTTATGTTTCAAGTTTTTATGCAAACAGAGACTAACATTGAGATAGTTGATCAGAAGTTTTTGGTACCAGGACATACTCACATGGAATGTGATGTTGACCATTCCGTAATTGAGAGAAAAAGAAAAAAAAACGTCAATTCAAATTCACCAACCTCGTGACTGCTACCAATCTGTTCGATCTGTTGGGGTTAAAAATAAATTTACTGTGAAAGAAATGTCACAGGAAGAGTTCATGAACTTTTCTCTAGCTTTAAATCAAAAATTTACATGGCGTAAAGTAGCAAGAGATGGAAGTATTTTTAATTGGCAAAATATAAAGTGATTGAGATTTACGAAAGAATTTGGTTTAATACTTTTTTAAAATTCATTGGACGAAAATGAGGAGTTTAAAGTTATAAATGTGAGACGTCGCGGAATAAATTCAGTTGCACTAGCTGATATTAAAAAGACTTAGATACACAGAAGATGTAGCTATTAGCTCATATAAAAAAAGCGACTTAGAAGATATGCTTCCATTAATAGGCCAATGTTATCACAGCTTTTACAAAAATCTCCGAACAGAAAATATGCCGGACTTGCACCCAGACCTAACAGGAGAAGAAAAGAACTAATCATTTAATCTTCATATTTTTTGGAAACATTTCTTTAAGTACTGTTCGGTTTTTCAAAATAAATCTATAAGGATAGAAAGCATAATGGCTTATGTCAATAAATTATGGTGTATCCGTTCACGATTCAATATCTTAAGTAAACTTAAGTGTAGACTTAGTGATAAATTCAGTATAATTACATAGCTTAACCCTTTCGAGACTAACGGGACAATACGTCCCAAGGCAGATTTCATTTTAACTAGTGGGCACAGTCATCCCGTATGTGCGCATATAAATGCCAATCCAGTCTTTTTAATGTCCAACGTCATATAGCCGGATGCATTTTACGAATAAACCGAGATAATGTCAAATTTATTGAAGTCATGGGTGAATGTAGTGCGTTTATTTGTGTTTCAAAGTGTTTTTTAACAACATATTAACTGCGTATTCTGTGTTATCATGTAAGCACCCATATAGTAGCACGTCTGTTGGTTGAAATCAGATTTACGTATTGGCTGATGTGAAATATGTTCGAATTTGTTTTCGTGGGACATTATTTCCCAACAGTCTGCTTCAGTGGAGCCATTTGTCCCAGCAGACATAGAAATGTTTTTTCTTTTTATTTTCCAGAATGAGCAAAAAATTAACGGAAAGGGAGATTGAGGAATTTCTTGCTAATTCCGATTTGTCCGAGAGTGATACTGATCCTTACCGCAATAGTGAGGATGAAGACCCAACCTGGGCCTCTTTAGGTTCTGAAAACGAGTCAGCGTCTGATGGTGGTATTCAGTCTTCGAGTTCTGATGTGAGCGCAATCGAACCTGAAAGTAGCTATGTTGTGCTCGATAATCAACGGCATAATATACCAGACGATTCCGACATCCAGAATGTACAAGCCAGTCCCCAAACAGCGTCTACAACTTCATACGCACCAGACAACATAATATGGTATCCAATTCCGCAGAATTACACCCCAAAGATTCAACTACCGGATGCAAGGGATACAGAAATTCTATTGAACTCCATAAATAGTCAGTCTTCAGAAATTGATATTTTCCTGAAGCTATTTCCAAAAAGCCTGTACATGTATATATCGCAGTGTACAAATCAAAGGTTAACTATTTTGGAAAGGAAGACTAAAAAAAAGTGAAGCTAACTGACTATTCTGAAATTATGATGATGACGGGAGTTATGATGGTAATGGCTAATAATACGCTGCCAAGCCTAAACTGCTATTGGTCAAAGCTCCCCTCTATGGGTAACACTACAATCAAAAATGCAATGTCACGTGACCGTTATAAGCTGCTAATTTCTAAATTATATTTCAATAACCCTGAGAAACCAACTAATTGCTCCAAGATATATTATGTTGAGGAACTCCTGGAGTGTTTCAAATACACATACCAACAAGCTAGAACGGATTCAACTTTTCAATCTATAGATGAAAGTATAGCCAAATTCAAGGGCAGGTCGAGTTTGAAGCAGTATTTGCCCTTGAAGCCCATCAAACGGGGAATAAAGTTATGGGTAAGAAGCGACTCTCTTACCGGTTATGTATATGACCTCAATGTGTACAGTGGAAAGGAAAATGGACAAGCAGATGGAACAGTAGGAGAAAGGGTAGTTAGAAAACTTACCAGCTCAATAAGGAGTACCAATGTTGTGATCTGCTTTGACAGGTTTTTTACGTCGGTAACATTGATGAAAACATTGTCATATGCTGCAGTAGGGACTTGTATTGCGTCGCGAAAAAATATACCAAAAAGTCAGGGTAAACTAGAAAAAGGCGAGGCTAAGTTTTTATGCACAAATGACGGAATAACCTTTACTAGATGGCAAGACACAAAAGAAGTATTGGCAATTAGCAACTGTCATGGCAATCAGCTTACATTTGTTGACCGAAAACAGAAGAATGGCGAAAAACTTGCTGTTGCATGTCCCGAGATCATCTCCTTTTACAACATGTATATGGGAGGGGTCGATTTGACTGATCATTTATCTGGCTTGTATGAATTTGACCGCAAATCTACCAAATGGTGGAAAAAAGGATTTTATAAGCTGTTGATGATAACTGCTGTAAACGCTTCCATAATTTACAATGAAGTCACAGGTAGAAAGATACCATTTTTGGATTTCTTGGTAGCCTTGGCAGAAAGCCTTATTGAACAAGGGAAGAGCAAAGCTGGGGTGAAGAGACGTTCAACTTCTGGACGACCATCAAAGAGGCACAAAAAAATGTTGAATGTTGGCGACCATATGCCGATTGTAGAGCAGAAAAGGAGAAGATGTACAAGATGTTCACAAAGAAAGATCGAGAAACGAACAAAAACTGTTTGCAGAACATGTTGTGTGCCGTTATGTAATGAATGTTTTACCGCTTTCCATATGTAAAATTATGTTAAGTTTGCTATAAACTATTTGTTCAACTTATTCATGTGTCTTATTTTAGAACTGATTGGAAATATCGTCCCAACGTAATTAACTAATGGGATGATATGACCCACTAAAAAAAAAAAAAAAAAAAAAAAAAAAAACCAACTACAAACATCTTAAAAGCACTTCTACTTTTCAAATATGAAGCAACAAATTCAATTAGAGGCCACACAAAAAAAATAAAAATCCGTCTTAAGGGTTAAGGCAGTTAAGACTTTGAAACGAATTGTTATGAATTTAATAAAATAGCCTTAGTTACTGCTTTTTTCACCTCCAAGGTGTAAAATTTTCTAAAACGAGCTTATAATAAAATTGATGGTTCTGGACAAGATTATTATTCCTTAAATTATCAAAGTAAACTTGATCAGATTTTTTTCACACAACGATCGCAATTTCAAAGTATTGTACTGAAAAATAAGATATTTCGACTTAAGCTGCTTTGATTTGTGGCCACAGATATAAATACTAGAGTGGAATTGTGCTTAACAGATGAGAACACCAGTTTTCTGCATAATTCCTCACTAGCTGGATAAAATTTTACTCACCCTTTCAAATCGCAAACAACAATGTATAGTTGTCACAAAGTAAACAATCTATTTGACATACTGACATAAAAAGTTGGTTCGATTTCAACTTTTCATGTTGCGTATGTCATCCATATGTCAAATGTACTCAATGCCTTATAAAATATTCGGGTTCAACTTTTTTTGACATTTGCTTTATGTCTGCATATGTTCATTGTAGCTCAGCCTTTAAGAATCGCGAAAGAATTCAATTTTCCTTCCTTTAGGGTAGATCGTAAATATGATTTCACCCTTTTTAATGACGAAAACGACCTTTCGGCGGAACAGTTGCTAACTGCAGTGCACAAATACATTCTCAGGGCTATATCTATATTAGAAAATGTATCCTGGAAGTTCTCCTCTCTGAGAAACTTGCTCATAGAAATATGTGTGGCCTTAACATTATTCCAGTTGATTAACTTTGAAAAACGCACGCACTCCCTTCAAAATGATGACTCTACATCAGTATTGTAAAGTTTTTGTAGTTTTGCTGAATGTTCAAAAATTACTGGTGGTTTAGAGTTTGAAAGGTTAGAAAATACTGAAAATGGATCAGCTACTACAGAGTATGCTTGTTTTCTTTTCAGTAGTTCACTTCTGAGTTTCTTGATAATGACATAAAAGGTTTCTACTTTAAACTTTTTGCTCCCTATAAGGACGACTTCTTCTCGACTCTGTTCATCTGGACGTCGTTTTCTCTTCTGTTTAGAAGAAGTTTCATAATCACTCTCATATCGATCCATTGCCTTCTTTTCGTAAAAGTCAAACATATCACGAAGAGAGCCCATATATTCAACAAGCGAACTATAAAGTCGATTTGCTCTTTCAATGGACGTATCAATACTTTGGAGAGTTTCGGTCACTTTTCCAAACCTTTCTTAATCCAACATCAAAAAATTTTCAAACCTGTCCGTGCCATTCAAAAAAAAAAAATACCGCAAGCTTTATTTCTTACAAGAGGTTTTTCATATTGGTCATTAAAAGTTGAGGGCTTCAGTTCCAGCTTCCCAATTTTTATACAAGCTTTTGCAAGCATCTTCACGTGCATATCACCTTGTTTTAGATAAACTCTTCACAGCTTTAGTTTTCTGTACCTGGCACTGCATTAACTCCACCCAACGTTTTGTAGACGCTGTGAAAAAATTGTGTACGTTTTGAACTAAATTGAAAATCGTGCATGCTTCCCGACAACAACTAGCAGCACATGTACCTATTAAGTAAGTAAGTTAAGTGAATGTGCAGCACATGGGACATAAACCGCTTTGGGGTTAATTTCATCAATACGAGCTTGTAAGCCGGAATAAATTCCAGACATATTACATGCGTTGTTGTCTTAGGATTGCTCTCGGCATTCAGTGATGTTAAGGGACAGTGAATCTAAACCATTTAATACAGTGCCCGCCAAATTCTCTGATTTGTTTCCGGAATTAGGAACAAATAATAAGAATCGTTCAACAGATAAACCATCTTTTCCAACATACCTTATTACAAAAGACAATTGGTTGGTGTGAGAGATATCAGAGTTGAATCTACTATTACTAAGAAGTATTTGGCTCTCTTAATTTCATTAACGATGATCTTCTTGACTTTACTAGCAAGAAAATCGACAACTTTATCACATATTGTTAAAGAAAGGTAGGCGGTATTTCCTGATCCAGGGTTGCTGTGTCGTTGAATGTGATTAGCCAAAAAGGGACCGAATTCATCAATCAGCTCTAATGACATCATAAATTCCCCATTGTGCAAAGAGCCCAATTTTTCATCATGAGCACGAAGAGGGCGGCCTCTGCTCGTCAATTTTTTCACAACCGCAAAAACTCTAGAAATAACACTTCTCCAGTATTTTGTTTCAGCTTCTACATACGAATCATAATGACTTGTAATAGTTCCGAAGCACTTTTTTGTGTTAATAGCTCTAATTCACAATTTGTATGGTTTTGAGAGTTTTCGTGTGCAGACAAAATACTTGCAATATTTTTCCAGTCTCATATACCTACAGTAGTAAGATCTGATATTGTGAAGCCCACATATTTTGAGCTTGCATGGCGAATAAACTAAATGTCCTCTTGATATTATCTCTTCGTTGGCTAATTGACGATAAAAAGCAACCTCTGTTAAACAACTTATTTTTTCTCCAATCTTCCTAATGGACTTTGAAAAATCACAATTTTTATTCTGGTTAATACCTCGACGCAATAGGATTTCAATTGTAGCATCGTTAGTGATGATCCAATTGAATGGACAGGTGGTCCATTCAATTGGATCATCACTAACGAGTCCGATTTCCTTTAAATTATCTAACTGCACGACTGTTACACTATTGTTACTTTCAGCTTCAGGATCACATTTATCATTATCACTGTTTAATAGACTTCAACGGGGTTACATTTTGAACTTTTCCACTGTCAGTGTTGGTTGAAGTGATATTTCTTCTTGATGCTATCATTTTGGCTTTCTTTTTCACGTTGGCCATTTTCCTCTATTTTCCCTTTTTTTGAAAAATAGTTCTCGACCCTCTTGACCGATTTTAAAAGGAAAGCCTCTCTCTCGCGCTTTTCACTTGAAAGTTTGCGGAATGTTGCACCACTTAACTTTTGCCGTTTGTCGCTCATTATTTGTAATTTTAATGCGCGACTACGATGTTGATATAGCTATTAAAAGTTTAAAACAGTCGAAATCGGGGAAAGAAGGATATGGATATTTTAGCTAAATTATGTTACAACTGACAAATGGTAAACACACATAAAACACTTTTGTTCATCACTAGAATCAACATAACTTTTGTGTTATGAAAATTACCTCAAACACACAATTGTGTGCATGTGATTGAACAAAATCAAACTCTAATAAAAAATCGGCAAATTTCTTGTTCCAACAATGAGCAGCCTATAAAGATTTGTAGAACTTGCATTGCTTTCACTCCATCTGGAATTTCCATAAAGATTTCGTCTTCCAACTCTCCATACAAAAAGGCTGTTTTAACATCAAACTGTCTTATTTTCCAGTCATATTCAACAGAGAGAGAGAGAGAGAGAGAGAGAGATAACAGTATCCGTATTGACTCGTTTCTTGTTGTAGGTGAAAATTTTTCATTGTAATCTAATCCTTCAATTTGTGTGAATCCAGAGGCACAAAGTTGAGTATTATATCTTTCCGCTTGACCTCCTTGATTTGTTTTAATAAAAAAAACCGCTTAGAAGTAAGAATTCTTTGATTTCTTATATCAAGAAAACTCCAGGTATCACTGGTGCGATAAGCTTCCAATTCTTCATCGATGGCCACCAGCCATTGATGAAGAATTTCATCGCTTCACAATAATTCGTAGGAACATTTAGTTCTACTAAATTTGCTTCAAAAACTCATTTTCTTTGTGTTCGTAAAATAATACTGGGTCTTTCTATGGTTCGTAGGTCTCATCTTTTTCATCAACGTCAGTTAACATAATCAGTGGCAGCGCATGACTGTTTAAACAGGGTGAGCGCAATTTAAGGAACGCTCTATGTCAGTGAACTACTTATAATAAGTATTCTACTCAGCAGCAAGAACCGACGTGAAGGTCTAGAGCTCTCCTGCCAGGGAATAAAGGTAGTTGTTAAGGTTAAAATTAGGACTCATGAGGTGCTAGGTCCAGCAAAAAAAAGGAAGTAAGAACTTTTAAATTATACTACAAAATATCAATTTAAAGTTGTTTATATTTTAAGTCGATTCTTCGGTCTTTAGACTGGGCAAAGTGGTCAATAACCTTTTCGTAAAATTTAGTGTCATGATCTTTTATTACTAGCTTAATCAATTCCTTTTCGCTAACGATTAAAGATAGTTTGCTTAAACGCATTTGACCAATCGAGTTTCTAGCATAATTTTTAATGCGCTTAAGAGTAGAAAAACTTCGTTCTACTGGTGCTGAATTAGTCGCCACAAAAGCTTATAAATCTCAAAAACATAATCTTTTAAATTGTTTTTTGAAATGAATTTTAAAATTTCTACGTTATCTGTTGAAAGCTCCAAAATACTGGGGTCAGAATACCAAACTAAAAGTTAGTTATTGAAGCTTTTGCTTTCCGAACATTTTCGTATAATTTAATAAAAAGAATGTTTTTTATGCTCTGAAAATTTTTCGCGACTTATAAGGCTTAAAAAGGTTAACTTGTTCAAATCGTTAAATCTTGCTCGCAATTGAATAATGACCAAGGCTATTATTTCAGCATAAAGGCGCTTGAAATATAAATATGGCTCAAAAACGCCATCATGATCCAGTTTTCTCTTCTTTGATGGGTACCCTACTAAGATGCAAACATCCTTGAAAATATTTCGAAAATAGGCATCCTGTTCTCGATACCGTTGAAGGGTGGTGATTAAAATATCGATTCTATTTATAATATAATTAAATTCCATTTTCTATTGAAAACCCATTCAAAACTTGTAAAGTATCTTTTCTTTCTATGATCTTTATCCAAAAAAATTAATAACTTATTTAACCAATAAGCGAATTCTCAGCAGAGTGGGCTTGTAAGTAGAGATGGCAAAAACTGCTATTTTTCTATCACAGTGATTTACTGCGATTACTCATTTCATATTCCTGTGAAAATGAGCAGCACTTGAATTACACTTATATTTTGCGGTTCTTAAGGTAAAATACGCTTTTGATGCAAAAATACTTAAAAAAACTCTGTTTTAGTTATATGAAAAAAAATCTGTTTTATTTTATAGAAATATGTTTATGAATATACAAGAAGAAGAAGAAAATACCTAAGATTTTACTTAAAAAATTGTATACATAAACATAAATTCAGACACTACATAAAATATTCAGATGGAAACAAAATTTTTTATTCAATATAAAGATTGAACCTTGCCATTATACGTGAAACACAACATCATTCAAATGTCCTCCATGGGACCTCTTACAGGCCTCAATCCTTTTAAGGTCATTTTCAATGACTTTTCGGCACATTTCCGGCAATATCTCGGCCATAACTTCACGAATATTGATTTTTAATTGCTCAAGATTTTGAGGATTGTTCGCGTAAACACGACCTTTTGCATAGCACCATAAAAAGAAATCCAAAGGTGTTAGGTCGCAGGATCTTGCGGGCCAATTGACATCACTCAATCTCGAAATTACGCGTCCTGGAAATATCTCTTGGAAACGTGCTCGATTAGCCTGTGTTGTGTGGCTTGTGGCTCTGTACTGTTGAAACCACATGTTCTCCAGATCATAATCTTAAATTTCTCTCGAAAAATAATCGGTTAACATCCGTCCATAGCGGTCAGAATTGACTGTAATGGCTCTTCCTTCGTCGTTTTCAAAAAATACGGGCCCATAACACCACCAGACCATAATGCACACCAAACGGTCACTTTTTCCCGATGCAAAGGCCTTTCTGCGATCACCTGAGGATTTTGAGAGCCCCATATGCGGCAATCCTGTTTATTTACGTAACCACTGAGCGAAAAATGAGCCTCATCACTAATGAAAATTTTGTTCGAAAAATCGTTATCAATGGCTTGTTGTTCAATCACCCAATTCGCATAGATTCTGCGTTGTGTATGGTCTTGAGGCTTAAGTTCTTGAGTGAGTTGGATTTTGTACGTATGGAGCCACAATGAGCCGTAAGACAAGCCCAAATGTTGAGCACGTCGAGGAATCGACAAATTCGGGTCTTCCTGCACACTTTGAGCAACGACAGCGATATTTTCAGCAGAACAAATGTTACGATGATGCACAGGCCTTGCAATATCAATAACCGATCCAGTCTCTTCAAATTTTCTCACTGTGTTCGAAATCGTTTGCTGTATAGGTCGATTATGTCGATCGTAATCGGCTCGTCAAGCCCTAAATGTTGATACAGCAGAATCACCATTTTTACACTAAAATTTAATAGTTTTAACGCGTTCTTCGACTGTTAAACGATCCATATTTCTAAATGGCAAACCGTCAACTAAAAAAAACACGCTTTGAATGACATTTATTTTTGACAGATGTCAAATGGCAGGTTTGAACTTTCCTACCACGAAATGGATAACCCTGTATATTCATAAACATATTTCTATAAAATAAAACAGATTTTTTTCATATAACAAAAACAGATTTTTTTCCGTATTTTTGCAACAAAAGCGTATTTTGCCTTAATAACCGCAAAATATAACTGTTATTCAAAAGCTGCTCATTTAGTAGATTCATTCTTAAAAATCAATTTTATAAAAGGAATGGGTACGAGGGAATGCATACATAGATTTTTTGATTACGGTGAATGGATTTGAGGTGACAAGGTAGTATTCGTTACGTTGGAATATACCGAACAATATAGTGAATGTATGTTGAATGTTATTGACAATTAGGGAAATGCAACTTTAGAACTGCACGATGGGAATACATGTTCGACGTATCACTAAAATTACTCACGGGCATTTTTCTTGAGCTAGTTTTCGTTACAAATTTGCTACTAGGAATTTTGACTGTCGGATGTTTCAATGTGACATGTCGCTTCGGATTAATTACTGGTGTTTTATAGGACAACTTTGCCTTGCAAATATTGCATTTCGCAAAACAGTTGATATTGCCTATCACAGTAAAAAAACTCACAGGTTGAGAAATTTGTACATGGCTTAACAAGAAAATATAAGAGAATCTGGCGCAATGAAATTGAAAGTTGTTAGGTTGTTCATTTATTCTGTGTTTGCATTTTTGATATAATTTTAGTAATCAGAACTTGCCAAGAAGGTTAAATAAAACACTTGTTTATTTAAAATAATATGTGATACATGTTCTATTTTTGTGAAGCGTTTTGCCCTTTACATGCATTATCAAGCTATGGATTCAATAATAGATTAATTAAAAGCTTGATAATGCTTTTATAGGACAAAATGCGTTTTATAAATACAACGTATGATAAATTTCATTTTAAATTAACAAGTGCTTAATTTGTATTTAACAATAGACAAATATAAGCAATTGGCATGCGAAAATTATTCAAAATTTAAATGCGGATGATGATAATTATATTTAGTAAGCAAAAGAAACTTCACAGGTATATTTTAATAACTGTAATCATAGCATGTCTTCAAATCACATCATGAATTTGAAATTGTTATTTGCAGATCAACTCTATTTCGGCATTGTTGCAGAATATTCTGTGTGAGTAATTCAAAGCTTTTTTTGAATGTTTTGAATTTCTGACAGAATATTTCGTATTGATTCGCCAACAGATTTGATCATAAATCAACCAAATCCCTATTATATTCTAAAACTTATATACCTCCTCATCACTTACATAAAAAAGTATGTTTTCATTCAGTTTAGTTTAAAAATTAATAAGGAGCAAACATAAGGAAATAAATTTCATTTAACTCTTACTAAAGCAATTTTCAATATGTCAACATAAAATGTTTACTTACGTTGTAATTTAATTTAATCTGTGCAGAAGTAATTAGCAGCGAAAATACTTTAACCAACCTGGAACGTAAACACCAATTAAATGAAAGCTTTTTCCCGCTCTGTTTTGATTTTTCATTCTCGCTTCCATATGCCCTATGCTAAAAATAAAATCTGCATATACCGCACTGCTAATTCCAAGTATCAAGGCATCATATGCAACCACGGCTGAGCATTGAGCAGCCATAATATCCAAATATTCATAGTAAAGAACGGTGGACTCATCAATTCATCAAGCATTTACATAATTTGAAATCAGACAAATCCCAATCTTGGGATTGTTCTTTTTTAATCAAATGACAAAGTCACACGCTATCGAAAAGCAACTTTCTGCTAGCATCGTCAAGACATCATATACAGTGACGGCCTGCGCAGTGATCAGCCATCAATTCCAAACATGCACATTAAAGAGCATTGGACGATACCAGTTCATCAAATATATTCTGAAATCAAGCAAATCACAGTCTTGGAGTTGCTCTTGTCCCTCCACATGATAAAGTTGTACGCTGCTCATAAAAATACTTCGCTCGGCGTTTTTGAAAATAACAAAATATTTGATTCCTTGTACAGATGGCACATTAAATGGTCCACAAACATCACTATAAACAACATCACCTGGTTGAATTGATCGCCTATTCGCTTCCTTGAATGGTTGGCGAGTATGCTTACCATAAGCACAACCCTCACACACAAACTTTTCACTGTTTGATAAGTCAACGCCTGTAATAACATTGTTTTAACACATTTTTTCAATCTCCTTCACATTGAAATGTCCCAAGCGTTCATGCCATTCTAACGTCCACTTTTTGCACTATATTACATGCTGGATTTTGGATCGCTTCCACTTTTAATTTAGATAAGTTGTTTTCTTGCAAACAAGCACACATCACTATATTATTATTTTTATCAATCAGAGCACAGGTTTGTTTTCTAATAATATTGTATTATAACCTTGTCTTGCAACTGCTCCTTCCAAAAACAAGTTTCTTTCCATTTTCGGTGCATAGATCACATTTACTAATCAAAATATTCCCTTGCCCAGCCGCTTCTATGGCTTCGTGATTTTCAAGTTTCAGAGGGGATCATATAGATCACCAAAATTTTCCCGTTTATATGATTTGTGAGCTGAAGCACCGCTGTCTAAAATCCATTATTACCCTCATCACTGTCTTCCCAGTCACTTTTTATTACATTAAATGCCATCATATTTTTCTCTCCATGTTTCTGTTTGGGAGTACGACAATGTTTTGCGAAGTGACCGCGTTTCTTACAGTTATAGCAAACAAAACGATGTGATTTTATTTTGCTTCGTTTTTTGTTTTTTCTATTGAGAATTTTTCTTCTTTGTGGTTTGTTTTTCCACTAATAATGCTGTTTCGTTTTCTTCTTCTACATTCAAGCTAGCTTTCTCATCCTGCTGTTAAGTTGATTATTGTTTGCTTGCTGGGATCGAGTGGCATTCAAGCCTGACGGAGAGATTTGTGCTTTGGAGGCAGTACACTTAAAATCGTAGCCATAATTGTATTTTCAATTATAGCCTCTCCATTTTCTTTCAATCGCTTTGCGAGGCTTTAAATTTTTGCAATATGATTAGCAATGCTTTCGGCGGATTACATTTTATACTGGTAAAATCGTTCATGAAGCATCATTTTAGTCATCTCAGGTTTTTGTTCATAAATAGTCTCCAGTTTAGTCATCATCTCAAGCGCAGACTCACAATTTTCGATGATTACTATTTGTTTCAGATCCATCGCCAACCTTATTATGAACATTGCCATGCCGTCAGCTTTATTCTATTGAGTCGCTTTAGTTTCTGCTTTTGGGGTATAAATATTTAAACCTTTGAGACGCAGTGCGCATTTTAGTTGGAATTTCCATTGCTTGAAATTCATACCATAAAATTCTCCATTCTCCATTTTACGTTATGAACACTAAAGGGGACGCACGTTTTTCTATTGAACTTTTGAATCACTTCTTCTTTTTGCTTATCACTCGCATGGGTCTGGGCCCATAACCTGTTTGGATTTTTCAGTAATGAAATAATAAGCAAGATTTCTCCTCTATGAATTCACTTTATTTCATTAACTTCGTATTTAATGTACACATGGTGACATGTTCTAAGCAACTGAACTGATTCTTTATTCTGTTCTGAAAGTACAAGTGCAGGCAATTATACATACAATCATAAAATTTACTTCAATAGTGACATGCCTCTATAATTTTCGCACTGTTTCTTACAGGCGCAAAATGAATGTTATCATCAGCATCACTAGGTCCGTCTGACAGTCTAATATTACAATTATTTTCGAACTCATCAAATTCTTCCATTATGACGAACGAATAAAACGAACATACTTATTGAACAATGCTATATTCCTAATCGACCAACAAACTCATATAACACAAGCAAGCATACTAACACCAGACACCATTGTGAATGCCCGAAGTAAATATGAAATCGTGTTATTTACGAATTCATCCCAAAGGTAAAAACATATTTCCCAAAACGAAGATTCTCGTTTCCTGGTAGGAATGTGTTAATAAGAAACTTAATTTGATTATATTGTTGCTGAATAGTTGGTTCTTCTTGTTATTGTGAATATCTGAGTAGTTGAAAATATTTTTATTTTAATAATTTAATATATAATTCATTATATTAAGAGCAACTAACCTTGTCACGGGACCCTTTCACATGCGATCCTACAAGCATGACTCCAGCAAGCTAAATGTAATATTTATTACGCTAGCCAGACTGAAGAAGAATTGGTAACGTATTTTTTTGGAATTAAATATTTTCAACTGTAATTTTCTTCGCTCATATAAAGACTAAACTAAGTAGATTCTAAGCGGAATGTCCAGACTACAACCTCACAACGAAATATCAATCGTGGCGATCCAGGAGAGACAATGCGGATACCAAATTAGCATAAGCAGCGGAATGCCAAATCATAGTGCCTCTATACAACGGTGCGTACAAAAGCTTCGAATACGAAACGACTGAGGAAACTGAAGAAAATATTTAGAGGAAGCTTTTTCGGAGACGAAACCCATTCCAGAATTCAAAGAAGATCCCGACTGGTTTAATGTTACTGAGCCGCTTAAAGGCAAAGTAGTTGCTCTGGACTTCTTCACATATTGCTGCATCAACTATATACTACCTGATTTGAAGAAACTCGAGAAAAAGTAAAGCGTTGAAGATGGTTTGGTGGTTATAGGTGTCCACAGTGCTAAATTCGACAATGGAAAAAATAGCGCAAACATTGTATCCGCAGTGTAAAGATATATTACACATCCGGTAGTAAACGCTTCAACTTGAAAATAAAATGTTGGCCCACGCTGCTTATTCTTGGTCCAAATGCCAACCCCATATTTGTGGTAATGGGTGAAGGGCATTATGATAGACTGGAAAAATATGTTGGTATGGCTCTGAAACATTATAAAAGCCAAGGGAAAATATTGAATACTTCATTACCATTGAATCCGTTAACGGATTTTTTGATGTCGCCAAATCTGAAGTGTTTTGGGAAGATCACTTGTTCAAAGCCATCATTCGATACCGATTGCGCTGAATGATATGAACCCTCGTTTACTCATTGCAATGGCTGGGACAAATAAAATTTGGGCCTTATTTTTAGATGATGTGGTATTTTGGAAATACAAGCAATACCAGAAATGTAATGTGCTGCTACAGTAGGGACAGGACACGACGAAAATAGAAATAACTCTTATCGAACAAATGCATCGTTTGTGCAGGCTTCTGGATCAGCAAGTGCGAAAACGGGTGTCCACAGGAGTGATACCGTACCTGCAACCAAGGAAGTAGTGAAAAGGATCGGAATCTATGGATTCCCCACCGCCGGTATTATGAATTTTGACGACTATGAACAGCTGCCGATGACGAATTTTGCGACAACGATGACGGCGAGGTCGATTGCAGCAGTTGTGTCGCATTGCGTTATGTACCCGGTGGATTCAGTCAAGATCAGGATGCAAAGTTTATCGCTGGGTATATCCAGCTACTGTATTTCCTATACACTTAGGAATATGTTCAAGAAAGAAGGACTAATGACACCTATACATGGTGTGTCAGCCAGAATAGCGGGAGCTGGACCAGACCATGCTATTTATTTTGGAACATATGAATTTACAAAAGATACGTTGGCAAAATACACGCGGCACTTATACATGATGCCCTATCGAATCCAGCAGACGTGATAAAGCAGAGGATGCAAATGTATAATTCGGCATATAATTCAG
Organism: Odontomyia ornata; assembly: GCA_963969285.1. Taxonomy (NCBI): domain Eukaryota; kingdom Metazoa; phylum Arthropoda; class Insecta; order Diptera; family Stratiomyidae; genus Odontomyia; species Odontomyia ornata. The sequence goes on along the minus strand of OZ017738.1, from coordinate 355,167,037 downwards.
TTTCAGAATGCACGAGAGGAATCTATAGAAACGAAGGGTTCGGTGCATTTTATCGCTCATACTCTACACAATTGATTATAAATCTGCCATATCAGGCAGTACACTTTACGACTTACAAATTTTTGCCAAAATATACTAAATACTGAAAGAAAATATCCTGTAGTTCATATGGTTGCTGGTGGTGCAGTTGGTGTTGCTGCCTCTGGATTTACTGCACCACTAGATGTAGTGAAAATACTGCTTAATACTCAGGAAACCGGTTTTACGAAAGGAATTAAAGAAGCGATAAGACAAATTTACAGAGTGGCCGGATCACTCGTCTTCTTCAAAAGCTCGAGTCTTATATTCAATGCCTGCGACAGCAATTTGTTGGTCAACTACGAATTCTTCAAATTCGCATAATGTGGAAAAAGTCTTGAAGGCTTTGAATCTTCGATATCTGGAAAAAGTAAATTGCAACCGAAAGATACAAAACCATTAGTGACGGTGGAATACTACATAGTGATGATACGATCAATAACAATAGGATTAGCGGTGTAAGATATGTTTTACCAGCGGCTGACATGAATGCAGCTGAAACTCAAAAAGTTATATCCAGTGGTGTGCGCGAAGTAGCTCCCATCAAAGCTATCATTGAGCTCAGTGCAGTATCGGGAATTAATGCTTTAAATCTAAATACAGTGCACAACGATGTTAAGCGAAACTACGATCGAGGCTTTAGTAGTCCTTAAAATTATTTAATTGCATAAAATAAGTGCATTGAGTGGAATGCGTTGTAGGTTTGAACAATATTTCTTTTACATATCCGATTTTGTCTCAATCTGTGTATAGTTTCACTCCCAATGTATGTGTTTGAGTCTACACATGTTATTCAATGTCAGGTATGTTGTGCAGCAGCAAAGCAAGAAAATTATGACAGTAGAGATGCCCGATGATAGAAGTGGAAGCTACAAGGCGTTATTGCAGTGCAGCATTGCCACATTGCCGGTTGCGAAGCTTAAGAAACATTGGAAAATGTGTTGCACGATAGGGGCCGTGTCTCCCCGAGGCTATAAATGACTGTAGCGTTTCCCATATGACAGATAGTTATCGTGTTCACCGCCAGGCATTCGAGTTAAGATAGAAGTCGGGTGAAGAGAGACACACGCGAAGCATCGAAGCGTCACAACTGCAAAACAAAGATTTTCCTGTGTATATTTTTATTGTTTGTTTCCATGTAGTGCAAATAAACGTTATTACGAAAGCTATTGCCTTTGCATAACATTGGTGACCCCGGTGTGATGTCTGCTAAAGGAAAATCTGCACTTGGTACAACTAAAAAGCCAGGGGCAGAAAATACAAAAGCCGCTAAAGCCCAAACTGTTACTGGAACGGAGCCCACCACAGGAGCCGCAACCGACACCAGAATTATACCACCAGTTAGCAACAAGGACATCGCAAATGTTCGTGTACTACACTTTGGACAACTCGCCCAACGCTGGGTTCGCCCGCGTAGAGGCGCAATCGCGAGGGTGCAGAATAAGCTCAGACGCCGCCATGTTTGACAAGATCGTCAGCGAACTTGATTTTACCTGCTTGGACGCTATAGCGGACATCGTGAAGAAACCGCCGGGAATGGGCAAATATAAAGCGCTGAAAACAAGATTGATCAATGTTTACGCGCCGTCCGAAGAGGCTCAAGTTCGAGCTCTTCTCACCGGCATCGAATTAGGTGACAGCAAGCCGTCACAATTGCTACGGTGCATGAATTTAGCTGCGAAATCCAAGGTAATTGAATCATTTTTGAAATAACTTTGGCTACAACGGCTGCCTGCTACCAAACCATGTAACTTTCAGGCCCCATCGATGTCGGAAAACGCCTAGGACCCCTGCATGTTGAGCCGGCTCGCAGTCGCTCCGCAACAAACCGTCTTTTTGTCACTGACAAACTAACACATCTTAAGTTTCTAATCGAAACAGGTGCAGACGTGTCAATCATACCTCGACTTCCATGGCTTAAAAACAACACAAAAACAGAATTTAAGCTTTACGTGGCCAATAAATCTCCGATCGACACTTATGGTGAAAAGTTGCTTACATTAAATCTCAATTTACGTCGGCAATTTACGTGGCCATTTATAATAGCAGAAGTTGCGTAGCCAATTAGAGGTGCTGATTTTCTAAAAGAACACGGCCTCTCTGTAGATATTACAAACAGACGTCTTGTAGACTCGAAAACGAAACTTACAACAGCAGAAACCGTAATAACTCCACCCACAGGATCTATCTCTACGTTGATCAACGAATCGCAGTTCAACGCATTACTGAAATCATTCCCAGAAGTAACGAATCCTGCTCTAGCGAACACTACACAGCACTCTGTACGACACCATATCATCGCTACTGGCCACCCGGTAGTAGAACGCCCGAGACGACTACCACCAGACAAGCTGAAAATAGCTAAAACAGAGTTCCAATACATGATGGATAAGAACTACTGCCCCCCCATCAAACAGCCCATGGGGTAGCCCTTTGCATCTTGTGCCCAAGAAGGAAGGTTCCTGGCGCCCATGCGGAGATTATCGTAAACTAAACGCGATTACCATACCCGATCGCTATCCCATCGGACACATTCAGGACATTACATCAGATCTCACTGGCAGATGTATATTTTCAAAATAGACTTGCTTCGAGCATACTATCAGATCCCAGTTGCGGCAGTGACAGCACCGTTTGGCCAATTTGAATTTACGGTAATGACCTTTGGCCTCCGGAATGCCGCCCAAACCTTTCAAAGGTTTGTTGACGAAGTGTTGCGTGGATTCTCTTTCTTTTTTGTATCATCTAACGTAATCGAAAAACATATGGACCATCTTCGGATCGTATTTAAACAATTAAAAACTTACGGAGTGATAATCAACGTTGCAAAATGTGTCTTTGGCGTCGAAGAATTTGAGTACCTGGGACACAAACTAAATAAACATGGCATTTTGCCACCTGATTCGCGAGTTCGAGCCATGTTTGATTGTCAATTACCAACAACAGTCAAACAACTACGCCGTTTCCTGGGCATATTAAATTTTTACAGAAGATTCATCGGTAATGCTGCCAACCTACAAGCACCGCTCGACCTACAAGCTCCGCAATCTAAGAAAAGGTGACAAATGCGTTATTCAATGGTCACCCGAAACCATAAAAGCCTTCAACAATTGTAAGCAAAGCCTTGCGAAGGAGACATTGATAGTACTTTTTTTTCCATCGATGCCATAACAACTTGTCACCGACGTATTTGATGCTGCCATCGGGTCAGTATTAGAGCAAACAGTAAATGGCAGTTGGCTACCATTAGCTTACTTTCAACGAAAACTGAATCACGCTGAATCAAAGTACAGCGCTTACGACCGAAAGTTGTTGGCTATTTATAGCAGTTGAAAACACTTTCGACACTGGCTCGAAGGCACCCAATTTGTTATCAAAACGGACCACAAACCGTTGATATCTGCGTTCAGTCAAAAAACAGAAAAATCTTCGCCGAGACAAATTAGGCACTTAAGTTTTATGTCGGAATTTTGTACCCAAATCGTCCACGTTAATGGAGATGAAAATATTGTAGCAGATAGGCTATCAACAATCGAAACGATCAACCTGCCATCTTCGTTGATCACCCACGAGGTATAAGATGAACAACGTAACGACATTGCACTTCAATCATTTCCCTCTGGAAACAATTCATCACATGAGCTGCATCCACTACCTATAGAGGAATATGGATGTTTATACAATATTCGGCTATACGTACCATCAACTCTACGTAATCGAGTTATGACCACCTTCCACAGATGCTCGCACCCTGAAGCCCGCACGACGATTCGAGCTGTACAAAGAAAGTTTGTTTGGCCTGACATGAAAAAAGATATTCGAGCCTACACACGCACTTGTATACCATGTCAAAGATCAAAGATTGGAAGGCATATAAGAAACGATATCTAGCAGTTTTTGATGCCGGACAAACGATTCCAGCAAGTGCACCTTGATATCATCGGACCACTGATAACAGCCAACGGTTATTGCTACTGCATAACGATGGTTGACCGATTTACACGCTGGCCAGAAGCAGATCCTGTTTGCGACCAAACAGCTGAAACTGTCGCATGTGTATTTTACACTAACTGAGTATCTAGATTTGGAGCGCCGCACATAATCACAATAGACCAAGGAACTCAATTTGAGTCCGCGCTTTCCTCTTCTCTTTCCAAACTTTTGGGATGTAAACGTACGGGAACATCGCCGTATCACCCAGCATCCAATGGATTGGTAGAGCGATGGCATCGCATATTGAAAGCCGCCATCATGTGCCATGAGCAGAATTGCAACTGGCCTCGCATCCTGCCGACCGTTCTCCTGGGACTCGGAAACTCATGCAAGGAAGATCTAGGCGCAAGTTGCGCGGAGCTCGTTTATGGAACAACTTAAACACCTCCTTGATCCGCACGCTTTTGGACCCATGTTAAAACAGCAGATGCGTGAATTGCGACCTGTTCCAATTAACCACCATTATGATCGAACGACCTTCGTACATCATCAATTAAATTCATGTATACACGTCTTCAAGACCACACAAAGTGATCAAACGAATTTCAGATGTACTGTTTACGACTGACATCGAAGGTAGACAAACCAACGTCTCCACCTAACGACTAAAGCCAGCCTTCAGTATCGTCGCCACTACCCGGCAAACCGAAACTCCTTCAGACTCCGTAACGAAGTGAATAATTTCTACACCCGAAAAAAGAAAAACAATTACATGGGAACCGATCATAGCACGACCTCATACGGCTGTCAGAACATATCCGCCTGCAAAGCGCCATCGTGACAGTGGGAATGTCACTCAAGAGGGAGCAGTGTAGTGTTCCTCATGTGACAGATAGTTATTGTGTTCACCGCCAGGTATTCGAGTTAAGATAGCAGTTGAGAGAACACAGACACACGCGAAGCATCGAAGCATCAAAACTGCGAAACAAAGATTTTCCTGTGTATATTATTATTGTGTGTTTTTATGTAGTGCATATAAACGTCATTACGAAAGCTATTGCCTTTGCAGCACGAGACCTCGGAGAACGAGGAAAAGCTCTCTTCTCTCGCATTGATTTCGAGGAATTGAACGAGCTAACAAGGAATTGGCGGGAAGGCGAATCATTGAAGGACGGAAGAAAAGGCATGGTACGAGCTGGACAGGAGGACGACGAGCAGTTTGTGTTACAATTTTCAACTCGCCGAGGAACGAGCAATCCAAACCTGCCATCGAGAAAATTGGGAGCCCTAGACCACGTGGAAACAAGGGTAGCGAAAGGCAATAAGTAGTTAATGTTCTTTTTGAATTTCATAAATATTTACAATTTATATATAGGGACTGGCGATAAAGTTGATGGAATATGTGAAAAAAAGGTGTCTCAAGTGGAAAGTGTAAAGTCTGGCTCGCGAGTGTACTTGTAGAGTTATTGCGACAGTGGCGAGACTTTGAGGCGGTTTACGACCGCGATGTGGAAGTGTCCCCGAGTGCCACCTGTGGGGGTAAGACCGCGAGAAGCGTTTAAGTACGGGGCGAAGTTAGGAATTTTATCCAGGGCTAGGTAGGATTTGGTTTCCCGCGCAAATTTAATTGAAGGTTAGGCCGGTGCGAAGCTCTCGACTCGGTTGCGGTCTTGCTTGGCGACTTCATTTGGGGCCCAATGGCGAAGCGAGTGGCGCACCAACCCTCTTCGGTGGGCTTACCGGGTCCAAAGGCCCCAGTCTGAGGTCTTTGACGGAGCATCGCAAAATAGTGAGGGTATCAACCTCTGCGGAAAGTGGAACTTATACTCGTTGATTATTTTAGCTTCAATTGCCTTCCACCTTACCAAGCCAAATAAAATGTTTTTAAGCGAATCAAAAATCCAATTAATTCCATTGATTACCTTTCCAAAGCATCGGCGTTTTATAAAGCGTTAATTGACATCGCTGATTTCCTTTAAAATCGATTACCTACAAAATGATAAATCCAAATTTTACCAGAGAATAAGCGAAATTTTGACCAAGTAACTGAATCCTTACTTCGTGCTTGTTCCTGAAGCCAAAACTGGTTCCAATCACATTTCAACGGTTATAAAGTATTACTCAAAAAATATCCAGAAGTGAACAAATCTCTCCAGCAAAACCAGGCAGAAGTCTAAAAATATCACTCATTTTTAATTTTGAATTGTGTGTGACGAAAAAAAGGTCAATATCTGTTGTTGGAACAGAGAAATGTATTGTGGTTAGACTAATTTTTGGCTTAGCTAATTTAGTGTGAAATCGGTCAAATAAATTTGAATTTGAAAATATAAAATCTTGTAGTGTTTACTTAGCCATATTAACTTTGGGCGAAAAAGATTCTCTATTGTCATTACTAGCTTCAATTTACTTCACGATGAATTTATGTTTAAAAAGATAAAAACGCTAAGGTTTACCAAGCTTTGGGAAGTGAAAGTTTACCGTTGTTTTTTTATTTGTATATATATATATATATATATATATATATATATATATATATATATATATATATATATATATATTTATCGTCCAATCACGTATACAAGAGCTACTTACAGCTTTAAAATGAAAAGAATATTTACTCTCGATGGTAACTAGGAAAATTACAAAATAATTTACATCTGTTGTTAAAATTATTTCTCAGAATATCCTTAGTTAAATTTGGTAGCATTAGCATGTTTAGAGACATACTCTAATTAAATGGACCTCACTGGTGTTTCTTCTCTAATCAATCGCTAAATAAATCAAAAATGAATTAAATATGAAAACATAGTCAGCTTTATCGTAAAAGTAAAGTGATGGCCAATAATTAAGAAGCTGAGAAATATAATGTTGCTGAAGTTAACCTGAAGTGGCTGCTGAAGATAGAAGAGATGATGTCGAACCTTCCGAATCAGAATTGCTGATGATTCCAATTTTATAGAATTGATTTACTACCTACTCATCAAAATGGATCAAATTTGCTATCCGCAATGCCGCTTAATAACATGAACTTAAAGTCACTACAGAAAATAAAACGCTTTTTTATATCATGATACTGAAATTGCTGTTGGACAAATCAATGCGAAAGTCACTGTAAAAAATTATAAGATTGTATTTACTATCTCTTATTACGAAGCTTAAATTGAAGTTTATTATTACTCGGAAAATTATGATTCAGAAATTACTGCCATAGAAATGAAGTCTCCGAAAGTATTCTGAATTTGTATAAGTCGAGTGAAGCTGCTGCCAAATTATAATTTTATGAAAATGCATTTGCTAGTAAAGTTTCTGATTATACCTAAAGTCATCTAACTAATGTAAAGTTAAAGTTGCTGTCAAATAACCATAAAAAATTGATGGTATCCATTGCTTACTAAAATGGCGTAATTGCTACTTACGAGTACTACCTTGATTTTGAAGTCAATAATTGGATTGAAGCCTGACAAAAACCTTATCTATCAGCAAGGCACTATAACGAGACAAACTATTGAAAAAAAAAGTAGCAAGTGTGAGATTCATATCTGAAAAAAGTACGGAAACAGACATTCCAGCTCGAGTTACCTCAACGAATACGGCAAGATGAAAAATGCATACAATTTCTGAAGAGCCAAATAGAAATTTTTGTGGCAAAGTTTAAACACACAGAGCAAGCATTTGATTGCAAAAGATTCTTTATCAAGGAAGTTTTCATGCCCGCGCTTTTTTAAAAATATAGTACGAAGGTAAATTTGTAAAGGAAAACCATTAATATAGCATCGTAATTTTGACAACTTTAGATAGTTCAGAAAAGGAGTAGCAAGCTGCCTTATCGTTCAAAGGTTCCAACAATCGATTTGCCAAAAGAAAAGCATTGCTGAAATGTACCTGCACACACAATCCACCGAATAATCTATCATATTCATTTCATTTTGAACCACGAATTTAATGCGGTACAATAAAATAAACACTACTGTCGTGGACATACCATAAATTGTTTGATACCTTTATAAGCTGTTTCAATTACCAGGAGTGGTACACCATACTAAAAAATACAATCAAAAAAATTTCGATTTTTCGTCAAAAGTACTATTAGTTGTCTGCTCATGATTGCTCATCGGTTCGAGGAAAAAATGTATGGATTTCACTGTTTAACATTTTCGGAATTCATGCGAGCCAATAATGATTGAAGAAATAAAAAAAATTATAATTCGAATATACGAGTATATTCCATAAAGATATGTCTGACCCCAAAAATATGAGTCTTGTTGCCGTATCGAAGGAGCTTTATAAACCAATAGCATGGAGGGAAGCGAATAAAAGTAAGATGATATATCTGCCCTCTTCCTGAAACTCGACAGCGAAGCAAAACTAGTAGGGCTACAAATCAATGAAAATAAAACAAAGCTCATGATGCAGGCAAGAAAATTCCTCAAATGCACAGAATATCACACTTGGCGAACGAAATTGTCGGCGCAAAAGTAACGGGAACCGCTAATGAAAGAGACGAAATATGCCAAAGAATACAGCTCCCAAATAAAATTTTATTCAGTTTTGACGATCTTGAAGACCAGCTGCATACACAGGTAAACATAGCTCCAAGTATACAAATCTGTGATAAGACCTGTGTTATGCTATGGGTGCAAAGCATGGACACTAACCCAAGCATCCGCAAATATATTGAACGCATTCCTGCAACGGGTCCTGAGGCGAATAACCGGAGCGAAGCTAGACGGAGACCAATTGCGAATTCAGTACAACCATGAGCTTTATGAAATTTTTGACGAGCCGAAGGTCTCAACAACTGTAAGACTGCGGAAGCTGCAATGGGCTTGCCACGTGAATCGTGTGGACGAACAACGGATACCTGAAAAGGTATTCGTTAGGCGAAGACTAGTGGGAAACCCGAGGAAACACTAGTTTGAGTTGGTCGACGAAGACAGTTAATCGCTGCTAAAATTTCGAAATCGGAGGACCCGGTCAATGGATCGAGACAGTTGGAGGCGCTATTTGCAGGAAGCGAAGGTCCGAGAGGGGGTGTAGTGCTACGAAGAAGAAGAAGAAACATCTGCTAAGTAACTCATGTTCGATCATTTCTCCCAAAAAAGGCCGGGGAAAATTAGTATCACCTAAAACGCTAGATTTGAAATGAAAATATTTACTCCGAACTGTGCTTTTTACTGGTCAGACTTCTGTCAACCTTGCCCAAATAAATCAACAGATCATAGTAGACGACGAAAATGAACTTGGAAGAAGCAATTAAATGTGTGATGATTAAGTACTTTCCAGAGTTTAATCTTGTAATCGCTTATTAACGGAGGAGGAACATTACCTTCATGGATTTTTGTATAAAATTAAACTCAAACAAACAAGATACTGAAGCAATTTGACTGGTTACTCTTTAAATTATTTTTCTGAAAACGTTCGATCTTAAAGCAGTTGGCGTTGACCATCTAAATTTGGATGGAATACATTACAAACTACTATAAAACCCTGAATAATTTTTTTCTAAATGCCAAATACTATATTTTGGTAGGCATCAAGCATGCTCGGTAAGCTCAAATAATATTTTAAGGTATGTCAATATAATAACCTGTTCAAATATTACTTTTTATAGATTCGAGTTGTATGCAAGCAAGTAACATAGTCTAAATATCACAGGAATTTATCAATATACTAGGAGATCTGGGGAAGAGACAACGTAAAGTTTGGAACATGTAAAAAATATCAATTGTTGTCAGCTGAGGCTCGATAAAAATATAATTGCAAGGAAAACCTGCTTACAGCATGTTAATAATAAAATATTAACCGAAAGATGAAAAAACCCGATGGAAGACCCAGTTTTTGCAAGGAACACCTGTGTCTAAAATTGAAATTTACAGAAATGGGAGACCAGTTTCATTTCACACTATGAGGATCCTGAAACAGAAAATACTGGAAAAGTACTAAATATTAATTTTTATTCATATTTAAATATGCAACATACTCCCGATGACAAATCTTTACAAGACGATTTTGGATTTTGGAAATCCTAAAGGATCCATTGACATTACAAAACATGCTGAGAATAGAATAATTGATTATGGAAAGCATTGGTCATGGAAAATATACCTCGGCCTATAGAACAAGAAAATTATGAACTATATATGCTTGTAAATATCAAGTTTGAGTCCAGTTACCATCAACCATTGAATTAGACTTGGGCAGAAACATTGGTGCGGCCCAAATAGTAAGACAAGTAGTATTTGAAAATATTAAATTTAATATCTAAAATAAGTCACGAATATCGAGAATTTTACTGATTATGAGTGATATTTAAACAAAATTGTGAAGTTGCTATCGAGCTCGCGGATTTTATGTATTTTTTTCTGTTCAAAAATGTGGAAACGAGAAACCCTCACTTCTAAAATTATAATCTATTTGTTTCAAACCAATTGTTCTTAAAAATTGTTGGTGATAAAATCGACGATTTGAAAAAAAAAAATTGAAAAAAGAACACAATTTAACATTATTAAAACTAAATAGAATTGAAGACAAACATTGGTTTTAAAGGAAATATGCGGGTCTATGTAAGATATGTAAAAATTAATATAATAGTAAACAGTTGTCTCACTTTTACATACCGTGTAATATGAATTCATCTACAAGTTTTAACTTACATCGAGTTCTTCATTTAGAATGATTAGATAAATGTGGAGAACAATAGTTGTCCTTTCCGCTCCGTTCCGGAATGCAAATAATTTCCCACATTGAGATCTTTCCCTATATATACTTTGACAGGTCCAATTCTTCGTACAATCTTCAGAAATCGGGTGGATCCTTAAAATCAATGATTTTTTCGGATCTTTTCACGTCTTTTTGATACTTTGAGTTAATCATATTTAAATTACACAAAAAAATTTTGCTTTTGAAGTTTTGCTTGCCAAAAAAGTCCTTTCAGAACCTTTCCGTTCTGTAACGTTCATTGTGCGTTGTTCAATGGGTTTCTAGTATGTTCTACTTTGAAGGACCAACGGGGCGCGGGAAAAAGGAAGTCCTCTGCGTTACGCTTTAGTCTTGCTTTGGAGTATATGTTCCTTGGAGTTTACTTTTGCCAGTCTTTTCACTGTTTTTATTTGTATTTGTTTTAAAAGTCAAAATGCTTGCTTGCCAAAAAAGTCCTTTCAGAACCTTTCCGTTCTGTAACGTTCATTGTGCGTTGTTCAATGGGTTTCTAGTATGTTCTACTTTGAAGGACCAACGGGGCGCGGGAAAAAGGAAGTCCTCTGCGTTACGCTTTAGTCTTGCTTTGGAGTATATGTTCCTTGGAGTTTACTTTTGCCAGTCTTTTCACTGTTTTTATTTGTATTTGTTTTAAAAGTCAAAATTAAAAATATATGAATCCATTTTTTGGCAGACGTTTTGGTGGAAATTTATTTATTATTGTTAATTCCATTAAGGTAACTTTTTGATTGTGAAGTTGTTCAACGCTTTCTCAGAATTTCACCATCTTGATTCTTAGATTATTGTAATATTCACTACTTTCAAGGAGAACTAAATTATTTGCATTATTTCAAAAGTCCTTATTGCTCGGGTATTTTCTGATGTGTTTGTGAACCCTTCATTGTAGTGTCTACCAGTGGAGTAAGAGAAAGAAACATTCAGTATTTCCTTTTACTAATAATATCAACAAAGAATTTTTTCAGCGGCGGAAGATCAGCTGACATATGGATCAATACAATAGATGGTTCATCTTAGATATTTAATGTCTAGTTAAATTTTATTGTGTAAATATTTGTTTCTTGAATGTGAATTTTGGGTTTCGCCAATTTTATAGTTCGGAATTTCAGTACAATTGGGGTGGTTTGTGGAATTACATTTTATTTGCAATTTGTGGGATAAAGTTATTGAGTTGCCAGTAGTCTTTATTGGTATTTCTTAATATGTTTTGTATGTCGCCTAAATCATTAAACACATTGCAATTACCACGGTGTTGCTGGAGCGCGATGAATGGTATCGATATGTTAAATGAAAGTTGTGCTCTGGCTGCTGGCCACACAGAGGGCAAAGTTTTTACATTTGTAACTATATTTTGACGCATTTAACATAGATTTTCGGCTGATATTTATTGCAAAGAATTATTTGTGTATAGTTCGCTGTATTTTGAGTTGGATGTCTAATTGTAAGGTTGGTGGTAAGTTGATGGTATTATTTGCTATCACTGTAAATATGGTGAGGGATTGGGAATTTTGAATTCGTGCTGTATCTTCGTCATATATGCGGGTGCGGTGAGATCAGTAATTAGATTCCATATTTTGTCCTTATAGTTAAAAGGTTCCAGCCAATGTCTTTCAAGAGTGTCCTTAAACATGTGCTTTTTAATTTGGCCAAGCCAGTTGTTTTAGTTTCCACTTTCGTGTTCGTTTTTCTGTAGCGTCAGTCAGTTAGAGTTCTGTTATGTGCGATTAAAATTACTTCAGGTATAGTTTAAGTGATTTTCGTATGACGTCCAGTTCTATGTGCTCCAGACAGAGGCGTGTTTGATGGTAGGTGCAGTAGTGTTTTGACGAATGTGGATTGGGGTTTCTTTAGCTCCTCTGTAGATCACCAAACTCCTAAACCCCATAGAGATTAACCGTTTTAATGAACGACTTTTGAGGTGCTAGTCTAGCGTTAAACTTATGTATGTGTCCAGCTGAGAGCGCTCCTAAACTTTTTGCAAAGGTAACTTTCATGGTTGTAAGTTTTTGTTCAGCCTCTCCGTCGTATTTTCTGTTGGTGATGAAGGTGACGCCCAGGTATTTGAAACTTTTAGCCCGTTCGATTTCTTGGCTAGACAATGTAACTCTTCTGGTGAGCTTTTTGGATGCTTCAGATTTTATCAAAATTAGTTTGGTTTTGGAAACATTACTTTGTAGACAATTCAAATAACAGTATATTTCAAGTGCATTAAGTTTGTCTAACAAGTTGACTCTATTATTGGCTAAAATTACTAAGTCGTCTGCATAAGCTAGTGAGAATATGTGTGTTTTCATTTATTCTGAAGCCCCTAAATCCTTTTCTTCTGATATATTCGTCTACATCTGATGTGAATATGTTGAAAAAGAGTGGGTTCAATGGGTCGCTTTGCAGCACTCCCTTGGTTACTGTGATGCGTCAGTCCAAGACAACAATTTTTCCAAGACAAGAATTTTATTGAGGCAAAATATGTATACATAACAATTTTTTTTCAGTTGTCATTGCTGAACATTATACATTTAGCTTATAGGTACAACTATTTATTTGACAAAATGATTTCTGTACCGTTCTTTACCTTATTTTCTTTCTTTACTTTTCTTTGTCTTCACATTACAAATAGGGAAAGCCTCAGAAAACCCCATAGCATTATACATATAAATTCTATTTATGTTCATTTACATTATAAGTTCAATTCCAATTTACGTAGTTTAATATACATATTTACATAGTGATTGTTAAAATATTTGTTCTTTTTATTTACAATAATTCCACATATTTTTATACTGTTCATGTTTAATTTATCAATACTTTTCATTTTAATTCATTAATTGCATAATTTATTCTTAATTCTTAATCATTTACATTTTGTATTCTTAATCATTTACATTTTATATTTTAATTCATCTTAATATGTACATATCTTGTCATTTTGTGCTATTACACCAGTCTGTGCGTTGCTGCATCTTTTTGCTTCAGCCACATCATTTTCCTTCGTATTGAGTCCTTTGATATATTTTCCATTCTCGTACAGTCCATTCCATGTATCCGTTTCGTTCGTTTATAGTTTGGAAAAATGCGGTTGTTTCCATTTTCTTTTTAATTCTTCTTTCTATTGCTTCGATTTGCTTCTCTTCAGTTGTTAACATTTAACTTCGTTAGTTTCTAATTCATTATAAACATTACTTTCATTATTCCTGATTGCATTTAAGCTATTTACATTATTTACATTTTCTGTATTATTTATACTCTGTACATTATTTACACTTTGTACACTATGTTCATTGTCCAAAAAGCTCCCATTTCTATGGCTATCACCACTATATACATTATATACACTATTTCGCTTCTTTTTGTTAATAACATTATCACCATTGCAATCGTTATCTGTATTATTGTTTATTTTAGTTATTTTATTAGCATTTACGTCATTTTCCGTGTCACTTTTATTTCTTTTCACTTTATTTTTATTTCATTTTTGTTCACTTGAAAAAAACTTATTCATTTTTAGCATTCTTTCTTTTAATATGTATATGTCGTTACAGTCGCTATCAATATTAACTTCTAAATTTTCACTTTCAATGTTCATATTGTCGCGTGTTATTGGTTCGCGGCCTATGATTTTAACGTTCCGGGAAAGTGAAAACGCAATGTCTTTTAATTTAAGTTGAAAGAGTTTATTTAATTAAATAAAATGTACAATAATCAGTTAACACTTTCACTAATTTTAATTGTCACTATTAAAATTCTACTTTACACTTGTCCATAAATTTATATCGCAATTGTCTTCTCAAAATCACCTCACTATTACTTGTTCGCTTTTCAATTCGCTTTCCACACACTATCGCAAGTTTTTATCGCGGTCGAATGAATGATGATCCCCCCATTCATTCAGCTCGCCTTTATATAGGGTCTCTACCTATTCACCCATTTCTCGTACATTGGCGAATGTTCTACCGAGAGGTACCTGGTAGGTTCGAGTAAATTAATGAATGGAGTGGCGTCACTTGCAGATGTTGATCATGCTTGTTGGGTTCTCGTGGGTTCGAGTAAATTCATTTGTTGACTTTCTTAATGATGATGAAAACAATTGCGACAGTAGCTCGCAGAATTATTTGTACATGTAATTTTTTCACTTTCATTTTTATTCACTTTCTTTATCTTGTTTTTCTTCATCTTCTTCTTTTTCACTTTAACATCTTCCGGTATTTTTCTCTGATCACTATTCTCTTCAATAAGTGCACTGTTAATTTTATTTAATCTTTTGATGTCACTTCTTAGTTTCTTTATTTCCACTTTCATTTTGTTTTTCACTGTATAATTCTTTTCCTCCATTCTCGCCATTAAATTTCCAGTTTTTATACCTTGAATTCTACTTTCACTTTTAGAACCACATTCAATGTCTGTCATTATTTTGTCCTCAATAATTCTATTTATCACTTCACTAAATTGCTCGTTTTCGTCTACGAGTCTCTTGTTTTCCTTAATTAGCACTTCACTATTCACATCTTTTTCTTTTATT